>CM053400.1:112613199-112683976 GCA_028644305.1 Xerus rutilus
TTCATTTCCTTTCTTTTCTTTTCTTTTTTTTTTTTGGAACCAAGGATTGAACCCAGAGGCGCTTAATCACTGAGCCACATCTTCAGCCTTTTTTATTTATTTATGTTAAGACAAGGTATTGCAAAGTTGTTTAGGGCCTCGCTAAGTTGCTGAAGCTGGCTTTGAACTTGCAATCCTCCTGCCTCAGCATCACGAGCCACTGGAATTACATGTGTGCACCACTGCACCCAACTATGATATGAAATTACTTTTTTCTTTCTGCTGACCTACTAACCAGGAAAATATTTTTTAAAAATTTTATTTATTTATTCTGATTAGGTATATATGACAGCAGAATGCGTTTTGATTCATTGTACACAAATGCAGCACAACTTTTCATTTCTCTGGTTGTACACAATGTAGAGTTGCAACATATGTGCAGTCATACATGTACCTAGGTCCATCTCATTCCACTGTCTTTCCTGTTCCCATGTCCCCTCCCACCTCCTCCCCCTTTGCCCAAAGTTTCTTCATTGTCTCCCCACCCCCCACCATTTGGCCTTTGGTTTTTTGGGATTGGCTTACTTCACTTAGCATAATATTTTCCAACTTCATTCATTTACCCGAAAATGCCATGATTTTATTCTCTTTTAATGCTGAGTAATATTCCATTGTGTATATATACCACAGTTTCTTTATCCGTTCATCTATTGAGGGGCATCTGGGTTAGTTCCATAGTTTAGCAATTGTGAATTGTGTTGCTATAAACATTGAAGTGTCTGAATTACTGTAGTGTGCTCTTTTTAAGTCTTTAGGGTATAGACTGAGGAGTGAGATAGCTGGGTCAAATGGTGGTTCCATTCCAAGTTTTCTAAGGAATTTCCTTAGAATTTCCAGATTGGTTGCACCAATTTGTAGTCCCGCCAGCAATGTATAAGTGTGCCTTTTTCCCAACATCCTTGCCAACACTTACTGTTGCTTGTATTCTTGATAACTGCCATTCTGATTGAACTGAGATGAAATCTTAGTTAGTCATTTTGATTTGCACTTCTCCAATTACTAGAGATGTTGAACATTTTTTCATATATTTGTTGATGGATTATATTTCTTCTTCTGAGAAGTGTCTGTTCAGCTCTTAGCCTATTTCTTGATTGGGATGGTTGTTTTTTTTGGTGTTAAGTTTTTTGAGTTCTTTATATATCCTGGAGATGAGTGCTCTATCTGGCATGCGTGGGGCAAAAATTTGCTCCCAAAATATAGGTTCTCTCTTCACCTCATTGATTGTTTCTTTTGCCGAGAAGAAGCTTTTTAATTTGAATCCATCCCATTTATTGATTCTTGATTTTATTTCTTGCACTTTAGGAGTCTTGATAAGGAAGTCGGGGCCTAATCCAACATGATGAAAATTTGGGCCTATTTTTTCTTCTATTAGGCACAGGGACTGTGGTCTAATTCCTAGGTCCTTGATCCACTTTGAGTTGAGTTTTGTGGAGGGTGAGAGATAGGGGTTTAGTTTCATTTTGCTGCATATGGATTTCCAGTTTTCCCAGCACCACTTGTTGAAGAGGCTATCTTTTCTCCAGTGTATGTTTTTGGCACCTTTGTCTAGTGTGAGATAACTGTATTTATGTGGGTTTGTCTCTGTGTCTTCTATTCTGTACCATTGGTCTACATTTCTATTTTGGTGCCAACACCATGCTGTTTTTGTTTCTATAGCTTCATAGTATTGTTTAAGGTCTGGTATTGTGATGCCTTATGATATGAAATTTCTAAAGAATAAATTATTAGATTACACACAGCCAAAGGTGATTGATTTATTGTTTATTGGCTACTTTCTATAAAAATGGATGGGAAAAAATAAATTCTTGTCATCCAAGTTTATAATTAATAGGTATGTTTTACTTTTACTCTAATTTTAAAGAAGCTTGAAATAATAATCCCCTCCAAAATTGATGGAGAACATACATTCTTGGTAGAAATTTAGGGGAAACTGCATTTTAATTGTGTATTATTAACTTTTTAAAATAACAATTGAAAAGATATCAGTACATCTTACATTCTAATTCTATTTTGTATTCTTAAAATAACAACATTAAATTTTTTATTTTTTTTTGGTATTGGGGATTGAACTCAGGGGTACTCGACCACTGAGCCACATCCCCAGCCCTATTTTGTGTTTTTTATGTAGAGACAGGGTCTCACTGAGTTGCTTAGCACCTTGCCATTGCTGAGGCTGGCTTTGAACTCACGATTCTTCTGTCTCAGCCTCCCAAAGTGCTGGGATTACAGGCTGGAGCCACCGTGCCCGGCTTAACAATATTAAATTTTTAAAAATGTCATCCAGTGTAACATTTGGAGAACTTTTGCTACCTCTGCTCTTTGTCCTGATTGAATTTCTTTGGTGAGGTCAGGTTAATCTTTTACTACTATTGCAAGAAGCCCAGGGAATCTTCTATCTTTCCTTGAACAAGCAGGTCATTTTTGGTCCTCTCTGGGATTTGGGCTTGGTAAAAATGATTTATGCTATTAGGGAATTTTGTTCATATTTCTGTATTGTTTTAGAAGGCTGAAGTTGAATAATGATATAACCTTTAACACCTGAAGGCTTATTTAACCCTACATTTGGTTTATTTAAGTTAATACCATCCGGTAGTTGTCTATTTTGATTTTCCCGAATCTTTGAACTTTGCCCTCTCTTTATTCTTGATAAACCCAAAGTCTGCCCTTACCATTCTGCTTGATCTCCTTTGGGATTTGCAAATTACAGGTCTGCTTTGGTTAAGGAAAGACATTCCTGTGAATTTTTTTTTCAAACCTCCACCCAACTATTACTGATATGCAGTCACGAAATAGACTTCTTGAAATGGCCAGTTGCAGGATAAAGGAAAGATAAATCAGTGGGAGTTGTGTGTCCCTGTCATGAAGTCTGGATTTTGACCCTAAGGGTTAGGAAACTTGACAGTTACCTACTGCTTTGTTCTTGGCCTTTAATTCCTTGTGTTGGATGCCAGCACCCAATCTGTTCCATTCCAGTGGCCACCTTGCTGTGGCCTAGGGGGTTGCCATAGTAATGCTGAGCTTCCAGGTATTCATGTGGGTGGTGTGAAGAACTGGAAAGGTTGCCAGAATTTTCTTCGTATTCTATAACTGACTTGAGGTCTGACTCATTCGGTGCTGTCATGTGGTGAGGTAACAATTCATCAATTATCCGGAGTCAAGTTGAGGTTTCTGTAACTTACAAGGTTGGTTTTTTTTTTTTTTTTTTTTAAATAGATGGACACAATGTCTTTATTCTACTGGTTTGTATGTGGTGCTGAGGATCGAACCCAGGGCCTCACGCATGCGAGGCAAGCGCTCTACCGCTGAGCTACAATCCCAGCCCAAGGTTGGTTTTTTTTTTTTGTTCCCTGGTACTAGGGATTGAACTCAGGAGCACTCAACTACTGAGCCACATCCCCAGCCTTATTTTGTATTTTATTTAGAGACAGGGTCTCACAGAGTTTCTTAGCACCTTGCTTTTGTTGTGGCTGGCTTTGAACTCACGATCCTCCTGACTCATCCTCCCTAGCTGAGTATCTTATAGTTGTTTAAATCTCAGGGGAGAAAAATGTGGACTCCTTCACACTGCATCAATCTACAACAGTAACTTTTTATTACTATAGAAACAGCACATCATCACTGAAGAAAATTAGAAAGTAGAAAAACACATAATAATGAAAACATAGTACATTCCTTTCTCCTAAACTCACTACAATAACACTTTTGCATATCCTTTTGGATATTTTTCTGCATGCACATATGGGTATTATTATTGTTATCATCATCAAATGACACCATTTTGCACATGCTGTTCTGTGACCTGTTTTGTCAGCCAACCATTTCCATTTCAATAAATTTTCTTCTAATACGCTATCAAAACCATATAGCTGGGCACAGTGGCGCATGACTGTAATCCCAGCACTTTGGGAGGCTGAGACAGGAGAATCACAAGTTCAAAGCCAGCCTTAGCGAAGGCGAGGTGCTAAGCACCTCAGTGAGACCCTGTCTCTACATAAAACACAAAATAGGACTGGAGATATGGCTCAGTGGTTGAGTACTCCTGAATTCAATCCTCAGTACTCAAAACAACAACAATAACAACAACAACAACAACAAAAACCCAACCAACCAAAAAACCATATATGGTTTTTCCCCAAATGTCTTTACTGCTGTTTTTTGCAAATATTTAATTTGATGACATGCATTGCATGTGGTTATTATTTATGAATAAGGAAAAATTTCCATTTATATTGGCATTTGTCTAGGAAATGTAAAAACTAACTACTGTGTTTCATCAAAACTGATTCTAACCAGCTGACATGGATAAGACCCTTGCCTGGCCTCATCTCTTTCTTGATGATGAACAATAGACCTTTTAAACCAACAGATTACAGAGATCTTAAGACTACCTATCTGAAGTGCTCTTTTCATTCCTTGTTAACACAACCACTGTACTTACATTGCTATCACTTTCAACACCCTGACTTTTCCTTGAGAGAACCACTCAGTGAATTGTGTGTGTGTCTGTGTGTGTTTGTGTGTGTGTGTGTGTGTGTGTGTGTGAGAGAGAGAGAGAGAGAGAGATATTGAGAGAGAATGATGTCTTGCCTTGCTAGGAAGTAAAAATTGTCTTTGTGTTTTCTTTTTCTTTTATCTCTGGTGCTTTCTGTTTTATTCTTTTAAACCTATGCTATTAAAAAGATTAATTAGGAAGCTCATGATAATGATATTAGGATTATTAGGCAAATTGAATTGATCACTACAAAGGTACATTTTTAGGGGGTGAGTACTGGAGATGGAACCCAGGAGTCCTTTACCACGAAAGCTACATCTCAGTCCATTGTTTTTTATTTTGAGACAAGGTCACGGTAAGTTCCTGAGGCTGACCTTGAATTTGCAATCCTCCTGCCTCTGTCTCCTGAGTTGCTGGGATTACAGGTGTGCACCACCACACCCAGTTACACATAATGGGGCTGTTTGATGACTCAACCAGGAGAAGGTGGCTCTGGTTCTTGGCTTTGTTTCTTCATTCCATAGCTCACCTGGCTCTGGCTTACCTGTTGGCTCTTCCTCATGGCACATGTTTCTGGTGATTCATTTTATCAAATTGGCAATTTGGGGAGTCTACATTAGTTTCCTTCGGTGTTCCTTGGAAGTTGTATAGAGTTATTTTAGGAAAAATTCTTTGGAGGTACATTGGTGTCCTTAAACTCCAGGTTCGCCCTGATCCCTTAAGGGCTAGATTTTTTTCTGTTCATCCTTGACAATGTGTAGAATTCACAAGACTAGGCTAGGCCTTGTATGATGTATAATTTTGTGAACTCATTAAATTTCAAGGTCTCAAATTTCATTTTGTAGTTGATTCATTTTAGTTTGACAAATCAATATTTGTCTTTCCTTTTAACTTTGATGTAAAAAGAAATAAAAATATTTATATCCAATTTTTGAAGTAGATATTGTAACTAGTAGAACCGTGAGTCAGAGGGGATAGGGTTCTCTCTATTTCAGCGTGGAACACACTGTGTACCACTGTACCAAGAATTTACTACTCCAAAATTTAGTTTCCTCACCAGAAAATGGGGTTCACCTTCCCCTCAGAATTATTCTTAGGATTGAATTATTTTAGGTGTTGAATAACTGTTTCAGGGATTAAGAATAATTCATTATTTTCACTTGCATCCTCTGTTATCTTTTGAAGTAAGTTATTATAAATGATTCCAAGAAATAGCTGGCATGGCTCCAGATGTGTGGGGTAGACTAAAAGTTAATGTAGAACTTGCTCTTGTTCTGGGTTTTCTAGTTGAAAGCTTTGACCAACCTTGGTATCTGCCCTCTGATAGGGCAGGGCCTGCTTACTAAGGACTGATATCAAGTTTTCCTGAGGAAAAAGAGAAGTGCTAGTGACAACCATCCATTGAAATTGCTTTTTTTTTTTTTGACACCAGGAAATTTTTGTATTTAAAATAGCAAAACTATAAGATTAAACATGTTAATAAGAAATAACAGCCAGGCGCGGTGGCTCAAGCCTGTAATCCCAGCACTTAGGGAGGCTGAGACAAGAGAATCACGAGTTCAAAGCCAGCCTCAGCAATGGCGAGGTGCTAAGCAACTCAGTGAGACCCTGTCTCTACATAAAACACAAAATAGGGCTGGGGATGTGGCTCAGTGGTCGAGTACCCCTGAGTTCAATCCCCAGTACCAAAAAAAAAAAAAATAACAATATTAATACTAACAATGAGTATTATAGTGATAGCTTTTTTTAAATTCAAATTTTTGTTTTTTAAATCGTACGTATCATGTACAACATGATGTTTTGTAATATGTATATATGTGAATGACTAAATCTAACCAATTAACATATGTATCACCTTGTATGGTTATCATTTTTGCAACAAGAACACTTTATATTCACTTTCTTAGTACTTTTCAAGAACACAGTATATTATTATTATTATTATTTTTGGTACTGAGCAACATTCCCAGCCCTATTTTGTGTTTTATGTAGAGACAGGGTCTCACTTAGTTGCTTAGCACCTCGCCGTTGCTGAGGCTGGCTTTGAACTCGCAATTCTCCTGTCTCAGCCTCCCTAAGTGCTGGGATTACAGGCTTGTGCCACCGCACCGGCTCCAAGAACACAATATATTATTAACTATAGCTGCCATGTTGTACAATACATCTCTAGAACTTGTTCTTCCTTTTTAAACATTTGTTCTAACTAGTCATATATGACTGTAGAATGCATTTTGACATATCATACATAAATGGAGTGTAACTTCTCATTTTTCTGGTTGTACGTGATGTAGAATTGCACCCGTCATGTAATCACATATGTACATCCATTAATACTGTCTGATTCATTCCTCAGTCCTTTCCACCTCATAGCCCTCCCCTCACTTCACTCTCCTCTGTCTAATCCAAAGTACCTCTATTCTTCCCTAGCACCCCCCTTTATTGTGAATTAGCAATTACATATCAGAGAAAGCTTAATTCAGTCTTTGGTTCTTTGGGATTGGCTTATTTCACTTGGCATGATATTCTTCAGCTTCATCCATTTACCTGCGAATGTCATTAAGTCATTCTTTTAGACTGGGTAGTATTCCATTGTGTGTACATACCACAGTTGCTTTATCCATTCATCTACTGAAGGATACCTAGGTTGGTTCCATGGTTTAACTATTATGAATTGAGCTGCTATAAACATTGATTTGGCTGCGTCACTGTAGCATGCTGATTTTAAGCCCTTTGGGTATAAACGGAGGAGTGGGATAGCTGGATCAAACGGTGGTTCCATTCCAAGTTTTCTGGGGATCTCCATACTGCTTTCCAGAGTGACTGCAGCAATTTGCAGTCCCACCAGCAATGTATGAGTGACCCTTTTCCCCTACATCTTCACCAACATTTGTTGTTGCTTCTATTCTTGATAATTTTCATTCTGACTAGAGTGAGATAGAATCTCAGTGTAGTTTTTATTTGCATTTCTCTAATTTCTAGAAATGTTGAACATTTTTTCATGTATTTCTTTTTTTTTTTAAATTTTTTTAGTTGCCAATGGATCTTTATTTTATTTATTTATATGTGGTGCTGAGAATCGAACCCAGTGCCTCAAACATGCGAGGCAAGTGCTCTACCACTGAGCCACAACCCCAGCCCTTATGTATTTCTTGATCAATTGATTATATTTCTTCTTCTGTGAAGTGTCTGTTCACTTCCTCAGCCCATTTATTGATTGGGTTATTTGCTTTTTTGGTGCTAAGTTTTTGGAGTTCTTTACACATCCTGGAGATTAAAGCTCTATCTGAGTTGCATGTGGTAAAGATTTTCTCCCATTCTGTAGGCTCTCTCTTCACGTTATTATTTCTTTTGCTATGAAGAAAGTTTTTCATGTGATTCCATCCCATTTATTGATTCTTGATTTTACTGCTTGTGCTTTAGGGGTCTTATTAAGGAAGTCTGGGCCTAATCTGACATGTTATAGATTTAGTCCTACTTTTTTTTCTATTAGGCACAGGGTCTTTGTTCTAGTGCCAAAGTCCTTGATCTACTTTGAGTTGAATTTTGTGCATGGTGAGAGATAGGGGTTTAATTTCATTTTGCACCATATGGATTCCCAGTTTCCCCAGCACCATTTGTTAAAGAGGCTATTTTTTTCTCCAATGTATGTTTTTTGCACTTTTGTCTATTATGAGATAATTGTATTTATGTGGATTTTTCTTTGTGTCTTCTATTCTGAACCGTTGGTTTACATGTTTGTTTTGGTGTCAATACCATGCTGTTTTTGTTACTGTGGCTCAGTAGTATAATTTAAGATCTAGTATTGTGATGCTTCCTGCTTCACTTTTCTTGCTAAGAATTACTTTGGATATTCTGGGTCTCTTATTTTTCCAAATGAATTTCATGACTGCCTTTTATAGTTCTATGAAGAATGCCATTGGGATTTTAATAGGAATTACATTAAGTCTGTATAATGCTTTTGGTTGTATGGCCATTTTTTTAAAAATTTTTTTTTAGTTGTAGATGGACACAGCATCTTTATTTTATTCCTTTGTATGTGGTGCTGAGGATCAAACCCAGGGCCTCATGCATGTGAGGCAAGCACTCTACCACTGAGCTACAATCCCAGCCCTGTATGGCCATTTTGACAATGTTAATTCTTCCTATCTAAGAGCATGGGAGATCTTTACATCTTCTAAATTCTTCTTTAATTCTTTTAAGTGTTCTGTAGTTTCCATTGTAGAGGTTTTTAACCTCTTTTGTTAGATTGATCCCCAAATATTTTTTTTTGTTGAGGCTATTGTGAATGGGGTAGTTTTCCCAGTTTCTCTTGTAGTGGATTCATCACTGATATGTAGAAACACTTTTGATTTATGGATGTTCCTTTTTGTTTTTTTTGGTACCAGAGATTGAACTCAGAGGCACTCACCACTGAGCCACATGCCCAGCCCTATTTTGTGTTTTATGTAGAGACAGGGTCTCACTGAGTTGTTTAGCACCTCGCTGTTGCTGAGGCTGGCTTTGAACTCGTAATTCTCCTGTCTCGGCCTCCCAAAGTGCTGGGATTACAGGCGTGCGCCACCACACCAGGCTTGAATGTTGCTTTTATATTCTGCGTCTTTGCTGAATTCATTTATTAGTTTTAGAAGTTTTCCTGTGGAACATTTTAGATCTTCTAAAAAATAGAATCATGTCATCAGCAAGTAGGAATAGTTTGAATTCTTTTCCTATTTGTATCCCTTTAATTTCTTTCTTTTGTCTAATTGCTTTGGCTAGAGTTTCCAGGACTATGTTGAATAGAAGTGGTGAGAGAGAGCATCCTTGTCTTGTTCAGTTCTTGGAATGCTTCCAATTTTTTCTCCATTTAGATTGATGTTGGCCTTATATATACCTTAAATATAAGCTATAGCATATATAGCTTTTCTAATGTTGAGGTATGTTCCTATTGTTCCTAGTTTTTCTACTGTTTTGAGCATGAAGGGATGCTGTGTTTTATCAAATGCTTTTTCTGCAGTATTGAGATGATCATATGATTTTTGTCTATTGATGTGATGAATTACATGGGGCTTTTGAAAAATATATATTAACACTAGTGTCGGGCACTGTTTAATGACTAGACATGTAGTGATTCTTAATTCCTCTACCAATCTCATTAGGACAACCCTATTATAGTTTTAGAGACTAATATTTTTATTTTTACTTATCTTTTTATTATTATGGTAAAATATACATAATATAAAACATCTGTTTAACATCTGCAATGAACCACTAAGTACATATCCTTAGCCCTTTGTATTTTAAGATAGAGTCTTGCTAAATTGCCCAGGCTCACCTCAAACATGGGATCTTCAGATGTGCGGCACCACACCCCGCCACCATTCTACGTGCTATCTCTGTGAATTTGAGAACCATGGGCACCTCAAATAAGGGATTGCCCTGGCTTATTTCTCTTGGCAGAACATCCTCATGGTTCAATCATGATGTATCAAGTGTCAGAATCTCTCTCCACTAAAAGACTAAGGTCTTCCACTGTTATGTTGACACCAAGTTTTGTTTATTCATTTATCTGTCAAGGCTTGCATCTTTTGACTGCTATGATCATTGGTGTACAAATAACTACCAGAGTCCCTGCATTCAATTCTTTTAAGTTTATTCTTACAATCGCTGGATCATATGGTAATTTATGAGGAATGACATTATTTTCCACACCAACCCACACCATTTTGCATTCTCATTAGTGATGCACAGGGTGCCAATTTCCCAAGATCTTCTCCAGCACTTGTTGTTTTGTAGGCTGGCACATTTTGATGAATGCCCAAAAGCCTGGTGGAAATGAAACAAAATTGAAGCCATTTATATATATTCGTATATACAAATCCTTACAGTATTATACTTTGGCAAAGCATAGCTTTAATAGCCAAATCTCATGGGAAATTTTAATTTCTTTAAGTATTTGATTATTGCTATGAACATTATTTTTAATTAAACTTCAGTGCACTCAGAAAATGTGTGAAGGTTGTTGTTATTGTTGCATGCAGCCTATTTTGTTCATTTTCATTGCTTTAAAGTATTCCATTGTATGGATAGTCTACATATGTCTATCCTATATTTTTATGTTTAAGTCATTTTCAATTTTGGCTCTTATGATTGTATTTTGGCAAACATTCTTACATATTTCTTAACAAACCCTTTTGTGTATTTCTGCTTGGTAAGTTCCTAGAAGTATATAAATGGGGTCAAAAGCCAGATTATATATACACTTAAGAGTAGGTAGATTTTTAAACTAATGTTAATTTTCAAACTAATAGTGGGAAAAACTGCTACAGGTAAGTAGCCCTTATCCAAAATGCTTGGGACAAGAAGTATTTCGAATTTTTTTCTTTTTAGCTTCTGGAATATTTGCATATACATAATGAGATATCTTGGGGATGGGACCCAAGTCTAAATGCAGAATTCATGTAGATTTTATGTATGCCTCGTACACAGAGATGAAGGTAATTTTATACCTTTTATACGAAATATTTTAAATAATTTTGTGCATGAAACAATTTCATAGTATGTGATTTTTCCATTGTGGCATCATGTCAGTTTTCAAAGTTTTGAATTTTGGAATATTTTAAATTTCAGGTTTTCAGATTAGGGATGCTCATAGTAACTGAGGTTTTTTTTTTTTGACAAAGTCATACATGCATGCCCTCTTGCTCTTTGGTATTAACCTGCTTTTCCAGAACTAACCCATTCCTGTGAGACCTAACCCATTTTCAAGAGCTGCATTAATCTTTTTGTCGGAGAAGTCATAATCCAAGCATCTCCCACTAGGCCCCACCTCTTAAAGATCTCACCAGCTTTCAATATCTTGCACTGGGGATTGAGCTTCCAGCTTATGAACCTTTGGGGGAAAAACATATCTAAACCATAGCACCTCACCTCCTCAAGTATGGGCAGGACCTGTGACTTGTTTTTAACCCATAGAGAAGATGGAGAAGATGAAGGGATATGTATGGAACCCCTTTCCCCTGCTAGCTGTGAGAAAGTAAGTGGTCACCATGTTGGGGAATTTCACATGACTAGGAACTGCATGTGGTCTTCAGAAGCTGATGGAAGATGAAAATTTAGAGTGATGCAGAATGGCCTTGCACCCTGAATGGCTTAGGATGGCCTCTGGACAATAGTCAGCACAAACTGAAGTGCTCAGTTCTATACCTCTGCAACGAACTCAGTGTTTCAGTGTCCATTGCACATGCAAGTAGATCCTCAATAAATCAATGCTTTTAATTTTTCAGCTTTAATTTCTAACATGGTAAATTCTGATTAATATAGCCCACATGTTATGAGCTGAAATGTGTCTTCCCCAAAATTCATATGTTGAGGTCCTAATCCTCAGTACCTCAGAATGTGACAAATGGGACCATATTTGGAGACAGGGCCCTTAAGGAAAGATTAAAATGAGGCTGTTGAGTGGGCCCTAATACAACCTGACTGGTGTTGCTATATGAAGAACACATAAAGGGATGCACAAAGGGACCGTCGGAGTGTGAGCATACAGAGAAAAGACCATGGTAGGACACAGGGAGGAAGTCACCATCTGCAAGCCAAGGATAGAGGCCTCAGAGGAAACCCATCCTGCTGACACCTTAACCATGGACTTCTACTTTCCACAACTGTGACAAACTAAGCATGTGCTGTTAGAGCCTCTTGGCTTTGGCATTTTATTATGGCAGTGATAGCAAACTAACATAGCACATACAACATGTTCTTTTGAGTCATAAATTCTTAAGAGTGTGATGGATCATGAGAACAAGGCCTTTGAGAACCACTGTGATAGACAATTCCCCTGTTGTCCAAAATATTGAATCAGTTTATACCCCACCCGTATCATGTGGATATTCACATTGTTCTACACTCTCAGCCAAAAGTGGGATTGTCGGTGTTTTTAGTTTAAACCATTGTCATTTTAATCCATATTTTTCCAATTACCTGCTAGGTTGAGCACATTGTCATCTACTTATTGACTATTTAATTTGTCAATGCCCATCAAATGCTTTGTGTGTTTTCCTGCTGGCTTTACTTGTTTTACTTTTTTAATTTATTACATTCTTTTTTTTTTTGATACTGCGGCTTAAACCCAGGGTGACTTAACCACTGATCTACATCCCCAGTCTTATTTATTTATCTATCTATCTATCTATCTATCTATCTATCTATCTATCTATTTATCTATCTATTTATTTATTTATTTATTATTTTGACACAGGGTCTTGCTAAGTTGCTTAGGGCCTTGCTAAATTGCTGAGGCTGCCCTTGAACTCACAATCCTCCTGCCTCAGCTTCCCAAGTCTCTGGGATTACAGGTATGCACCACCACACCTGGCTGGATTTCTTAAATTATTAACACAAATCCTTTGTTGTTTATTTGCATATATTATGATAATTTCCTAATCTCTGGCTTTTATTTTCATTCAGTTATTCATTTAGTCTTTTGAGAAGCAGAAATTCTTATTTTTAATGTTCTTTAATACATAAAATCTTTCTGTTATAATTATGCCCCTTGTCTATTTAAAAACACTTATCACAGGGTGAGGGACTATTTTCCTGGGCTATCTTCTAGAAGTTTGATTGATTTTCCTTTCACATTTGGATGAGAAATCTTTCTGGAATTTTGTGCATGCTGTGAGATGGAGTCAAGTATAATGTTCCTCTTATGGATGTGTCATTGCCTTAGTGCACTTCAGTGGCGAGACTGCTTTTTCCTCTCCCCACTACAATGTGCTTTTTCCCTCTGTCAGAGATTGGATGTGGGAGGATCTCTTTTTGGCTATCAATTCTACTTTACTCTGTTTTCCTGTCTTCGTGCCAGCACCACATTGTCTTAATTATTGGAGCTTCATATTAAGTCTTCATATCTGATGGAACACATTTTTTTCACCTTGCTTTTCTGATGCCAAATACCTTGGTTTAGAAAGTCGATTTCATGGAGGTAGAGAGAGGAGTCGTCTAATTCTCTCAATTCCCCTTCTCCTGCTCTTCCTAGCCTTTAGGGGGAATTGAGAGAAGGTAGATAGGAGATGCCAGAACACAGGGAGGAATAAGTTCTAGTGTTCCATAGCACAGTAGGATGACCACAGTTTACAGGAATGTATTGTGTGTTTTATAAAGAAATAGAAGAGAGGAGTAGAAATGTTCATTGTCCTGATCTGATTATGACACATTACACATTGTATACATGCATCAAATTATCACATTCTACCCCATTGATATGTATAATTACTATGTGTCAAATAAAAAAGATATCTTCTCGGTTCTTCTTAGTCCTTAGCACTTCAATTTTAATTAGTTTCTCAAGTTATGCACATATGCTAATACACTTTTATTTATTTATTTTTTTTGGTACTAGGAATTGAACTCAGGGGCACTCGACCACTGAGCTGCAACCCCAGCCCTATTTTGTGTTTTTATGTAGAGACAGGGTCTCACTTAGTTGCTTAGCGCCTTGCCATTGCTGAGGCTGGCTTTGAACTCACAATTCTCTTGTCTCAGCCTCCCTAAGTGCTGGGATTACAGGCTTGCACCACCACGCCCGGCTTCTGATACACTTTTGATAGGCATTGCCTTTGATCTGTGGATGACTTAGGAAGAGTTGGTGTTTTTAGAGTAAAGCAATGAGTTTTCCAATCCACGAATGCAACATACCTGTTTGTTTATGTGTCCTTTGATTTCCTTGAATAATGTTTATGATTTTCTGTGCAGATATTTTATGTATTTCTGTTAGAAATATAGTTACTTGATATGTTACATTAAAATTGCTTTGCAGCGGGGCTGAGATTGTGGCGCAGTGGTAGCGTGCTTGCCTAGCATGTGTGAAGCACTGGGTTCGATCCTCAGCACCACATAAAAATAAAATAAAGATATTTTGTTCACCTACAACTAAGAAAATAAAAAAAATATTTTAAAAAATTGCTTTGTAGCTCTTTTACTGACTTAGAGGAATATAACAGCTTTTGTCTACTGACCTTGTATCCAGCAAACTCATGTGTATTTTTTTTGGGGGGGGTACTTGGGATTGAATCTAAGGGTGCTTAATCACTGAACCACATCCCCAGCCCTTTAAAAAAATATTTTATTAGAGACAGAGTCTTGCTGAGTTGCTAAGTGCCTCACTAAGTTGCTGAGACTGGCTTTGAACTTGCCATCCTGCCTCAGCCTCCAGAGCTGCTGGGATTACAGCTGTGCACCACTGTGCCCAGCTTCATTTGTACTTTTTAAAAATTTTTTTATTATAAAAATCCCAACCATAAACAAAAGTAAGCAGAGTAATGTAGCAGACTATAATAGTTAGGTTTAGCAGTCATTAAATCATACAATCTTATTTCTTTTCTATCCTTATCTACTTTTCTTTTCCAAAACACACAAAAGATTTTTTGGGGAAGTGAATTCCTAATATGCCATTATTTCATCTGTATCTATGTTAGTATTAATTGAACTTATTAATTCTAAAAGTGTATATTGAAATCCCTTTGGATTTTCTTAACACAAAATCATTATTTGTGAATGGAATTTGTTTCCTTACTTTCTAGGGCACATGCATTTTACTTACTGCTTTTCTTACCTTGCCATTCGGATGAAACCAGTAGTGTTGGATAGATGTAGTGTTAGCAGACATTCTCCTGTCATTCGATTCCTGAAGGTAAGCAGTCAACCGTTCCCACCATGTCTAATGTTTGTGGTAAGATTTTTGTAAGTACTCTTTGGTGGGTAAAGGAAGTTCTCTATTTTTGGTCTGTAAGAAGTCTTGGTTTTTTTTTTCCCCCCAAAGAAGAATGGTTGTTGAAAACAACTAAGATTAAAAAAACAAGCCAGGCATGGTGGTGCATGTCAGTAATCCCAGCTGAGGCAGGAGGATGGCAAGTTTAAAACCAGCCTTGGCATTTTAGCAAAACCCTCTGTCAAAATAAAAAATGAGCCAGGCGCGGTGGCGCACGCCTGTAATCTCAGCACTTTGGGAGGCTGAGACAGCAGAATCATGAATTCAAATCTAGCCTCAGCAACAGGAAGGTGCCAAGCAACTTAGTGAGACCCTGTCTCTAAGTAAGACACAAAATAGGGTTGGGGATGTGACTGAGTGGTCGAGTGCCTCTGAGTTCAATCCCTGGTCCCCCCAAAAAAAGAAAAAGGTTGAAGATGTAGCTCAATGGTAGAGCACCACTAGATTCAATCTCTAGTACTCAAAAAAAAAAAAAAAAACAGTATTCAATTATCTTCATGTACTGAGATATTCATATGGTTTTTCTCTTAATTCTGTTATTCTAATAATAAATTGAGTAATTTAGTGATTAATTGACTAATTGATTTTTGAATTCTCAACACAACTTTCACGAGTGAAATATATTCAATTAATATTAATATGTAAGGTATTATCTTTTTCTATGTTGCTGGATGAGTATATTAATATTTGGTTTAGAAAGTTATGAATGAGATGACTCCATAATTTTCCTTTATTATAATGTCCCTGTCATTTTTTTGGAATGAAATTATATCAGCCACCTAAAAAGCATTGAAGGAGGAGTAGAAGAGTTTATGTTTAGAAGAACTTTTCAAGATAGGAAACAGCACAAGGCAAAAAGTGTTCATGGCTTTCTGAAATGTTTATTAGTGCAGTATAGATAAATGAAAGTTTTGGTTGGTGTTTTTCATATCAAACCATAAGAGTCAGTAGCTCATTGTCTTCTCAGCTCATGAAACAGGCCTCTCAGGAATATTCTAAAATCTTCAGAAAAAAGATACCATCAATCCTGGATCTCGTTTTAGAGTTCAGGTCTAAACGTGTTGACTTTGTCAATATTGTCAATCGAACCCTCCAGGAACATACATACATTGGAAATTTCAGCATAATTTAGTATTTTCTCTCTTTCAGCCAGGACTAAATACAGATCTATTAGATGCCTTCATATTGTTTCTTTTATTTTTACAAAGAAATAGTAAAATTTACTTACTTAGCCATTGTTAAGTGTACAGGACAGTGACATTAAGTGCCTTCACGTTGTGCAACCATTGCCACCATCCATCTCCAGAACTTGATCATCTTCCCCAAATGAAACTGTCCCCAGCAAATACTAACTCTCCATTCCTCCTCCCCAGCCCCTGGTAACCATCATCCTACTTTCCATCTCTGTGGATTTGACTTCTTTTGGTATAAGTGGACTCAGGCAACATTTGTCCTTTTGTGACTGGGGTACCGTAAGGAACATCAGCCAATGCTTAACAATGTCCGTGTAAGAAGCATCAGCCACAGCCATGCCTAGTTACGTCTGGACGCAATTGATAAGGACCATCATGTAGAGTCAGACAAAGCAACGCTGGAGTGTGATAATAATGAGCACCAACTTGGAACTGTATATAAACTGCTTGTTCTGGTGCATCAGAGAGCTTCGCTCCAAGGACATCAGTGAGACTGGCCACCTTGCTGTCTGTCTCTGGACCAACTCCACTATTCCCTGACATCCAAGTGTCAGCTGGAGAGGACAACCGGACAACAACAATGTTCACTCTTTGGCTAAGAGAAGTCGTGTGGCATCAGAGGTATTTTGGGGCTCATGGTTGCCCTAGGATTGTGTGATTTGCTTTTCGTGTTTGATTAGTGTGAATTGAATGCTTGTTGGGGTGCTTCAGCACACCCAACACTTTTTGCGTTGTTTATGTTTGATGATTGGTGTGATTGAATACATACTTGCATTCAAAGACAATCCACCTCCAAGTAATTATTAAAAGCACCGCTTGTGACATGTATTTAATTCACTTAGCATAATATTTTCAAAGTTCATCCGTGTTGTAGCCTGTGTCAGAATTCCATTCCTTTTTAAAGCTGAGTGACATTTCATCATAAGCATCATCCACATTTTGTTTGTCCACTCATCTTTTGATGACATTTGGGTTATTTCTGCCTTTTGGCTATTGTGAACCCAGATGTACAAATATCTTTTCCAATCACTGCTTTCATTAGGTGTATATAAATATTAATTCTTGCAATCCAGAAAATGTCATTTTCAGTTTAGTTCACTGTAGTATTTAATCGAGCACTTTGGCATGGGTGCTATGTGGAGTCAAGAGGAATATGCTAGGGCTGGGGTTGTGGCTCAGTGTAGAGCACTTGCCTAGCATATGTGAGGCACTGGGTTCGATTCTAAGCACCACATATAAATAAATAAAGTCCATTGACAACTTAAAAAAAAAAGAGGAACATGCCCATGAAAACTAGGGCAGAGTCTGACTTGTTGGAGCGCTCATAATTTTTTCCAAAAGAACATTATTCAAAATTAATGCTAATATTTCCTATCATTGTTTTAATATATATGCCAGTAGTGTTCATTAAAGACTTTCTAACATATTATCTAGGCCCCATGATAGTACTCATTCTGTATTTTTGACTTCCTCATATAGCTGAAAAATAAAAGTAAGAACTACAGAGACTGGTGAGAGT
Source organism: Xerus rutilus (assembly GCA_028644305.1). Taxonomy (NCBI): domain Eukaryota; kingdom Metazoa; phylum Chordata; class Mammalia; order Rodentia; family Sciuridae; genus Xerus; species Xerus rutilus. The sequence continues at coordinate 112,631,184 of CM053400.1, forward strand.
GAATGTGGTTCTCTTGCTTAATCACTGTGCTATTCAAAGCCACATATGGGTTCAGCATCCCTACTCTAAAAATCCCAAACCTGAAATGCTCCAAAATCTGAAACTTATTGAACATCAATATCACATCACAAGTAGAAAATTCCATACCATGAACTTTTGTTTTCATGCACAAAACTCTTAAAAATATTGTATGAAATTTCCTTTATCCCATATGTATGTGTATGAAACTTAAATGAATTTAAGACTTGGGGGTCATCCCAAAGATATACATTATGTATATGCAAATAGTACAGAGTCTGAAAAAAGAATCCCAAATGCAAGACACCTCTAGTCCTAAGCATTTCAGGTAAGGTACACTCAGTCTGCACTTTCCTCTCTGTGAAAGGGGCTTGATGTCTCTGGTGTCATCGTGGGGTCTGGAAAGGGCCTCTCAAGATAGCCTCTACAAGTCTCCTCAGAAGGGCAGCCTGGTTGCCCACACAATGGGCCAGGAGGCTTCCATGCTTCTGAAGTGAGGACATGCTTGTGTCCTTAGCAGGGGCTGGCTGGGGGTGGGGTGGGGAGACCAGCCGTTTTCAGTATCAGCCCTCCACAAGGGTTGTTATTTTTCCTGTCATGTTTGTTGGGGTCCAGCTCAAGTTTGTTTTTCTTGCAGAAAGGCAGGAAGGCCAATTTGGAACACACACAACTCACATGTCATCATCGATGACTTGGCCTAGTGCTTGGCACTGGCTCTCTGACAGTTAAAAGGCGCAGGGTGGGTGAGCCCAGCATCCAGCACCGAGGAACAAGGAAAAGGAGGGAGAATGAGAGATTCTTATCTGCTTGGGCCTCGCCCCAGCCCCTGCCATTCTTTCCCCCTTCTCACTCCTCCCTCAGGGGACTTCTGGCTTCGCTGGCTCACAGTGCTCGGCCTGGCTAGCCCCACTGCCCAGGGGCCGCCTCCTCTTTCTGTCCACGTCTTCCTCTAACTGAATGTGTGAGGAAGCATCCCACCCTAAGGAGGGGAAAAGCCTGGATCAGCAGTGATCCTTGCCTCAGCCTTGTGGAGGCAAAGGCAGGAAGAAGGAGAAAAAGCATTTTCCAGCTTGAGCCCAAGACAATTGTACGGTTATTTGAGAAAAGATTTGTGTTTTCCCACCCAGACTGGAGTAGGGTTGGGAGTCACCCAATAGAAGTATTCACTGACCTTAAATAGGCAGGTATTCTATGGTGCAGTGAATGATAGCCTCTTGGATGTACATGAGGATGCTTTAGAAATGCTTTCCAGTCTTATGTAAAGATACTGGGCATCCTGAAGACTGACCCACAGCCTCACATCTTCATGAGGAATTACTCCAATTTCAGGGAGACTTGATTGGGATAAAACTTGCAATTGGAAAAAGAAAATATATATATAAACACTTCAAAAATAGGTTTTTATATTCTCAATAACAAAGACTTCCTTTGTTCACCCATGAACAAATATTTTAGGGAGTTTGAATTACTTTGGGAGTTTTTATTCCTCAAAGGACTAGTTTTCTCTCCGGTAAAATGATTAACAACAGGGCTTGCTTTGTAAAATTTTGAAAGGAGTCAGAAAGACGAGTTCCTAACACCTAGTGTTCTCTCAAGAAATGATAGCTGGTTTGGGATTCTTTGTGCTCATTGCTTTTTTTTTGGCTGTACTGAGAATAAAATCCAGGGTCTTGCACAGGGCATCTCTGAGTTACATTCCCAGATTTTTAAATTTTATTTTGAGACAGGGTCTTGTTTAGTCACCCAGCTGGCTTTGAAAGTGTGTTCCTGCTGCCTCAGCTTCCTGAGTAGCTGGGATTATAAATGTGCCATCATGCCAGGCTGTCTCATCAGTTCTTATTAAAAAATTATGGTGGTTGTAGTTAGATTTTTTTTTTCTTTTTCCTTTTTTTTTAGTGTTAGGAATTGAACCCAGGGTCTTGTGCATGCTAAGCAAATTCTGTACCGCTGAGCTACACCTCCAGTGCCCTGTGGTTATAGTTAGAAAAGAAGTATGAGTCATAACCTTAAAGTTCTCTGTAAAAAGTTACACTTTATCTGGGGGTATAAGACAAGTTCATTAAATATTCAGCAATATTTGTTGAATGAACTAATAACTTTATAGTTTTCCTCTTTTACATATATATATTTTTTCTCCTAACTACACAATAAGGCAGAAACCCTTTCTTCCATCTCCCTAAGATAAAATGCAGCTTCCATTCAAGAATTGAGTTTCCTTTTAGGTGGATTCAGTGTGATCTCTGCGGTCCTTTAACATATCTCATTTGATTGTCAAATGATGTCATTTGATTATCTCTTCACAGATCACGTTTCTGAGAATGCTGCAGCAATGTCTCCCATCCCACAGGCTTTTTTGCAATGTGACCTTGTCACAGGAGGTATTGTCTCTTTCTATCACCTCCATTCAGGACTGGCCCTTTGATTGCTTTCACTGCTATAAAGCATTGGGAATGGTGTTCTGGGACTTCAAGTCTAGGAAGGACAAAGGTCCCACAGTTTCTTCTATTTTTGGAGATGCCAACTCACCCTGTAGCAATCTGACTGCTGGAAAGACCACGTGGAGGGGCCACCTGTGGAGGGAGGGGTCTTGAAACTGTAGAGAAAAGTTCTGCTGTTCCTTGTTCCAGCTGTTCCTTGACCCTAGCTAACATGCAAAGAAATGTGTCCATGTGGCATGACAAGACCAGCAGTGACAGCAAGCAGCCCAGCCCAGGTTGCAGAATCATGAGCAAATGGATGGATATTGTTTAAGTTATTAAGTTTGGGGGGCATTTTGCTAATTAGCGATGGACAATTAAAACATCAGGGCTGAGAGTGTAGATGAGTGGTAGAGCACTTGCCTAGGACATGCAAAGCCCCGGAGTTTGATGCCAGCACTGCAAAAAGCCAAAAAAAACCCAATAATAAAACATCAGATAAACTAATGTTGAACTATTTTTAATTGTTTAATGTGAATGATGTGAAATAATTTTTTATTCACATATCTTTATAAGTAGAATGTTGTGAAGATATTATGTTATATTTGACAATTTGGTAAATATTGTTTTTCTAGGTTTACTAATCTTTTTCCTGGTTATTTTGCAATATAATACAAGTGACTTTCAAAGAGTTGGACTCAATTGATCATAATAAATACTGTCCATTTTGAGAGTTTTTAACGATTGTTTTCTCTCCTTAAATTATTCAGGATCTTTAGCACCTTTTAACTCCCTCAAGGATGAAATTTCTTTTGTAAATTTTCCTCTTAAGTTGGAAGTGGACTTGACCTTTCAGCATGCTCTACCACTGACCTACATCCTTTCCGTTTCTTCTCTCCCTCTTTTATAACATACCATACCCATTGTCTCTTATTATCTCTATTTTTTTCTCCTTTTCTGTGTACACTTCTAAAAGTCCTCATTTTTGTTTTTCTTTCGAAGGCAAATTGATTCTGGGTCAGATAGAATTCTTGGAGGAAATGAATTGGCTTTAAATAAAGACAGAGAGGGATGTGCTTTTGCTGAACTGGCAAACTTTGGAAATACAAAAGACAGGCCGCGAAGATGAGAGACTAATTCTACAGACCATGCAAACATTTCCAAATATAGACTACCCATGCTCAGTGAATGTGTCTCTACAGAAAAAGAGGAAAATTGCTCCAGTCGTGGAAATGGAATCCGTGGCAGCTATTGCAACTAGAGAGATTTAATTCAGTAAATCAGTTATAGGAGCATTAGAAAGCGGAAAGAAAAACTGGCCATGCTGAAGTGATCCAGATATTAGGAGCTCCAGCAAGCAGCCATCACCCTTAAGGCTTGGGGACAGAAGGGAAGAGGTGCTGTTGCCAGAACTTTGGAAAAAAGAGAAGGAGTTCCCCATGCCTGACCCTTGCACCCCTGAGGCAGATGCCATGCAGCTAGTGCTTGGCCGGAAGAGGGGTGCTTCGGGCAGGACAGAGGACTGTTACTGGGAGTACCAATGGAATTGGAGTTGCAATTTCCCCTGGTGCTAGGCATTCAATAAGAGCTAGAAACACAAAGTAAGTCCTTCTGCTTTCTTCTTATCTTCTGGTTTCTTGTCTACTCTAACTGGGAGAAAACCATGAAAAGCCAGTTGGTGAGGGAATGTGGGGAATATGTTTGGCTGAGTCTCAGGCAGCCCCAGAGTCACTGAGCAGTGTGGTGATTTCTCAAAAATTAAACATAATTGCCATACACTATGGATTGAATGTTTGTGTCCCCCTCAAATTTACATGTTGAAGCTAAGTCCCTAATGTAATGGTATGTAGAGTGGGCTTTTGGGAGATAACTAGGCTGTGAGGGCAGTGTCCTGATGAGATTAGTATCCTTATGCAATTAGTATCCTTAAACAACTCCCATGGGAAGACCCAAGAAATGGAAATCTCCAAACAGGAAAGGTACCCTCATCAGAGAGTAAATCTTCCTGCACAAGTTTCTGTTGTTTAAGCCACCCAGTCCATGGTAACACATAATGAAATCCCAGATAGATAAGAAAACTTAACTCCCCCAGATTGAAAGTAGTATCTCAAACAGATACTTGTATATCTATGTTCATAGCAACATTATTCACAATAGCTGTAAGGCAGAAATAACCCATGTGTCCATCACGAGATGAATGGATAAAAAAAGCATGCATACAAACACAGAGACACACCCATATATGTATACACATGTACACACCCACAGTGGAACATTATTCAGCCTTAAAAAAGAAGAGAATTCTGTCATGTTACAGTATGCACGAACTGTGAAGAAGTTAAGTGAAAAAGACGAGTCACAAAAGTACAAATAGCATATAATTCCACTTATATGAAATGCCCAGAACCATAGAGACAAAATATTTACAGTTGCTAGGGACTGAAGGAAGGGGGGATATGAGCAAATTTAATGGGTACAGAATTTCAGCTTAGAATGATATAAATTCTGGAAATGGCTAATGGTGATGGTTGCATGACATTGTGACATACCTAAATGTCACTGAACTGAACACTTAGAATTGGTTAAAATGACAAATTTTATATTATGTATTACTTTACCACAATTAAACCAAAAGGAATTACAAGGCTTACCATTTGGGATGGAAGAGCTACAGTGCACTGTGCTGCTAAACTAGGACAGTAAGTAGGTTAGGTGGATTCAGTGCAGGTAGATTCGGTGCATTTTTTTTTTTTTCATTTTGGGTATTAACCCCAGGACATTGGGTACTCTAGGCAAGCGCTCTATGATTGAGCTTGCATCTCCAGCCTACAATGCATTTTTTTACTTAGATATTTTGTACTTACGATGAGCTTATTGGGATGTAACCCCACCACAAGTCAAGGAGCACCTGTAGCAGAGCTGATAGTGCTCAGGAATAAGTAGGGAAATAATGCTGGAAAGAGGTAGGGAGAGCATGCCCGGGGTGGTGCTATTTTTAAGAAAGTATGTGGGAAGATCTTCCTGAGTGACAGTCTGGCAAAGCATGTGTTGAGTCGAAGAGCACTCAGCAGAAGGAGAGGTGGACATGTCTTGGTGTCCCCCTGGGGTTTCTGAAGGACTGCAAGGGACCCTGAGAGGGAGCTCTTGATGAGGCAGCCTTCAGGGACCTTCTCGTAGCAAATAGCCTCTCTAAGAAGCCTGGGAAAATGATGGAGATGCTTCCCCCTGGCTTTGTGGCTCCCTTTCCATGCCTTGCACTTTGCCACTCTCTGAGGCTGGGCATCCCTACTCATCTACCCTCACCTGGTTTTCTATACCTCTTTTATCTTCCTCTTTTCAAAACATAGCTGGGTTTCTTGTTTAAAAAATATTTTTGGTGCATTGTAATAATACATAATAATGGGATTTATTGTGACATATTTGTACAGGTACATAACATAATTGGATCAACTTCATTCCTCAGAACTTTTTCTTCCTCTCCCCTACCTCCCACTTTCCCTCCCCCTCTATTCACTTCCTCTGTTTTACTGTTCTCCCTTCTACTTTTGTTAAGATCTCGTTTTTTCCTTTTTTGGTACCGAGGATTGAATTCAGGGGTACTCGACCACTGAGCCACATCCTCAGCCCCATTTTGTGTTTTATGTAGAGACAGGATCTCACTGAGTTGCTTAGCACCTCACCGTTGCTGAGGCTGACTTTGAACTCGCGATTCTCCGGTCTCAGCCTCCCAAAGTGCTGGGGTTACAGACATGCACCACTGCGCCCGGCTAAGATCTTGGTTTTTTAAATTCCTTTTTGCTCTCTAGCTTTTGCATGCAAAATAAAACATGCGACCCTTCCCTTTCAGAGTCTGTCTTATTTCACTTATCATGATGTTCTCCATTTTCATCCATTTACCAGCAAATGCCATAATTTCGTTCATCCTTATGGCCGAGTAAAACTCCATTGTGTATATATACCACATTTTCTTTATTCTTTCATCTGTGGATGGGCACTTGGGCTAATTTCATAACTTGGCTATTGTGAGTTATGCTGCTATAAATACTGATGGGCCTATATTACTATAGTATGCTGATTTCAATTCTTTAGGGTAAGTACCAAGGAGTGGAATAGCTGGGTCACATGATGTTTTCATTCCTAGTCTTTTGAGGACTCGCCTACTGATTTCTATAGTGATTATACTAATTTACTGTCTCAGCAACAATTACAGGTATCAACTTCTTTAATAAGACTCCCCAAACTCAAGAAATAAAGCCAATAATCAACAAATGGATGCCAACAAATCAAAAAGCTTTTGCACAGCAAAGGAAGCAAGAACATGAAAAGAAAACCTAGAGAATGGGGAAAAAATATCTGCTAGCTACTCTAGCTAGGAAATATCCAGAATATATATAGAAATCAAAAACCAAACAACTCAATCAGTAAAGGGGCAAATATACTAAACACATTTCCAAAAGAAGAAATACAAAGGGTCACCAAATATATGAAAAAATGTTCAACATCCTTAGCTATCAGGGAAATGCAAACCAAAACTAGCCTGAGATTTCCTCTTACTTCAATTAGAATGGCAGCCCTCAAGAATACAAATAATAATCAATGCTGGTGGGGATGGGAAAAGAACACTTACACATCATGCTGGGTTTCTGTTGCAGTTTTGCAAAGGCCGTTCTCACCTAGGTGCCAAAATAAACTGTTAAAGTGCTAGTAGGTATTTGGTTAACCTTCTCAATCAACCTGCAATCAGCAGCCAGGGCGCACCCCCCCCCCCCCAAATTAGCCATCCTGCTGTTCTCTATCACGGAGTAGAGAAGAAAAGAAATCGGGACACAAAGATCTCTGAGAAAATCTGCAAAAGAAGAGACCATCAACTATGTGCCATGAAGTGATTTTCACAGACAACTGATAAAAACGCTGTTCTTGAAATTTAGATATTGTCATTGAATAAGCACAAATGTAGACTAAATATGTGATTGTCTCATCCTGATTAACAACCTAATAGACTTAACAACAGGTCCCACCTACAAAGACGGCCGAGGTGTGCTTGGTCTTGCTTTGTTGTAGTCCAGAGTATTGTGAGAAATGGTCAGTTAGTGCAAGAAAAATAACTTGAAGGTGAAGTGCTTTCTGATAGTGCTTAAAAAATTCTTCCAAAATATACAGATTTAATGAAAAGAGGAAAAATCTAGAGATGATAACACCATCATTGAAAAACAAAGCCTGTTTCTAGGGAAGCAGCAATATTTACCTTTTTAATAGAAACAGAACACTACAGGGAACCTCTAGAATTCCAATCCTTGAACTCAAAAGTCAAGAGTTAAGTAAATTCCATTATTTTTGTAGATTTAACAAATTAATTCAGGAATCTGTTCTTGGCAAAGTTATGCATTCAGGAATAATAGGTTTTTGCAGCTCAAAATCTTGAATTTCCTATATTACTTTTCCACAAAAATCACCATTTCATTATTAAGAAAAATGCACATGCTTCCTAAAATTCCAGTAAGCACAGATAAACAAAAACAAAACCAAGAAAAGATTGGTAGCCCTGCTCCTTTACCAAGTAGGTCATCCATGTACCTGAGACAATCTAAATTATCATGTTGGTATTTGTACTTTGAAAAAAAATTTCTTTTTTCTGAGAAAGTTCTGCTCTGCCAAATGGGATAAAAACATTAATCTTTTCTGAGAAGAGACCTTTTTTTCTCAAGGAACAATGCATCCTGAGCTTGTTTCCCTGCCAGGACTCTTCACTCTCCTGGTTTCTAGGCTGACCGTAATGCTTCTGGCCACCCTCATCAACATGATCAACACCAGAGTCTCTGCCATGACAAAGCTTGTAGTTTAGTGAGGGATAAAAGAAAGAAGAAGCTGAAATACACTCCACCATGAAGAAGAAGAACAGTTGTGTGACAGAAGTGTAGCTTTTTGGAAGAGGAATATTTCAGGCGAGACTTGAGAGAGGTAAGTCAGAACTAACCAGACCCAGAGTAGGGATGATGATCCCAGAGCATCCTGCATTTCCCACATAGCAGGCATGTCGGTTTTCAGTTGCCCTTGACCCTCCAACACTGAATCTGGAGTTCAGACTTTACCCTAAGTTGTGTTGAGAAACTATAAAAAGGTTTTGAGCAGGGGAATGGTTATTGGATATAGGTTTGGGGAAATTACTGTGACTGGAAAGTAGAGGGGAGAGGTGCTAGGGTGAGACAATGACACCAGAGAGGAGGCCCCCAGGGAGTTTTAGAAAGTGGAAAGAGAGATAAATACAAGACACATTCAGAGATAGAAAAGAAAGGACTTTGTGTTTGTGGTGGCATGGAGATATGCCATGCATGTCTCTCTCAAGGAAGGACTTGTCCTGCTGTGGGGAGTGTTGCCAGCCATTTCAGACCACCTCTCCAAGGACCCACTCATCCTATGACTGAGGAGGAGCCACAGTGGCCCGTGTAGCTCCCCAGTTCCCTGTGGACTTAGCAAGCTCTTAATGAGTCTGTGTCACAGTTCAACTTTACTTTCTTCACTGTACTGCCTTGACCTCTTCCTACCTCCAGGAGGCACCCCCCAGGGTGAGTGTCCCTTGTCTAAAATGCATGGGACCAGAAGTGTTCCACATTTGGAGTTGGTCCCCCCCTCCCAAATTTCAGAATGTTTACATGTGAGATACCTTGGGGATGGTACCCAAGTATAAACACAAAATTTATTTATGCTTCATTTCACATGTTGTCCGAAAGTGATTTTATGCAACATTTTTAGTGTGCCTAAGTTTTGCAACCCATCACATGAGGTCATGTGTGGAATTTCCAGCTGCAAAACTGTCTCAAAAAATTTTAAATTTTGGAGCATTGTAGAATTTGGATTTTTAGATTAGGGATGCTCGACTTGTACTTGGTTGCACCTGTAATTCTTGCTAGACTTCCCTAGCATTGTATAATGATGCCATTCTGAAACATATCCAGTTTCTTAAATATATTTTCCTTTTTTACCTCCAAGACTTTTTATTTTCTTTAAAAAAATGTTTTTTAGTTGTTGATGGACCTTTATTTTATTCACTTATTTATATGTGGTGCTGAGAATTGAACCCAGTGCCTCACACATGCTAGGCAAGCACACACCACCACTGAGCCACAACCCCAGTCCCTCCAAGTCTTTTTATATGGTATTATTTCTGACTCCCTTGCTTTCTTCTACTTAAGACTAGACTAGCAAGCAATGCCACCTTCTGGGCCACTCTTATAAAGTTTATTATTCTTCTGGGTCACTCTTATAAAGTTTATTAAATTATTCTAATTCAAGGAGGAGGAGAAGAGAATCTGTTTGAGTTTTGAGGGTAAGGTGTGTCTGGAGCACCCCACCCCCAAACAATAGCAATTTGCATCTCCACTCATTTTTGGCTCTTGCCTATCTTTTACCATTAGAACTACTAAGCAAAGAGATATTGTATGGAAATTCTTGTTATAACAGGAGAAAGAATGTATGAAGGATTAACTTGCTTCCATCTTGTTACCTTTTAAACAGAGGAACAGTGTCACAAACTGAATAAAAGGGAGGTGACTTCTTAAAGACTTTGAAGTTTTTTCTTTGCAAACAGTTGAATTTATTTGAGCCCTGTCTTTCCAAAATAAAAGCACTTTAAGCAAAACATTTCCTTTCAGTATTCCTTGCCATTTATGAATTCACAGGAGTTCGGCAATGAAAAAGAGGTCTGGGAGGAAGTGGGGGTAAACCTCTCTAGAATATAAATAAATGCTGAGGGGCTGCCGTATATGACAGACTGATCTTGCAATGATTAGAAATCCTTCCTTCTGCACAAGAGAAGCATCAGAATATGAGGATGAGGATACAGATAACAGGAAAAAAATCGAAATAACAATATTACCTTAAGATAGCTACATCTTGGTTTTATTTAAGTTCAGCCAAGCTGGGCGTGGTGGCACAAACCTGTAATCCCAGCACGTAGGGAGGCTGAGACAGGAGAATCGGGAGTTCAAAGCCAGCCTCAGCAATGGCGAGGCACTAAGCAACTCATTGAGACCCTGTCTCTACATAAAACACAAAATAGGGCTGGGGATGTGGCTCAGTGGTCCAGTGCCCCTGAGTTCAATCTCCAGTACCAAAAAAAAAAAAAAAAGTTCAGCCAAAAGTGTCTGATAATGGGGCTTTCTGTATTTCAGTCTCTGAATAAACAATGAACAAAATCATGTATAAAATATTTTAAGATAGCCAAAATGTATGTCTTATGTAAGTTATCAGTTTTGTTGGCCACTCTACTTCCAGAGTAAGTTTCAGTTAAGAGAATACCCCGGGCAGGCTGAGGCAGCTTGGATTCCCCTGCTAACTTCACCCCTTATCAGTTCTCTGACGGTACCACCTCTCTGAAGGTCAATTTCCTTGTTTGTGCTGGGGGAATATGCATGGGGGTAACTCAGGCAGCTACTTCTGGGTGTGGTGTTTAGGGATTATAGGAGATGTTCAATTTATGTGCTTTTTGCATTTGCATTAATTTTATTTTACTAAGAAGAAAAAGAGACTGGATTAAATGAAGCCATGTGTGTAAACAGTCTGGCTCACTTTTGCAGGATGACATCAGGCTGGACTTACCTCCTGATGCTAGAGTGCTGCCTGGGTTCCCTTTTCCTGATGATAAAATGGGAGAGTATCAGAACCCTGACATCTCTACAGACTCCAATATTTGAATCATGAAAAGCAAGCAGTTGCTTCCATTGAAGTATTATGATATATTTATATGTAAATATGTAGTTTTATTTTTCATTTAGATTTTTGGTACTTAGCAGTATTTCAACTCCAGACACACTTTGCCTGATACATAAATTTTACCTCAAGATGTTCAGACACACTTTCTGAGAGGGTTGTGGTTGTGAGTGCAGCAGAGCTCTCTTCTGCCTGCTCTTGCTCCTGACTTACCACTGTTCTCTGTTACTGAAGAACAAGTTGGTCAGGAGGCTGCACTACAGCCATGGAAAGATACTGGAAAGACACTCATGGAACCAGAGGTGGATTCATCAAATTAGAATTACCCTCACCAGTTGCAACATGCAATTGCTGGAGAAAATGTGTGTTGACTTGATCAAAGCCCCAAAGGAAAAGAATCTCAAATGGAAGGACCCTTTTGCATGCCAATCAATCAAGACTTTGGGAATCACTAGAAGAAAAACGTCTTTTAATGAAGGTTCTAAGACACGAGATCATATGTCTAGCTCAAAAGATAGGAGAGGCAAGGATTTTCACAGATGAAAATCCACAAGCCACTCATTGACTTGCACAGTCCTAAGATTGTTGAGAAGATTACTGCCATCACTATTGAATGAGGAATGGAGATGGAATTCACCATTGCAGATGCCTAAGTCAACTGTTTTAATAAATTATCAGTTGTTAAAAAAAAGTTCAGACACATCAAGTAATCTGTTAATTTAATATTCCTAAGGAAGTCTGTATTTACTTTAATCTCAAGCAGCTGCCTTTCCTGCTGGAGGATTTGCCTCTCCTATCTTTTGAGCTAGATTTCTTGTTCCTAAAACCAGTATTTCCCTCTTTCTTGGTTTACTCATTCACAAGCTTTTAAAATAGCTTTCTGAGAGGGGGGAAAAACACTACATGGGAAATAAAATTTTGAAGGTCTAAAAATGTTCTTATTTACACTTGATTCAAAAATTGGCTGTATATAGAATTTTTCCTTTGAATTCTAACACTATGTTGGGATATCTGAAGGCATTCTAACCATGAATCTTTGTAAGGAATGTTTGTGGTTTTCCTCTCTGGAAGTATACATCATCTTTTCCTTGTTCCTAGTTTCTTCCTATGTGTATTCTTTTTTCATACTACCTGTTTATGTTTCATGCTTATGATATCTTCTCTTAGTTAATATTATAGGCTTTATCTCTTTCTTTTTTTCTGAAAATATCTTCCTCTGAGGGTCTCTTGTTTCTTCCGACTTGCTTTTTTTCTGTTTGTTTTGGCCCCTCACTCTCTCTCTCTTATTCTTTAGTGATAGACTATTTCCTCACAGGTATAGTAATCCTGGTTGTATGCTCATACAGAGAAGACTAAAAAAGTTAAAAAGTGGATTGGAAAATAAAAAGGATAGGAAGCCCTGATGCATGAAGTTGTTGTTGTGGAAGTGATAGGTTTAGGCAGATGAGTTGAGCAACCTCCAATGTAAAGTGTTTTAGGAGTTTTGTCCTGATAAAGTCATATTCTCTGGAGAAGGCTCTTGTCTCCTGCCTGGAAGGTGAAGTCTGCCAGCCAGGATTTTGGAAGCAGAGTGGAGGAAGAAGAACGAGGCCTCAGCAACCAATCCCCTGGTGAGGTTGTAATCCCACCATCATGCCTAAAATGGCTCAGGTGTAGCCAATTTGCTTAGCTCTCTTTAGAGGAAAAGACTTGTTTTTTTGTTTGGGTGAGGGAGAGCAACTGGTAATCTGGTAGTTTCTTATGCGGACTATTAACCAATCCTGCATATTTAAGTCACCCTTTTATCCTCATTTTCAGATGCAAATATGGCATTTATAGAAGCTTAGAAGCATTCATATCCATGAATTTGATTCTTAACTGTCTTTGTAGGATTATGTAGGAATTATGCTGATTCATTTGTGATTCTAGCATCTACTTTCTAGCTCCAAAGTCATTGTTCTTATGTTCTTTTTGTCTTCTCCTCTTCTGTGTATTTCTGCCTTAATAAAATGTTTCTGTCACTTTACTGAGATTTTGGTGGAAATATTCAGTAAGTAGTTTCATTTGGTAGATGCATGGATTGCACCTGCTCTACTTGCCATTAATTCTCTCCATTATTATTGCTATGAATATTGTTTTCTTCTTGGAATTTTTTTTTTGTACGGGAGCATTGAATCCAGGGGCACTTAACCACTGAGCAACATCTCTAGCACCCTCCTCCTTTTTTTGTATTTTATTTAGAGACAGAGTCTCACTGAGTTGCTCAGGGCCTTGCTAAATTGCTGAGGCTGGCTTCGAATTCGCCATCTTCCTTCCTCTCAAGCTGCTGGGATTACAGGCGTGCGCTACCATGCCTGGGCTTTCTTGGCATCTTTACTTTGATTCTTTTACTTGTGTATCTCATCCCTAAACAGTTAGGAGAGAGTTTGCCTGAGTACACACATTTTCCTTTATCTTCAAGGAAAATACATCTACTGTGTATAAATATAAATACATAAAATAAAAAATTAAGGAAATGCAAATGGAAGCATGTGAGTGACAGACAGCTCACAGAGACCAACCAAAATGAACTGGCAGCTGAATGGAGAGTTGATCTATAGAACTAATTCTATTTTTTTTTTTTTTTTGGTACCGGGGATTGAAGTCAGGAATGCTTGACCACTGAGCCACATCCCCAGCCATATTTTGTGTTTTATGTAGAGACAGGGTCTCACTGAGTTGCTTAGTGCCTCGCAGTTGCTGAGGCTGGCTTTGAACTTGTGATTCTCCTGTCTCAGCCTCCCAAAGTGCTGGGATTACAGGGGTGCACCACTGCGCCTGGCTCTATAGAACTAATTCTTAGCATTCATATAAGACTCTGTCCCCTACCCCCCGAAATGGAGCAGTGACACCCACTGCTTGGCTACTTTCTGCTTATTTTTCAGTATAAAGTTGTATTCAAAATGTGGATAAACATCCATGTTGATCTTATATGACTCTCATAGAATAACTTCCCTCATTTTCCTCACATAGAAAAAAACATGTTTCTTTGATCTCTTCCTGCCATCTAGACAGTGCAACTAAAACTGCTACTTAATGTCCTTTGCTCTGGTTTATGTTCCTTGATAGTGACAGATTGTTCTGTTTGTAATCTACATCTAATCTGTATTTCTGCCAAGTTCCAACTCTTGTTTTTCCCATTTAGTAGTGGACCCAAATTTCAAGTGAAGTGTTTACAATCAAAGAATTTGCAGTTCATTGATGAAAAACTCTCTCTTAAAATGGCCATGTGTAGAGAAAAGAGAATTGTATTAATTTGACCTTTTCTATTACTTAATGTGGGGTCAAATGCTTGAAGAAACTTCAGAAATTCTAGCTGAATTTTAGCCATGGATTGGTTTTCTCTGCAGAAGAGACAGCTCATAGCCTAGACATAACTGTACTTTCAGTACATTAACTGACAGTTTTAGGCCTTGATCAGTGACCCGTAGGCTTTGTTCCTTGGGGAAACTCTACTCTGTATTTTTCTTCTCCCTTCCCTCTCCCCACCCCGCCACCTCCTCCCACATCTGGGGCTCTCACGAGGTTTCTCCAGAAGCACATTTTAACTCTCATTAGGGGCCTCCTGTCCTTTCTCCTTCTCTCTCCTCCCCTTGTGTCTTTTCCCCTCCCACTGGGCTCATTACTCAGTACCTGGATTAATCCAAGGTTTTCTTTGTGCCCCTAAATTCTCTGTGCAGACTCTGCTTTTTCTAATCAATTCAGAAAGTTCTTTTTTTCTAGATGAGGATCCATCTCCTATTTACAATCACCTGTTCTTAGTTTTTGCCAGAACATTTGTCCTGCCAGACCCACAAGATGTACAGAGAGAATTTGGAACAACTTATCTAGGTTTGCTTATTGTTAAATGCCCTTGGTCTCAGTAGGCAGGATTGAGAGGAGGAAGTCCATCAATGAGAAGGTGGCCTTGGGCAGGAGTGACCTACACAACTATTTATTTTCTTTGTGGTTGGGTGCCATTATGATTTCAGTGTATAACAGTAGACTGATTGAGTTACTCTAAATATCACCAAAATCTATAAAAATATAGTTTAGAGAGAAAAAAGAGAGATCCTTAAAGGCAAAAGGATTGATGGTATCGAGCCCTACTGTGGCTTTTCCCCCTTTTTATCTTTTTGTGGTACTGGGGATTGAACTCAGGAGCATGCACTCTATCTCTGAGCTACATCCCAGCCCTTTTTATGAGCCAGGGCCTCCACGAGTTTCCCAGGCTGATTTTGCACTTGAGATCCTCCTTCCTCAACCTCCTGAATATCTTGAATTACAGATGTGTGCCACTGTGCCAGGCTAAATCATGGCAGCTTATTAATAGGTTATTTACAAATTAACTAGAAGTAGGATCATAGTTCAGGTCTATGGACTCCTTGGTCAGTGCTTTTCTATTTCAAACTCATTATACAGCAAATGTGTATTTGAGGTTGTTTCATTAAGTTCAATCTTTTCAAAATTAGTATGTGAATTAGTGATCACTATTTTTTATTTTCAGTTTTCTTTCAGATGGGTGTTTTAAACCATAGATGTACATAATTGACTTAGGCTGCACATATTTAAAGCGATAGATTCTGACATATGTGCACACTCACAAAACCATCACAACTGTGGATCAGGCTGCGTCCTGATCTGAGTTACTTCATGTGTGTAGAACAGCAGTGTGCAGCCCTGAGTTCCTCCATTTTATAATGCAGCAGTTTGCCATGAGGGGCTTCACTTTTGAGTTCATACAGAACTTACCGAAAAGAATAACCTCAAGCTGCACAGCAAAATCATAAGGTACAAACTGATTAATAATAAGGCTAATATGTGTGAGTTTGTCCAGATGAACCCAACTAACATGTATAACCAGAAAGCTCTAAATAATAACAAAAAGAAAAAAATATGCTAATAAGAAATGACCACCTGTGAACTTATAGAAATTAAATCAGATGCACATGATGCATGGGTGTTGTTTTAGTCAATTTTTTTGCTGATGTGACTAAAAGACCTGACAAGAACAATTAGGGGAGGAAAAGTTTATTTTGGGGCTCAAGGTTTTCAGAGGTCTCAATTCATAGATGGCTGACTCCGTTCGTTAGGGCCTGACATGAGGCAGAGCATCACAGTGGAAGAGTGTGGCAGAGGAAAGCAGTTGGGAACATGGCACTATGAAGGGGAGAGAGAGAGAGAGAGAAAGGATCCCCTTATCATGGACGAAATATATACCTCAAAGGCATGCCCTTGATGACCTATGTCCTCCAGTCACACCCTACCTGCCTACTGTTACCTCCCAGTTAATCCCTATCAGGGAATTAATTCATTGATTAGATTAAAATGTTCATAATTCAATCAATTCACCTCTAAACTTTCTCGCATTGTCTCACACATGAGCTTTTGGGGGACACTTCACATCTAAACCATAGCAGGTATATTGAGCCCATATAAGTCCTGAGAACATATCAGACACACCCAGACCATTGAATGATGCAACCACCTCACCTGATACACATGAAAGGGAAGGCACCTAAGGTAGTGGTATGGTGGCATGCACTGATATGTCACCTTATGAGACCATTAGGTGGCCATCATGAGATTGACAGGCAATGAACTCCTGGGGCATCAGCTCAGCTCTGTATACTTGCTTGATATAGCCCACTTAGAAAGTGCCTGTCATGAGACCTTCAGCTTGAATAAATTCTGTACCCTAAAAAGCTAAACATATTAAGAAAATACACTATGACGAAGTGGGCTTCATCCCAGGAATGCAAGGTTGGTTCAACATATGCAAATCAATAAATGCAATTTACCACTTAAATAGAATTAAGAACAAGAACAATATGGTCATCTCAATAGATGCAAAAAGGCCTTTGATACAGCAACCATTCATGTTAAAAGTGCTGGTGAAACTAGGGATGAAAGAATTTACCTCAACATTATAAAGGCTATATATGACAAACCCAAAGCTAACATCATACTGAATGGAGAAAAACAGATAGGTGTTCCTCTTCAATCAGGAACAAGACAAGGATGTCTATTTCCATTTAATGTAGTTTTCAAAACTCTAGGCAGAGCAATCAGGCAGAAGAAGGAAATTAAAGGGATACAAATAGGAAAAGAAGTCAAACTATCACTATTTGCTGATGACATGATCTGATATCTAGAAACCCCCAAAATTCCACCCTGAACAAGTTCTTGGCTGGTTCATAGTCTTATATCTTATACAGTTGTGTGAAGTATGATGTGGGACTTGAGTGTTGCAGTTATGTTTTTTTTTCTTTTCTTTTTTTTTTATGGTGCTGGGGATTGAACCTAGGGCAAGACAAGCACTCTACTAACTGTGCTGAGTGTTGTAGTTATTAGTAATACAGACTGAAATGGACTAAAACAACCTGTGATTGCCCAGCTCATGGCTACCCAGGGAATGATGAGTAGTTGGTGAATAAATGCTGATGAAAATGATATGGTTTGTGAATTTATTGTTATTCCATAAAATATGACATTGTGGAAAGACGCAGACATGTCTGGTCTGTGCCTATGGCATCACTCACAGCTACCACAAAGTACGATGACAAATGTGCCCACTGTTAGAACACACTTCCTTGAGCCCTGTGCAATCCCTCTCTTCCATTCCTTTTTTTTTTTTTTTTCCTCCCAGGCCTCCAAAGTTGACAACTGCTGATTTGTTTTCTGTCACTATATGTTAGTTTGTATTTCTTAGAATTTTTTCTAAGTGGAAACAGTGTGTACTTATTTTTATCTCTCTTTTTTCACTCAGTGCAGTGCTTTAAGATTCATCCATACTGTTCTCTGAATCAGTTGTTTGCTTTACTTCATTGCTAAGTACTATCTCATTATTTGCTTTACTTCATTGCTAAGTACTTAGCTTCATTGCTAAGTACTATCTCATTATTTGCTTTAGTTCATTGCTAAGTACTTAGCTTCATTGCTAAGTACTATCTCATTTTATGGATAGACCACAATTATCTTTATCCATTCACCTGTTGATGGACATCTGAGTTGTTCTTTTTTGAGGCTACGTAGACATAGTTTTTCAACTTTGGCATTATCGACAACTTGGGCTGGATAATTCTTTGTTGTGAGGTGCTGTTCTGTGTATCATAGGATGTTTAGCAAAATTCCTGGTCTCTTCTAGTATATGCCAACGGCATTCTTACTCCAGTTCTAACAACTAAAAATGTCTTCAGATATTTCCATATATCCCCTGTGAAGCAAAATCTCCTAAGTCGAGGACCAATGAGCAACTAATAGCACTGCTATAAGCAAATATTTAGGCAGAAGACTTTTATTGACCATATACTTTCTTTAGGGTAAATACAAAGTGGAATGGCTAGTCTTACTGGTATAAGTTTAACTTACTTTTTTTATTTATATTTTTTACTGAAGATTGAACCTAGGGGTGCTTTACCACTGTGCTACATTCCCAGTTCTTTTTATTTTTTATTTTGAAACAGAGTCTCACTAAGTTTTCCCTGACTGACCTTGAATTTGCAATCCTCCTACCTCAGCCTCCTGAATTTCTGGGGATACGGGTGTGCACCACCACTCCCTGCATACATGTTAAACTTTTTGAAAAACCAATAAATGGTTTGCAGAAGTGGCTGAAAGTTCCTGCCAACGGTGTGGGAGAGTTTGAGTACTTCAATGTCCTGGCCAACACTTAGTATGGTCAGTCTTTGTAATTTTAGAAATTCTAATGGGAGTGAAGTGGTATCTTATTGTGGTTTAAGTTTGTATTTCCCTAATAACTAACAATGTGGAGCATCTCTATATCCATGTCTTTGGTGGAATCTCTTGGGTCATTGTTCTTTACAGCCTGATGGCCAATGTCTTCAAAACTATTGTTCTATTAATTAGTTCAGTTTTTGCTTGTTTCAGATTGTGTGACCAATTCAGGCCCATTTTGCTTATTGTATAGTATGCCATTCACTGAAACAATGAGTTTTGCACAAGACAGTTTATTCACAAGGTGGTTTTGCATGGGGAGAGGGGAGGCTAAGCCTCAAATATGCCTTCCCAAGGACAGGGTTTGGGGATATTTATGGGCAAAAGAAGCAGGTGGTGTAAGGCGTGGGGAAAGGTGATTGGAGGGAAATTTATCAGTGGTCTGCACTTGTGTAATCAAACTTCATGGCTCTTTACAGGATGCATGTTCATAAAATGGTGGCATTAGCACGATTTGAAGGTGAAGTTTTCAGCCTCCTGACATCAAAAGGTCACCTGAACAGGTCCAAGTTGATGGTTTTGACAAAAATGGTCTTCAAGTCCTTGAAAGTAGCCTTGGCAACTGCTATCATGACCCACACATCAAAGGTATTGTCTACGGCAAAGCTAGGGGGAGACTAATAATATATTATTCAACTGTGTGACCTCCAAAATTAGTGGTTTTACAAGTCCACTAAGAGTAAATAACTAGCTGGGAGCAGTGATGCACACCTGTAATCCCAGCACTTTGGGAGGCTGAGACAGGAGAATCGCGAGTTCAAAGCCAGCCTCAGCAAGGGTGAGGTGCTAAGCAACTAAGTGAGACCCTGTCTCTACATAAAACACAAAATAGAGCTGGGGATGTGGCTCAGTGGTCAAGTGCCCCTGAGTTCAATCCCTGGTACCAAAACCAAATTTTTTAAAAAAATAATAAATAGTAAATAACTAAATAATAAAATAGTAAATAACTAAAAACAAGAGAAAGGAAGGATTTATTCAGGTTTTCCTTTAGTTTCAATTGGAGAGTAAGTCTGATCCCTGACAGTCTGTCTTGGCTGGAAGCAGGGCTCTCAACTCCACACGTTTTTCTTGCAGTTGCTCATAATCATATAGTTCATTGCTATTACATGTCTATGCCTCTTTCTTCAATTTCTGATCCTTATATTTTTTTTTATTTTCTTGATTTTGGCTTATAACATTAATTAACGTAGGACAAGTTTATACCATACATTATCTTTGTTTATCCTGGTTTATTCACTTTCTTTAAAAGTGCCTAGGTATCTAAATGATGTGCCAGAATTTTAGTTTAATAATCAGGATACTCAAAATAATTAAGAGAATAAATGGGAGGGATGACTAGAGATTGAGAATAACATTTCATTCCAGGTAGAGATTTCCTTTTGGTGTTATTAAGAGTACACTGGTATAAAAGAAAACAAGTGACAAAATAGGCTTTGTCAAAATTTAAGAATTAATGAATAAAAGTTAAGAAAGCAATAAGGCAAGGTACATATTGGGAGAAAATATTTGCAACATATTCAGCTTTATATAACTTAAAAATATAATGGTCAAATGATGTTAACAAACACTTCACAAGAGGAGCTATGTGAATGGCCAAAAATGAACATATACAAGGATGCTCATCATTTCTAGTCATCAGGAAATGAAAATTAAAACTACAGCGATACCTCTACACATCCACCAGAGTGCCTCTTATTAAAAGGACTGACAATGCCAATGTCAGATAAGATGCAGAGGAACTAGAACTCTTATACACTGCTGATGAAAATGCACTATTATACAGCCACTTTGGAAAACGATCTGACAGCCCTAACATTACAGTTATAAGTAGATACTATCTTGGTGAGGTATGGATAGAGAAATCCAGGCAGAGGGAATAGCATGTGTTTGAAGAACTGGAGAAGTACTGGAATAGAAGGAAGGGAGGCAAGGTTGCTTTCCCACACTATGCAAAAGGGGACATCCTCTAAAAGGGAGAACAGGCTGTCAATCAAAGAATGAAGGTTGGATACTGTGAGGTGGGGCTCAGGGGATGGAAGCCTCGGAAAGTGAGAAGACCCCCACTAGAGAAAATCTCTGGAGTCAAGGCTTCCAGGCCATTTTCATGACTCAGCTTGTTCTGAGTAAGTGTTTTAAACCACAGTGGAGTGAGCCCCAGGAGGCAGCCACTCAATATAGGATGATCAGAGCCTCAGCCATATTACAGAGACACACATGAAATGTACCTGTACTTTGCTAGACTTTGCTGAAAAAATCCTGCATTCCTACCTAAACTCAAGGAGCCAAGAATTCTCTTCAAAATTCTCTGTTTATGTGCATAATATAACCACAGAGTCTCTACCACTGAGCAAGTGACATTTTCTGTTATTGCTCAAAACTGCAGTCTTTCCCTTTCCTCCTTGAAAACATGGTGGGTGGGGGTGTTTTCCTACCTCCATTGGCTCATCTGCTAGACTTCCTCTACTTCCAGATTTCTTTGACATAGTGTTATAAGAAAAACATATGCAAAAGAAATGAGGGAAGCATTCCTACAACATTTTGCATCTCTTGGGGCAGGCCACCAAAATGATTTTGGATGTGGAAATGTTGACCTCAAACAATGAAAGAAGATAAGCTACTTTAAATGAAGAAAGAACTGACTTTTTTTGGGAGGGTGAGTCCTGGGGATTGAACTCAGAGGCACTCGATGACGGAAGCTCTCATTTCTTGAAGGACAGACAATATACACTTATCTAGATAGATTCCCAGTGACATCAGTTTTTTGACTTTTGATCTTAAAGGTAGTTAATTTTCTTTTTGAATCCCATCATTTTAAAAAAATTAGTGAAGTTCTATTTTTAAAAACATTTCAATTGTAATTGTAGTAGAATATAAATGTTAAACGTCAAACATCAAACATATACATATGGTTTAACAAGTAGTCACACAGCACCAATAAAAATATCAGCCACATCAAGATACAGGATGTTGTGTGTTCCCCAGAATCCCCATGTGTTTCCTCTTCTCTCCAGAGGTAAAGACTAGATTGTACATTCATAATTTCCTTGTTTGTCTTCATAATTTTTACCACCTATAGTCTTACACTAAATATTACACTTTAACATTTAATACAACTTTAAAAATTTAAATAAAATTTATTTTGCATGTGTTTATTTGTGTCTTTGTTTTTTTGCTCACTCTGTGTTAGCAGGATTCATCTGTAGTTGTGAGCAGCTATGGCTGATCATCCTCATTACTATATAGAGTCAGCCCTCTGTACCTGCAGGCTCTGCATTCATGGACTGACGTAAGGGACTTGAGCATTTTTTGATTTTTATGTCTTTGGGATATAGAGGGACAACCTCTATTACAAACATTGCACTATTTGTCCATCTGCTCTCTTGCTGATGGTATTTAGTTTGTTTCCATTTCTAATTCTTATAAACAAGGTTATGGTGAATGCTTTTCCATGTGGCTCTGTATATGTGTAAGAGTTTCTATGGCTGCACCTGTGGGAGTTTCATTGATGAATGGGTTACTCTGCCAATTTTTTTTTTCCAAAAAAGTTTTTTTTTTTTAATCAACTTATAGTACTACAAATAAGTCGGTATTCATTGATGATTACTGTGTGATTTAAATATTGGAGGAAACCGATGAACTAAACAGTCGTATTCTCTGTCCTTGTTATGTTTCCATTCTAGGGGATGGTTACAAATAACAAATAATGATATAACATTTCAAACAGTAAAAGAAATGGGACAAAAATAAATCATATAGGGCAGAAGGCAAAAAGAATCATTTGTTCCTTTAAACAAACAAAGGGATTGGAGTGGATTTTCTGCTTCTCCAAAGAGGTCAAGTTCAGGCTTAAAGATTTGTACCCTTGATCTTTTGGACTCTGGTCTTCCGTGTAAAGGGCTGGCAAGTCATTGCTCTGTCCTAAAAAGTAAAATGCTATATAGACTGAAATGTCAACAATTCTTCTTGTATCTCTTAAAAGAGGGGAGAACACAAAACCACTGCCCCAAGATCAGAAAAACAAAGAGGCGAGTACATGAGAGCAGAGACTCTGAACTCTTGTGGGTGAAGGAAAACTTGAGCTGTAATCAACAAATTGCTGGAGGCTCAGATTGGACAAGTCTGAGAGTTAAAACTAGGGAGAGCCAATCATAGCGGGGCCTCCACAATATTGTTCTATCTACCTCTAGGAGCTTGACCATGTTTCTACACTAAATATCAAGAAAAAAAATCTTTTTGTGCTTCTGACAGGAAGAGGGGGGAATAAACCACTTGTAAATAGTACACCAAAGTGCTCTATTTTTCTTAACAAGGCTTGCCTTCAGGATAAACTAGTTAACCAGAGCCTAAATTTCTGGGATTTTGTCAGAGCCTTACTGGGCTAGGGGATAGTAAATACCCAAGTGCAGCCCACTCTTACTACATTATTTCACTTAAGAGGGGAGAAAATACTAAGGAGTTCTTGGGAAGCTCACAGACCACAGATAAATGCTCACGAAAAGCCTGAGACCTAATCAAAGGACTATACAATATTCCCCCTACCACACCCTGACGGCTACAACACTGAAGGCTCATCATAGTAATTCTTCTTACATAGTATATCATGTTCAGGTATCAACATAAATTTATAATATATACATACCAAAGGGTGCTGAAAAAACAAAATACTTAACAAAATACAAGATATGTATGTGAGAAACTGATAAATGAAATAAAAAACTAAATAAATGGAGAGACATCTCATGTTCATGGATAGGAAGACTCAATTGTGGAGATGTCAGTTTTTCCCAACTTGATCTATAGATTAAATACAAACCCAATCAAAATATCAGGCAGTTACTTTGTGGATAATGGCAAACTGATTACACAGTTTATGCTAAGAGGCAAAAGACCCAGAAAAGCCAACAAAATATATATATATAGAAAGGCAAAGTTGGGAAACTGACACTATCCAACTTCTATAGTTCCTAAAAAGCTATAGTAATCAATATAGTGTAGCATTTGCAAAAGAATAGACATTTAAATAAATGGAGCAGAATAGAGAACCAGAAATAGACCCCCCATGAATCTAGTCAGTGAATTTTGGACAAAGGAGCAAAGGTAATACAATGAAACAAAGACAGTCTTTCCAACAAACAGTTCTGGAACAAGTGAACATCCATATGAAAAGAAATCTACACATAGACCTTATACCCTTCACAAAAATAAACTCAAAATGACTCAGAATTCTACTTGGTAAAAGATTAGGTCAAGAGAATGAAAAGACAAGTCACAGACTAGAAGAAAACGTTTGCAAAAGACACATCTCATGAAGGACTATCATCCAAAATTTGCAAAGAACTCTTAAAAAATTTAAAAATAAGCTGACTAAAAATGGACCAAAGACCTTGACAAATACCTTTGCAAAAAGACATACAGATGGCAAATAAATATGCATGTGAAAAGATGTGCCACATCACATGTCATCAGGAACATGTAAATTAAAGTAATGATAAGTTACTACTATCTGCCAATTAGAATGGCTAAACTCTGGGACACTGGTAATGCCAAGTGCTGTCGAAGACTGGAGCAACAGGAATTCCTGTTCATCGCTGGAATGCAAATGTACAGCCACTTTGGAAGACAGTTTGGTGATTTCTTACAAAACTAAGCATACTCTTAGCATGCTCCTTAGTACTTACCTGTTGGAGTTGAAAACTTATGTTCACACAAAAACCTGCACATGGACATTTCCAGCTATTTTATTCATAATCACCAAAACTTGGAAGCAGTTGAGATGCTCATCAATAGGTGAATGGTTAAACTGTGGCACTTCTAGACAGTGTGATATTATTCAGTGCTAAAACAAAATGAGTTTTGAAGTCAAAAAGGCATGGAGGAAATTTAAGTGTATATTATTAAGGGAAAGAAGCCAATCTAGGAAGACTTAACACTGTATAATTCCAACTATCTGACACTCTTGAAAAGGAAAAACTATGGAGACAGTAAGAAGATTAGTGATTATCAGGGCCTTGAGAGGAGTTAGGGATAAATAAGTAGAGCATAGAGGATTTTTAGGCCAATGAAAATACTCTGTATGATACTATAATGATGAAGATATGTCATTATACATTGGTCCAAACCTGCAGAATGTACAACAAGAAAAGAAAAATCCCATGGTAAGTATGGACTTTTGGTGAGATTATGTGTCCCTGTAGCTTCATCAGTTGTAACAAATGTGCCACTCTGGTGGGGGTATCGATAATGGGGGAGGCTGTGCACTCGATTTTGCTGTGAACCTAATGCTGCCCTTAAAATACAGTCTTAAAAATAGAACCATGTCCTTATGTTTGGTTTTAGTTTACATTTCTTCAATTACTAATGATATGAGTATTTTCCTTGGCTATTTAAATTTCCCCTGTTGTGAAGTTCTTGCAAAAGCCTTTCATCCATTTTTGCATTGTCTTTATTTTCTTCATTAATCAGAACTTTTCACTCTTTTCTCACTCTCCCTTTTCTTTTTTCTTTCTTTGCACCATTAGGGGATCAAACCCAGGGCCTCTCATGTGCTAGGAAAGTGCTCTACCACTGAGCTACATCTCAAGCCCTTCAAAAAAAACCTTTTTTTTTTTTTGTTATTTTGATCCTCTTGCCTCAGCCTCATAAGTAGCTCGGAGTATAGGTATGTGACACCTGGCTGTCACTCTCTTAATGACATCTTTTGATAAACCAAATTAAAATTGTTTAGTCAGATTTATCTATTTTTCCTGCATAAAGCTGTGTTATTGCTGAGTTTTTCTGTGACTTGGTTTCCCTATTATAATCCCAGTTAGTAGATTATGATGCTGTGTCAGCTCTGTCCTGTGGGTGGTATAGCCTCAAGATATCAGACCATGGGCTTTCAGGGTGGGTCTGGACCCCTGAATCTATACCCTTGATAATGCATTATTTTCCAAGTTCCAGGGGACTGTTGACTCCTCAAAACATTGAGGAAATGCCTCATAGCCTCCCCCCCCCTTTTTTTCTTGGCTCTCTGAGATGTTTCAACTGGCTGTGTTCCGTCTCTGGACCCTGTGCCTTGGAGGATGATGCTGGTCTGATTGAGGCATACTTCCCTTCCTTTGTTTTTCTTCCCACTTCCTTTGAGCAATGTCCACTCATCCTCAAGACTCTCTTGGTCCCCACTCCTGTCCAAACTTGGATTAGTATGTCTCATCAATGTTCTTGTTGGGCCCATTCTATACCATTATCACTGTACTGATCACAGTGCACATTAAGTATTAATATATATAAAAACGAGTAAACATATTCCTCCTGAGCCTAGTACCCAGCAGGGTGCTAAGCACATGACACCCAGTAACTGCTCATTATCTGGACATGAACTCTGAAAATCATCACCAAGGTCATCAGCATTGATTGACTGACTACATTTTAGAGAGGCTGTTGACTCATCCATATGAGTTTTCTCTTTATATCATTAACTCATATTAGGATTTATTTCTCAACATAGTGGTGCTGGTGATGGTGGATAAGAGAAACAGGACCCCTGGAAATCTGCCAGGATCAGAAGAGTCCCTCAGGCCAGCTGTAGATATTGGATGAAAGGCTATAATCAAATCATCAGAAGCAATCTCTGCCCTGTGCACATCTGGGGGAGATTAGCAAAGCCTGGCAAAAGTGGAGAGTGAGCTCCTTGTGTGGCTTGGATGAGTCTGAAGCAGCCACCGTGCTGATTCTATGCTATTCAGGCTGTTTATCTTTTAGAAATAGGGCAGTGGTTACACAACTGAAGCCCTGAGCCTGCCCAGCGCGCAGCTCAACCCTGCCTGCTCCAAGCTTGATAGCACTTCCTTCCTGGCCTCGCGTGGCTTCCTGCTCTGGCCTTATCGCTCCACAAAACTTGACGCTGTACTGGAATGCACTCATGGTCCATAAATGGAAATCTCTTGCTTTCTACATTTACAAATAACTGTCATCTACCAAATGCATTATTTATTCCCATCTTTATGCTTTCTCTACTCTAGCTGAGTAAGATTCCTGTAGTGCACTTTTCCTCTCCAGCCTCATTTGCACCTGAAGTTTTAATCTTCTATTTTATGAGCCAAGAAAATAAATAATAAACATGGCATCTGTGTAAGTCAGATATAATCAGAGAGAAGCGGTGAGAAGCTGCAGCTTTGGGGAATGGCTTCCCACACATGTGACTTAAACCTTTATGCCATTTCCTTCATTTTATTACCCACCTTCCTTAAAAGAGGAAGGTATGTGGATGGCTTTTGAATGTGATGTGAACAAATACATTGGCATCTTTGGCTTCCCTTGCATATTTTAAGTGTCTTAGTAATCCAGAAGGCACTTTCTGCATCCCATCATCTGAGATCTGATGTACTACTTTCTCTCATAAAGTTTCAAGGTGGATGTGAGTTTACCTCACACTGAAAGATTTGAGTTTATAATGCCAAATCCACTAAAGATCAGATGGGGCTCATAAGATTTTCCTGCAGTTAATATTCATGAAAATTGCCCAACATAAAGAGACACAGGACAATAGAGAAAAGTGACTCTTCATTTCGCAACATATCAAGTAAAAGCCGTTTTGAAATTTGGCATGGTCCTGATCTGGAAAATTCAAGGGGTTAATAAAAGGGAAAAGCAGATTCAAGGAGGCTTCTGGGAGTGTCTTGGCTTTCTAAATTCAATTGCCTTTCATGAGCTCATCAGCCTTCTTAAGATATTATGATCTTTTACACAGGCCAGGGGAATTTCCTCAGATATGATTAAAGAGTGGGCGGGGCCATGTCCTCAGAAGTCAAAAGACTTAATATTGGAAACATGAACTCTCTTGGAGCCATTCCCGAGTTTATTTCAGAGGAATTCCCCCTTGAAGAGCAACTCCCACGATGGAGGGCAGGGGATGGAGGAAGCCTTTTGAAATGTATTTATTTTTTAGCCTTAAAGTTGAACAGTTTTTTTTTTTCTGCCTGTGGAAACTATTAAAGACAGAGTCAGGAAAAACATTTTGAAGTCCCCTTCTCAGGATGAGTAAGTTAAACAAGTGACCTGTACTAAGAGCTCCCTTTAATGACACACAACCGGCCTGAGTTATTATTTCCGGGTGAACATTCCTTCAATCCTGTGAGGAAGCCCGCGGGCCCTGAGGGTGGCAGTGGCTTAGGGCTTGGATTTATTCTTTTAAGATGAGGCAGTTTTAATGAAGCTACCAAGTGTGACTCTGAGCTCTCCTGTGATGCCTTATGTAGGCGTAGAACATGACCAAAAAGAATGGGGGACTGAAGATCGAACTGTTGAGGGAAGGCTTTTCTGTGAAATAATGATTTGTTGAGGCTCAACGAAGGAGAAGCCACCTACCAGGGTAGAGTGGAAGGGAGGCTGAGGCTGGAAGGCAGGAGGCAGCTTGTGGATTCAGAGGCACTTAGGGTCCAGCCCAGAGTGTACCCAGGGTGGGTACAGGGAGGGCTGACTGGGAGGAAGCAAAGGCTAGATCACAAGTCACCTCGTAGGTCATGGCGAGGATTTGGAAAATTTATGTTTATTGTAGTAAATATATAAAAAATGTGCCATTTTAACCATTTTTATGTGTACTGTGCAGTGACATTAAGTACATTCACACTGTTGTGCAATCATCTCCACCATCCATCTCCAGAACTTTTTCATCTCCCCAAACTGAAACTCCATACTCATTAATTAAACTCCTCATTTTCCCCTCCTGGTTCCTGGCAACCACCAGTCTGCTTTCTGTTCCTCTGGATTTAGCTCCTGTAGATCACTCATGTAAGTGGGATCATGCAGTATTTGTCCTTTTGTGACAAGCTTACTTCACTCATCACAATGCCCTAAGCTTCATCCACTCAGTCAAATGTGGCAGAATTTCATCCCTTTTTACAACTAAATAGTATTTCATGTACATGCTATATTTTGCATGAATATCTGTTGGTGGACATTTGGGTTGTCCCTACATTTTGACTATTCTGAGTAAAGCTGTATAGACATTGGTATATAAATATCTGTTTGAGTTGCCACTTTCAATTCTTTGGATTACATTCTCAGAAATGGAGTTGCTGGATCACATGGTAATTTTCTGAGGAACTGGAACACTATTTCCACAGTGGCTGCCCCATTATATTCCCGCCAGCAATATGAAGGTTTCCATTGTTCCATATCCTTGTCAACACTTGTGATTATCTGTTTTTTTTTATAATAACCATCCTAATGGATGTGAAGAATTATTAAGTTTGAAGCTATAAGGAATGCTGCAATTCCTTTTCTTTTGAAAATGACCACTCTGGTTGCTGGATATGGAATAGAAGATTAAAGGGACAGAAGAAAGCAACTGTGTAGACTAATTATGAAGGTGTTTTGGTATTCAGGAAAGGGTGTCATGTGCTAGCACATTAGCATGGTGCCATGTACTAAGATAGTAGTTTTGAAGGAGAGAGGCACAAAGAGTTAAGATATGCTTTAGAAGTACAATTTGTTGGTCTTAGGATGGGATGTGGGGGTGGCTGAGAGAGAGGAAAATCAACAATGACTTGAGGTTTGTGATATAAACAAGTGGGTAGGTGATGGTACTAGTTTCAGGTGAGAGGGTCTTGCACCAATGGAAAGTAAATGGTCATACAATTCAATGGAAACTTCGAGAAAAAGAAAATTGAATTGGTACCTTGAGGACTAGGGAAACCAACTTGGAAAGATTAAGTAACCAACTTAAAGTCACACAGGACCAAATGCAAGTGAAAGAGTCAATATGAAAACTTCTTGTCTGGCTAGTTAGCCTGGTCTTATCTATTTTGAGTCATCCTCTTCCAACCGGAGCTGCTCAATCTCCAGGAATTTGGACCAATGACTTCATCAATCTACTTGGGAAAGTTTCTAGCAATAAAAGGGAGAGATACTCTGTGTAAGTGTGCAGTTTAGAATGCAAAACTTGGAGAGATTTTGAGAATAAGTAAAACAACCAATTTAAAATTAAATGGACACCAATTCAACAGAGAATCTCTCTTAGCAGTTGTATTAATGGAATTCAGTAAATCCAGTTGTTTATTGCTGGGAAGCAGTGAACTTATTTCCTCCAAAAGGCTTTCGTACCAGTGAATATTTAGAGCATGTTACACAAGAGTGCTGATATCTTTTTATTACTTAATACAAAGATATTCATACAAGAGAAAGGATGCTAAGATGATGATAAGGACGAACCAGAAGAGAAGGGCCATTATGACATAAAGGTTAAGAACAGAGATTCTGAAATTAGAAACAAGTTTGAATTCATTGACCAGCAAAGTGTCCTCAGGCTGGTTATTTAATCTCCCTGACATTCAGTTTTACCATCTGTAAACAAACAAACACACAGCAACGACAACAAAAACACCAAAAAATTTGATGCCTATATTTGACGTGTATTGTGATAGATTAGTAAAGGACCTAGCTTAAGAAAGAGTAGTTATTTTTAAAATCATGATTGTAATGACTATTGAGTGAGTGTTTTACCTCTGGAGAAAACCAGAGTTCTCTAGAGAAAGGATGGTTTGGTAATTTAGCAGTGTGTGTGTGTGTGTGTGTGTGTGTGTGTGTGTGTGTGTGTGTATGTGTGAGTGTGTGAGGGAATGTAGGGAGATAATACCAAACTTAGGGACTAGAACAATGCTCTGTTCCTGAATGTCCAGTTTTTTTTACAATTTAGTGACTTTTCATGCATCGAACACATCACAAACTTGAACAAATGAAAAACACTTTTTTTTAATGTGCATATACTACTGCATAATAAATGATTTCCAAAGAATGAGTTAATAGTGTAAAGGCCTAGATTTTAAAGGCCTAGAATTCTTTGGTAAGGACAAGTGATGTTTTCTGGAATCCTCTTTCATGGGATTCTGTGGGGCATATAAAGTGTAACTGCAACTCATTACAGTTGAGTTCATCTTCAGCTATTAATCAGTGGTGGCTCTCAGTAATTGTAGCTATCATGAGCCTTTCCCCCTTTCTCGTTCATAGTACACAATGTGTTTTTCTACCAGGTGAAAGGATAAAGAGCACACATACATCTGTACGCACTGCCCCAAGCTTAGCCCACCCCCAGTTGAACACAAGCTGTCAGAAATTCCCAAGGAATCCCTGAGAAATTAGGGATGTCCTTCATGCTATTGAGATCAGTTCCTAAAATAACCATTTGACCTCTTTGATTAACGGCTGATGAATTCAACTTGTTTATGACCAGGATTTTTTTGGTTCAGCTTTTTAACTGGTTTGCTTGTGAAGCATTATCACAACCATGAGGTTCCTTTCCCACAGTTCATATGAGGTCTATCCACATCTTAAGAAGATTTTGGCTGATTGAAAGCATAGGTGTCCTAGTGCTTTTTTGACTCTTCTCTACAGTCCCAGCACAGAGCTGACTTCTTTATTTAATTGAAAAAAATTTTAAATTTTTTACTCGTGCATTATAATTATACTTAATAATAGGATTCATTATGCCATATTCCTACATACACATACCTAATTTGAACACGCTAAGTAGGAGCAATTTTTTTTCCAGAGCTCCACTTATTAACTAGTGATGCTGAATCCAAGAAATGGCATGATTGAACAAAACCATGAGAGCACATTTAGCTTTATGGAATGAGGCAGTTCTAATTACTGGTAACATTCTCAGGATAAATTAATTAAAAAAAAAAAATAAAGGAATGAGGGCTGTAGAGTGGTGGTCTAGTATGCACGAGGCCCTGAATTTCATCACAGCACTGAAAACCAAAACAAAACCAAAGCAAAAACATACAACAGACAAAGAAATGGAACAACATAAGGCAAGATTTAACATATTATGTAGAATAAATATATAAAAGATACATGCTCATGTGGATGCATGAATGGGTCCATGTGAAACTGGTAATGATGGAGCTTGCCAAGTGAATTGGAGGATGGATTTTTCACTGAATATCCTTTTACAGTTTTTGAAGTTTACATGTACATTTAAAAATAAATAAATCTGATTTTAAAAAATAAGTCTGGTGAAAAATTATTCCCATGTCTTTGTATTTTTTTTTGTGAAGGAGTGGTATACTGGGGATTTAACCCAGGGGCAACTTACCACTGAGCTACATCTCCAGCTCTTTCTTTTGAGACAGGGTCTCACTAAGTTAATTAGGGCATCGCTAAAATGCCGAGACTGGCCTTGAACTTGCGATCCTCCTATCTCAACCTCAGAGCCGTTGGGATTACAGGTGTGGGCATCACTGTTTTGGTTTTTCATTTTGTTTTGGACCAACAAAAACCTTTTGGGGGGACTGAAAATTTGTTTTTGAGAATTTCAGCCTAATCTACTCTTCAGTTACCTTTAAATGAGCTCCCAGACAGGAGGGGAAAAGCGGGCTGTACCTTAATGCCCTCCTCCTGAAAAAAATGACACTCTACGGAAACAATTAGTTTTTGAGAGAGGAATTGCTATTTCCAAGATTGAAGAAGAGATACACTATTTCCAAAGATTCACCTCTTTCCCTTTTCTCTGTCCTTGTTTATATAAATGGAAAGGTTCATATAAGGAAACCGAGCCTCACAGCACTTTCCTCTCAAGGGTGTTTGTAATCTTAGTGTGAGTTTATTAATATGCACTACACATTGTGTTTATTTCTGTTTCATCAAGGTTTTGCCAGATTATGGCCTGTCTGTGCCTGATAGTGGCTGTGTTTGTGTATGAGCACAGGTCATCAGATAACGAATTGTCGCATCATGAGATTAAGCGATGTTTAAAATGGGTGTAAGCCAGGAGAGCTTGACTCCCACAGCACTTTTAGAAGGTCTGATCAACAAAAGAAAGTTCAAGGTATCTTGGAAGAGGTCATGGATTACAACTGTCTTGATCATTTTGGACTTGTTCCTTCCTGCAGAGACACAATTAAATTAATGTTGTACAGTAGAAATGTTTCATTGTTGGAGGAAGGATGCTTTTTACAGAGGTAAATCAGTGCAAAATCTCCTTTCCAGAAAGTAAAAACTAATATTTTTAGAAGCTCACTCAATGAATGATATGAGGGTTGATGTTTATTATACATATCAGTACCCAATTGCTGTTCTTCATAACTTTTCCTGTCACATCCAAAGCCACTTGTGCAGACTGTGGGCATCCTGGGGCAGGGACTGTTACTCACTTTTACATGCTGGGTATAGTTCTGTGGCACAGGAGTAAGTACCTTGTAAATTTCTGTTGACTGAATAGAAGCTTCAAATAAACACTTACTAGGCAAAAATATTAACTAGAACAAAATTTGACTTGTAATACTTGTACTGTACTTTTCATATTGATCTCTAAACTCTGATTTATCAGTACTATAGTCAGTTATAAAGCTGAATTAATATGGAAAGTATTAGAAGAAAGTTTGGTCTCATAGCTTAAGCTTGAGGGGAAAATAGTTCTTATTACCATTGGTTTTGTGCTTGAGGGGAAATTCCTCAAATTAAAGATTATTAGTAGTATTTTTCTCAATGCTTTTGGTGTATCACCCAATATAACTCCTATGAAACTTAAGAAAATGTGCAAAGGCAATGAATTTTCTGTTCCCTTCTGTGGAGTCTGGTAATTTTAGTAATCCATTGCCCTATGAGATACAAGGCAACTCTGTTTCCTCTGCAGTCTGTTTTTTCTTCCTTTCTTTCAAAATAACTTGCCATCTTTCCAAAATAAACACAGAGGGGAAATACATGAGTGGGTATGTAATCACTCAGATATTTGGAGCGGCATGCCTCTAAAAAAATAGTGAAAATAAGGTAGTCATCAGAAATTTTTTCTGGTTTTACAGGAATTTTTAGTGTTCTTGTTTTGTTTTAGATATGTAAGAGGAAACATTTACATTTATATAAAGAGTTTGCCCAAGTGAAAACTAAATATCTATTTAACCAGAACATATTTTCTCATGTAGAAATAATCTTAGATTTTAAAGGTTATGATTTTGGGTGAACTTCACAAAAATTATTTTAGAGTTTTTTTAGCATTCTAGAATTATATTTCTATCCAATATTTTTGAAGCATCATTTTGATGATCTTAGCTGATAACTGTGTTAACTATCTAATTACATTATATGTCTAAATAATAAAATGTATATTTCATGTTCATTTTTATACACTGTGAATTTAAAGATATGTTCAGGATTCCTTATAATCCTGAAAGGTTTATGATAATTAAAAAAATTTAGAAAACTGACTTGCTTAAAGACATTCTGATCGATGAGTATGGTGAATAATTTTGAATTTCAGCTTATGTTTCAGAAGCTACAATGATTACTTCCCTTTTTCTCCACATTTGGTTTGTTCTCCATCTCTTCTTCCTCCTTTTTTATATCTTTATCTTTTTCATCTTCAGCAAACATGTATGTAGCATGTAGCATGTATTCTCTATACTGTATGAATGGAATTCAAAATTTTTAAATTTGCCTTTACATGTCAGAGCAAGAAGCTGACCTAAGAATCGAATCCTGCACTTATTGCAGATCATTACCAGGGGTTGAAACAGACTGAAGTATCAAACAGTTTTTTAAATAAAGATCCTACTTGTCGGGAGCCACACAAAACCTTACCTGCATGCAACCTACCAAATCTAAGGAGAAAGGATTTGTTCAACAGTCTCACAGCATCAGTGAGATAAAAACATTTGCTTCTCTCAGGCAAGTCACCTGCCTTTGCCAGATACACGCCTATGAGGCCTGAAGATGCAAATGAGAAATCATGTTTATCTTGTCACTAAAGTCAAAAGAAGTCTTATTTGCAGGAAGAATTTCAAAGGAAAACATAGTTATGCAGGTCAGTGGGTGAAGTTAAGACACCAAATTACAGAAACGTTGTTCAATTTAAACTGTCAGCACACCAAATTTCAAACTACTCTGACAATGCTATGGTATGTGTGGACTTTGTACTTGATTATTGATTATTATAGCTCTACCTGCTAAAAAAGTTCCATTTTTTTTTTCTCCTTTCAGCGAGCCCACCAGCCTGGGCTGTGGAGGGAGAGCCCATGAGACACAGTGAAGGCGACATGGGTGAGTGGACTCCAGTCTGAGGCTGGAGACCTAACCATGTGAATGATGTTAGTTCTCAATTCTAGTGGTTCTCTGTCTGAAAAAGATGATCTTTCCTCCTATGGGAAGGCAGCTTGGATGGGGCTAGAGAAGGGGAAAGAAGGACATCCTTCTCTGCCTGGAACCAGGAATTCCACATCATAGTCCTTTCTCCAAATAGCTTTCACGCTCATCCTGCTAGACAGCAGAGGTGGCATGAAAGCTGCCCCAGTTTGTAAATCTGAAGAAAGAACAGCAGTGCCTTTCCACAGGGTCGGTCTGTCTCTAGATGCACCACTCCTGACCCAGGTCTGGAAGGTTTCCTGTTGCTGGATGACCAATCGACTTCCATCCAGCTCACCATGTGGGGCTTCCTTACCAGCCCCTTGAGCCATCAGGCTCAATGCTTGTGAAGTGAACTTTTGCAAAATCAGCAGTGCTTGATCCATAGATTAGGAGTCCGTGGATTATAAAGCTCTTGGAGATGTGGAGGAAAAGTTAAATCAAAATATGCCCACTTGCTGTGGGCAGCACGAGGATTCGTGTGTCTTGGAATTGAGCAGACCAAAATGCCTTGCTTCACCTACACAGGGAAGGATTGCTGTTGACAGGAATAATTCATCCCTGCTCCGTTGCTGTGTAGGGATAGCTCTGCACTGGAATCCAAACCTCAGGGTAAGGAGGAGCCTACACAGAATCACAATACCTTGGAAATGGTGTTGCTTCAGTTATTACATCTATAAAAATACACATAAACCGAGTGCACACCTGTCATCCCAGCTATTCGAGAGGTGAAGGCAGGAGGATCCCAAGTTCCAGGATGCTTGGGCAACTTTGTGAGAAAATAAAAAGGGCTGGCAATGCAAATGCAATGCAAAGAGCATTTCCCTACTATGTGTGAGGCTTGAGGTTCCATCCTCAGGATGGCAAACAAACAAACAACAGGGATGACAATAGTAATACTTCCAAAGGCTCTTAGGAGGGCCCTTTGCAGGATTAAATGAGCTAAAAATATCTTTAGAGTCTTACAACAGAACATTACATAGCATTAAACAGAGGTCTTTTTCTTTTTCTTTCTTTCTTTTTTCTTTTTCTTTTTTGGTACTAGGGATAGAACTCAAGGGCACTTGACCACTGAGCTACATCTCCAGCCCTATTTTGTGTTTTATGTAGAGACAGAGTCTCACTGAGTTGCTTAGCGCCTCACTGTTGCTGAGGCTGGCTTTGAACTCGCAATTCTCCTGTCTCAGTCTCCCAAAGTGCTGGGATTACAGGCATGCAGAGGTCTATTTCTATAAATAGGTTTTCTTTTTTTAAAAAATTTTTTTAAAATATCTTTTTGGTTGTAGATGGATGCAATATCTTATTTATTTTTATGTGGTGCTGAGGATCAAACCCAATGCCTCATGCATGAGAGGCAAGCATTGTACCACTGAGCCCCAGCCCCAGCCCTATAAATAGGTCTTCATATAACCAATTCATGTTAGAATACAAGGATTTGCGAGTGATTAAGATAATACAAAAGAAAAAAAGAAGAAAGCAGAGGAAACTTTTGGGTGAGGACTAAGGATAATTTCATATATTTTACCTCTCATGATATTCCCTTAAATTCTTGGAATAATTTTGAGAAATAAATCATCAGCTAATCTTATCCAAGAGCTGGGAAGAGAACAAACATTGAGCATCAACTCCTTTTGCCAGGCACTGACCTAAGCCCATTAGTTATGTATCTAGTCAAATCCTTATAATCCTTAAAGATTTACTTTGTATATTTATTTACTATCTGATTAAAGAAAAGAATATAAATGGATTACTTAAATTTATAATGTAAAATTATAGGAAAAAATAGAGGCCAAGGGAAAAATTAAAGAACTCAGAATAGTAAAGATAAACACAGCAAGGATACTGTCTAAAGCTTTCTTGGTAGATGACGATTCTGCGGTTCTGAGAAGTTGAGCATATTCTCCAGGATGTCCAGCTAGGAGCTGAGTGGGGTTAAAAGTCCTGTCTGTCCGAGTTCTTTTTTCGTTTTGTTGTTGTTATTTGTTTGTTTTGTTTTTTGGTAGTGGAGATTGAACCCAAGGGTGCTTAACCACTGAGCCACATCCCCAGCCCTTTTTTGCGTTTCATTTAGAGACAGAGTCTCACCGAGTCGCTGAGGCTGGCTTTGAACTCATGATCATCCTGCCTTAGCCTCCCGAGCTGCTGAGATTACAGGTGTGTGCCACGATGCCCATGTTCTGTCTGAGTTCTGATGCAGTTTAGAGTGGCCTCACCCTCTATATAGGACTGAGAGAGGGGGAAGAAGGAGTAGGCAAAATGGAAATATAAAACAAGCAGAAAGATGGAAAAGAATAGGAGGACTGTTCTGCAAGTGGCAGAACAAAGGGGAAGGGAGAAGGGAAACGGTTGGGCGAAACTCAGACCCACTTGGTTGTGGGTTGGCAGCAGTGGACTGTCTCTGGGGATAAGGTGGCTCAGGAGAGGGGCGGGGCACCTGCTCTCAAGCCTGAGACTTTTTTTCCTTAGAGAAGCATCACCAGAGACCTAAATTTACCCCCCAGATTCTCATGGAATAATGAGCTCCTTACTGTGCTGGAAACTGAAATCCTGGGCCTCTTTGAAAATAATATTAAAAATATAGTAAAAGAGTGATGAAATTGTTCCATTAGGTTCTAAAAGTACAGGCACATCCTGTAGGCAGCCCTCTGTTCTGTTTCTGGAGAAACCGGATTCTAGGTCTCAACTATTGAAGCTTATCTTCATTTAGCAAACTTACCAAACACTTGTATGTGCCAAGTACTTGCATGTGGGAGTAAACGGTTAGTAAAGCACAATCTAGAAATTCACAATTTGGTGGGAAAACGGGCATGAAGCTTAAAGAACAGTGTAGTAAGTGCCTTTTGGGGGTGTGTTTCTGTCCTGTGCTTTGGGGGTTGAGGGATGGAGCATTACTACATATTTAAGTTCATTTTACTCTGCCTGTAGAGGAGAGCCAAACCTTCCATGGAGACCACACTGAGCTGGTTCATGAAGGGTGGATGAGCAAGTATGTATGTGCCAGGTGAGGAAGGGAGGGGAAGAGGATGCCAGGCAGAGGGCACAGTGGGCAAATATAGTGGACCCTAAAGGAATCATGAGGTCAGTCTGTCAGGTTCAAGATTGACAAATGGGAGGAGAAGGGAAGTGAGAAGAAAGAGAGATGGTAAATGCAGCTAGAATGCAGGTTCTAGCCAGACTGTTAATGACTGTCTATGTTAGTTTCTTGCTTAACTCTACTTGTTCCAAAAACGACCTAGGACAGCCCATAAGTGGCCATTTATTTCCTGGGTCCCTGATGCTTCCTGAGAATGGGTAATTTGCAAAGAATATCTATTTTTCCATATTTCTAGAAGCTGGGAAGTCCAATATCAAGGTGCATGGCAGGCTTGCTTTTCTGGTGAGGGTTATGCTCTGCTTCCAAGATGACATTCTGTGGCTTTGTCCTGTTGAACAAGGAACATTGTAGGTATCAGAGACCCAGTTGAGGTTTGAGAACAGTGTGGTATGAGCATTGTTTCAGCAGCCTGGCCATTGCACCCATTCTGGTGGTGTTGTGGAAGATGGCCACAGACTCAGAGAGACCTGAGGGAGTCCTGAGTGGACCTGAGGCGGGCCTGAGGGCTTGCAGATGGAGGTGGACTTGGACTTAAGGCATGATTGTTAGGCTTTGAAATTGTGCTAATACCCAATGTTTAGTTTGGGAGACCAACCAGATAGTGGTTTAATTGGTTTAATTGAAATTAATATAAATGTAGTGTTGGCAAAAGCATTTCCTTCCCAAGAAATCCAGTTCTTCTTTAAAATCATCTTAGTTTGTTTTCTGCCATGCTGTGGTTTGAATGTGTCCCCTATAAAATTCAGATGTTCCCAATGTGATAGTTTTAAGTATTGCGGTCTTTAAGGGATGATTAGACCATGAGGATTCCTCCCTCATGAATAGAATTAAGGTCCTTATAAAAGAGACTTCATGTAGCATTCACTGGCTTGCTCCTTGTGACTTCTACCATGTGAGGACCCAGTGTTCCTCCTCCTACAGGATGTAGCCACCAGGTGCCATCCTGGAAACAGAGTGTAGCCTTCAACAGAAAATGGAACCTGCTGGCATCCTCATCTTGGATTTCCCAACCTTTAGATCTGTGGGAAAATAAATTGCTCTTTATATATTACCCAGGCTCAGGTATTTGCTATAGCAGCACTAATGAACTGAGATATACAGCATCTCATACCAGTAAGCTAACAGTTGTTTCTGTCACTTATTATCTATGTCTTGGGAAAATCATTCACTCTCTAGATCTATTTCCTTATGTATAATATGTGGATAATATCTCACAGAGCTGGGAATTTAATTTATAATTTGTATGATAACCCAGTCCTGGTTCAAGAGGTGGGGCTTACTATGTTAGTTCCCCTTGAAGTTGAGAAGAATTCGACTCATGGGTAGAGATACTATTAGTAGGTTGCTATGATGCCTCTTTTCCCTGCTTCCCACTTTCTCTTCCTCTCCTCTCTCTTCTCTCTCTTCTTCTCCTTCCTTCTCTTTATTCTCATTGTTCTCCATCTCTCTCCACTTCTTCTCTTGCTTCTCCTCTTCCTTCTATTCTTCTTCCCCTTTCTCTCCCCTATCATCTTCCTCTACTTTTTCTGATTTTCCATAGCTCAATTCTATAATTTAGGGAAGCTGGATATTTGGTTTCTTGTAAATGAGAAAAGACAAATGCAGACACTCCTCAGTATCAGCACCATCCAGTGTCCCTATGGATATCAAAATCCAAGGATGCTTGTGTCCTTTATATGAAGTGGTATAGTATTTGCATAGAACCTACAAACATCCTTCTATATATCTTAAAGTATCTATAGATTACTTATAACACCCAACACAGTGTAAATGCTATGTAAATATTGCTATACTATGTTGTTTGGAGAATAATGACAAGAAAAAGCATATGCACAAGTTCATTACTGGTATGACTACATTTTTGATGTGTGATTGGCTGAATCCCCAGCTCCAGAATCTAAGAAACACAAGGTCTATTAGCCATTTCTGAATTTTTATTTATGGATTCAGGATTTAGCTAACTAAATAAATAGATAATTAAGTTTTAATATTGAAAATCTCTCAAACTTTTTGTAATTGTTCTAAGTGTTTCTAGCTTCCTTGTGAAAATTAGGTCATGGAGATTCATTATTTTGGTATTGACAATAGTCACAGTGGCAACAAAGACTCATGTGTAAACAGTGGGTCATAAGGCAGTGCTGCCCTGTGGAGGGAAGCTACCCTGACTCCTCACCCAAACCACAGACAGGACTCTGAGCACTCCCCTAATCTTTCCTGCAACTTTGGCTCCAGCTTACCCAGGTTTCCATCCTACAGTAGTAGCTGGAACCAATGGCTTCCACAAACTTAAGTAAATCATAGAGCTTTGTGGGAGGTAGGCTGGCTTGCTCTGGATTCTTTTGGCCTTTGTGCACTTTCAGATAATAACATCCAAAAAATCAAACCATCATTTAAAATCTCTTTGCTTGTTTTCATCTTTTACTAAAGTTCAAAAGCAAGAGACTTCTATTCATAGCTTTATTTTAGCACCTATCATATAACTTGGCACAAAGCAACTCTTGAGCAATTGAAGGGAGAAGGAGAGGGAAAGGAGGAGAAAAAGAGAGAGATAATTAATTAAGAGTATGGGTAGAGATGAGTCTACTACTGATTCTGTCTCCCAGAAGGGGCATGTGGACCACATGGAATCTGTGTTACTTGTCACACATGTGTATAGAGGAGACTAAGCTTTGGGGGAATTTGTCATAGCATTCATTGATCACTGGATGGGGAAGATAAGCTACGGGGTTTCTGATCTTTACAGGCTCATCTCCTTCACATTAAAAGGTCTGTAGAGATATTCCATAGTGCATAGGAAAAGAGCTCTTCTAAGGTCAAAAGTTTATCACTTTAAAGCTTCTGGAGGGTTCTCCATTATCAACCTGGACCAGCAGCAGCCTTTGCATGCTTGATGGAGTTTAGCATGTTGGCACCTCTAAATCATTTGCATTGTAACAGGTGCACATTGAAGATCAGTTTGGGGATGGGTGGAGTAGGGAGGTGAAACTTTCCCTGTGTTTCTGGAGTGTCAAGGGCCAGAGTGGGAATTTCTCCTGTCCTGTGACAAGACCAGTGGGCTTTTTTTGCTTCTTTTATTGGTTTCTCTGCTGAGCTAGGAAACAGGAGAAAGGAGCATCTCTGTGCTAGGGTAGTGCAGATGTTTATTCTCCTGGGAAAGACTTTATCTCTGTCGTTTCTAGCACGTACGCTTTGTAAATAAACCGGGGTCTCCACTTCCCTGCTTTGTTGGTGAGCGCTATCATCGATGCCTGGAGCCGCTGCTCTTTCTGTCAGAGACACTGTTTATGTGTCGTCTAGAAGCTGCTGGCCGCCAGGGAGGGAGGTCAGCCTGCCTGGGGGTGTGTCTGTGGGATAGATCACAGTGTATCTCTTCTCCCTTTTATATTTTTCAGCTTGAAGGGAACTCAGTATTTTAAAACAAAATTAATATTTTCAGCCAAAATTCCCTCAAAGAGAGCTAAAGTGCTTTCAGTCTTCTGGCAAATTATCAGTTTTCCCATTCCTCAATACTCTAAACTATGGTCTGTAATTAGGATTTAAATTAGGTGCAGCACACCTCAGAACAGATACCTCTACCAGAAAAAATTTGAAGGTCCAGGTACGGTGGTGTATGCCTATAATCCTAGTGACTCAGGAAGCTTGCAAATTCAAGGACATCCTCAGCAATTTAGGGAGGCCTTAAGCAATTTAGTGAGAACTTGTCTCAAACTTAAAAAAGAAAAAAAGTGCTGGGGATGGAGCTCAGTGGTTAACGGTCCTTGGGCTCAATCCCTAGTACCAAAAAGAAAAGAACAGTCAAGCTGAGCAGGGTGTCCTCCGTAAGCAAAACAAAATATACTTCCTTCTTTTATTATCGCAGCAAAAGCACCTTTCAACCATTTCAAAATACACAACTCAGTAGCACCTAGTAAATTCAAAGTGTTGTGCAACTGTCCCCACTATCTAGCCCCAGAACATTTCCATCATCCATCCTTTTTAAAAGCTAAGATTTTGTCTACTTAGTAAAAAAGCCAAAACAATTCCAAACAGTGGTAGCAACCATTGGTTTAGAAACATCTATACTATGCATCGACCATCTACAGGAAACCATGACTTAAATTCTTTGACATATAGTTAGAATGGCAATTATCAAGAATACAAACAACAAGTGTTGGCGAAGATGCGGGGGACAAGGCACATTCTTACATTGCTGATGGGACTGCAAAGTGGTAAACCAATCTGGAAAGCAGTATAAAGATTCCCCAGAAAACTTGGAATAGAACCACCTTTTGACCCAGCTATCCCACTCCTTGGTCTATACCCAGAAGACTTAAAAACAGCATACTACAGTGATACAGCCACTTCAATGTTTATAGCAGCACAATTCACAATAGCTAAACTATGGAACCAACCTAGGTGTCCTTCAATAGATGAATGGATAAAGAAACTGTGGAATATTACTCAGCAATAAAAGAGAATAAAATTATGGCATTTGCAGGTAAATGGATGGAGTTGGATAATATCATGCTAAGCAAAGTAAGCCAATCCCAAAAAACCAAAGGCTGAATTTTCGGTCTGAAAAGTGGACGCTGATCCATAATGGGAGAGGGGGCATAGGAAGAATGGGGGAACTTTGGTCAAAGGGGAGAAGGGACATCAGAGGCAGGAAAGATGGTGGAATGTGATCATTGCCCTAGCTTCATGTATGACTGCATATATAGTGTGATTCTACATCACATACAACCAGAGAAATGAAAAGTCGTGCCCCATTTGTGTTCAATGAATCAAAATGCATTTTGCTATCATGTATACCTAAGTACAATAAATAAATTAAAAACAGTTCTTTGGCATAGATCATTATGAAGAGATTTTACAAAATATATACCTTTGTAGATATAGTTATGAGATTGATATTTAATTACTAAAGAAATGGTTATGAACATAAAATATATCTTATATATATAAAATATATCTTGAAAAATATCTATGAAAGGATGGACATATTTCATTGACTATATTGAAATTTCAGAATTTTTCCTTAACTAGAGAGAAGGTAAAAAATGATATGCAGAATATTTTGAAGAAATATAATTTTATTGCTTTTATGTTCATAGTGTAATTCTACTAATACAAAAGGCGAAGGGTAGAACACATTTGATAATTTTACTTAATAAATATAAAGATCAGTAGATTAAGTAGATAGAACTATATATTTTTTATTATTATGACCTAGTAAGAAGATAAAAATCATCATGATTATCACATTGATGGTTGCAGAATATTTATACATGATGATTTTCTAGAAGTTCCTTCTGATATGGACTTTACTTTTAGGCAGGTTACACATTTCCTTGGATTATTTTTAAAAATTTCCTTGGCAAGCCTGGTGCGGTAGCACATGCCTGTAATCCCAGTGGCTCAGGAGGCTGAGGCAGAAGGATCAAGAGTTCAAAGTCAGCCTCAGCAATTCAGAGAGGTCTCAAGCAACTCTGTGAGACTCTGTGTTCAAATAAAAAATAAAATGGGCTGGGGGAATTAAGTGCCCTTGAGTTCAATCCTGAGTACCTTACCCTCCAAAAAATTTTTCTTAGCAAATGCTCTCACAAGATACTCAAAATAAAATTTCCATGAATCTTGACAAATTTCAAGTTTTTAGAGCCCTAAAGTGTTACTGTATTAGCAGATACTATGCAGCCACTCTTCTTAACTGGTGGCTTTGTAGTAAGGCCATCTCATTCAATAGACATTGCCCTTATTCCCTTCTTTGTGGACTAATTACCGAATTCTGGTTGTAATGTGTGTCACTAGTTGTCACAAAGGAACGTGGTAAGGGAATTTATGTCAATTAAATTCTGTTTTCTACAGAGTATTAGCTATCTAGAATTGAATATATCTTTGAAAATTAAGCTTACACCTCTTAGTAACCATCTTTTTATAACTCACCGATCACCACTTTATCTTTTCCTTCTAAATCCTTCTTTTTAAAGTCTTAGTTCTTTTATTTACATTCCCTGATCTTATTTTTGGAACTCTAAATTCACCTCTTTTACTTGCCAGTTTCCAGGACTGAGGCAATGAAGCTGCAGTATTTTATTTTGTTGGGGGGGATTGTCTACAATGTTACATCTTAAATAGATATAGATTTAATGCACAACTAAAGCCAATGTAAAAACAGACCAAATGTATAATGGATGCAAGAATTTTTCTTATGTCATTTTCTGTATATTTCTCAATGTTTGTTTCACTATTTTAAAAAATATGGGGAAAAATGTAACTAAGTCATGAGTGAGAGACTTTAGATGTTTGAAATTAGAATTAGGACTCAAGTTCATTATGTTTTAGTTGAAATTGTATCTTCGTTTATGTTCCTAGTGTGCTGGCATTGT
This sequence comes from Xerus rutilus, assembly GCA_028644305.1. Classification (NCBI taxonomy): domain Eukaryota; kingdom Metazoa; phylum Chordata; class Mammalia; order Rodentia; family Sciuridae; genus Xerus; species Xerus rutilus. The sequence continues at coordinate 112,675,616 of CM053400.1, forward strand.
TGATCTTGCAAAATGGTTTTCCAAGTGTTCATAGGTAGGTGTGGTTTTAGCTTTTAAGAAAGTTAAATGTACTCATTTTCTTGTTTTATTTCTATTTCCTTGGAGATCACACCAGCCGTCAAATTTTATCCTGCCTTAAGAAAACTTTCCCCACAGCCTGAACTTCACCTTATCTTTTACTCTTGAATCTTTCAGTCTCCACAATATGTTGTCGTCTTTCTAAGAGGTGCCTTGAGCGTAAATAGAAGTAGTAATAGAAACTGGCTTCTAAAATCATGAGGAGGATTAAAGGAATTAGTGGATGTAATTGAAGGGCTTAGAGCAGTTTCTGCCATTGGCTGATGCCCACTAATGTCAGCGCTTATCACCTGTCACCTGCCTTGGAGTGTGCTTATTTGTGAGCTCATATGCTATGTAACCACATGCAGGCAGGAGCAAGATTTGACTTCACAAATAAGCTCTTAGAGGGAGATTTATCAATTCAAATGGTAGCAAAGTTCATAAAATAGACATAATAAAAAGAAGAGTTAGGGTGACTAGCATATAAAATCTGATTATTGATTCTTCATGCTGGAATAACTCTTAAAAAGAGTAAAGTGAGACTTCAGTGAGAGGTGACGGTGAACTCTTTATAACAAGTTGCTGGGATTTGGTGTCTTTTTATTGAGGTAAAATAACATCATAATAATATATATATTTTTTGGTACTGGGTATTGAACCCCAGGGTGCTCAACCACTGAGCCACATCCCCAGCCCTTTTTCTATATTTTATTTTGAGACAAGGCCTTGCTAAGTTGCTGAGGTTGGATTTGAACTCATGATCCTCCCGCCTCAACCTCCCAAACCACTGGGATTACAGGTGTGCACCACCGCACTCAGCCATCATAATAATTTTTAATTGTGCAGCTCAGCGGCACTGGGCACATTCATGTTGTGGAACCATCATCTCCATTCATCTCTAGAACTGTTCCATCTTCCCAAGCCCAAACTCTGTATCTATTAATCAATAACTTCACATCCCACTCCTAGGTAGCCTCCATCTGCTTTCTGTCCTTATGAATTTGACACCTCTGGGTACCTCAGATAAATAAAATCATATAGTATTTCTCCTTTTTTGACTGACCTATTAATTTCACATAATGTCTTCAAGGTGCACCCATGTTGTAGCATGTGTCAGAATTTCCTCCTTTATTAAGTCTGGGTAACATTCCACTATGTATATATCCCATGTTTTTCATGTGCTCCCCTATCAGTGGACACTTGGGTTATGTTCACCTTTTGGTTATTGTGAGTAATGCTGCTATAAACATGGGTGGACAAATATCTCTTGGGGTCCCTAATTTCACTTTGGGGGTATACACTCGGACGAGGAATTGCTGGATCATCTGGTAATTCTTTGTGATTCTACATAATTCTATGTTTAAGTTTTTTGAAGAATCACCATACTATTTTGTACAATGGCTGCACCACTGTATATGCCCACTAGCAATGCAGAAAGGTTCCTATTCCTCCACATTCTCACCAACACTTGGCAAGTGTGGCTTGTGTCTCCAGACACACACGTAATGGCTATTAGGGGAGACTTACAAATTACTCTCATTTTTAGACATTGTAGATGTTGAGATGTTACGAAAAAAATAGGAGTAGTAAGCTGAGCTTTGTAATGGAAACACAACTGGACTCTACTTTTTGTGTGGTGTCAGCTACCTGTGTAACCTTGTGCAAGTGCTGTGGCTTTTTTGAACTTCAGTCAACTTAAATTGAGCATCATAATATTTAGTTTGAAGAGTTATTAAGGAGTTTAAATGAGATAAGCATTATGAAGTACTTATACTATGTTGATCAAAAAGAACTTGCAAATGACAACTTTTGTTGATGATTTTTGAGAGTGCATTGTGGGTGTGCCGAGTGAGGCTATGACACTGGTCAAAAAGTCCTGCATCTGGAGTAGAATGATTGAACCACAGATCATGTATATCTTCAGTTTTACTGGATGATGGCAAGACATTTTCCAGCATAATTCAATCAATTTACATTCCCACCGAATAAAATAAGAGTATATTTTGGTTGGTCCATATCCTTGATAATGGTATTGTTTGTCTTTTCTATTTTTTTTAAATATATATATTTTTTTAGTTGTAGATGGACACAATGTCTTTATTTTATTGCTCTGTATGTGGTGCTGAGGATCGAACCCAGGACCTCACGCATGCGAGGCAAGCGCTCTACCGCTGAGCTACAATCCCAGCCCCTGTCTTTTCTATTTTTGTTTACCACTTTGGTAAAGTGATTTGATTTAATTTTTATCCTGGTAACTAATTTTTGTGTATTTTTAAAAAAAATGCATTGGTCATTTGACCTTCCTGTTTATACAGTTTGTCTTTTTTTTTTTTTTTTTTTTGTGCTACTGGGGAAAGAACCCAGGACCTTGTGCATGTGAGTCAAGCACTCTACCAACTGAGCTGTATCCCCAATCTTATACAGTTCAAGTCTTCTGTTTAATATTCTATTTATTTTTCCATCTTACTTTTCTTATTTTGTCAGATGTCATTATGTATTCTGGGTACATTCTACTCCTGGTGTATGTCCTGGAAAATCCATGCACATATGCACACCATGGCCAAAGCTAAACCAATTGTCTATCAAAAGGTAGGTGGATAAATAAATTGTAATGTATCCATAAAAGAGAATTCTATACAATATTGAAAATAAATGAACTTAAGCTACATGCAACATAGATGAATCTTACAAATATCCTATCAAAAAAGGAGCAGGGCATAAAATAATGCATATTGTATAATTCAAAACCAGATGTGCTCTTTTAAACTTAAGAGATAGTGTACTCTTCATGGTACACTATCTTTCATAATTTTCCTACATCATCATCAAATATTTGTAAACAATCTCTAGTAAGCTCTTCTCAAATTTTATAATTTATATGTGGCACCTCTTGCTGGGGATTCCTAATAAATTTAACTGTTGTAATTATGGTACCTTGAATGTTAAAATATTATTGCTTATAATTATATTTTCTAAAGATAGTCAGAAAAATACTTCCCATCATTCATGCTTTCCTACAACATGACATTTCCTGAACCTGATAGGGTTCGTGACAACTGTGTAATGCTATTTGACCTTTAAATTGTGGTCAGAAAAAGTCGTACAGCTTTGCCCTCATTCTTTTGGGTCTTTCACTCTTGGAACTCAGTCAGTGTGTAGGAGAAAACCTGAACCATCCATACCCAGGGGTCAATTTACTTGTAAGTTTGAGGTCCCGGCTGCTTGCCAGTGAGAACACCAGACAAGTGCATGAGTGACTACACAGTTTCCAAACCTGTCAGCTATTGAGTCATCCCTAGTCTTATCATCTGAGGCCTCAGGTATCATAGAATAGAAACAGCCTATCCTTATGGAGCCTTTTCTGAATCCGGAACCTACAGAATCCGTGAGTATAATAAAACAGTTGTTGTTTTATGTTACACACGCACAACAAAAAGTCCTGCACCTGCTCACAATACCAGATTTTTCACCTCAGTTCACATCCGACAGTGGGGTGATAGCAGAATTGTACCTCTAAGCTCCTGCTTCTTTTATTGAGGGAGAGGTGGGAAGGGAATTATGGAGGAGATGGGGAGAAAAAAAGAGAAATCTAGAGGACTAAGGAAACAAGAAGAGAAAAAGGAGAGGAAAACTAAGTGATGCCATTTTGCCAGAGAATTTAAGAATGTTAGTGTCACTCTAAATGTCATAAAAGATAGAACCAAGGAGATTTTCTTCTTAAGAAAATGCTTATTTAAGAATGCCATGGGAAGGAATGCTGAGGATGCAGCTCTGTAGTAGACCCCTTGCCTAGCACGTGTGAGGCACTGGGTTTGATCCTCAGCACAACAAAAAATGAATAAATAAAATTAAAAGCTATTATATATATGTATATATGTATACATGTATATGTGTATATATACATATATGTATATATGTGTGTATATATATAACTATATATATAAATGCCATGGGGGGTTGGGGTTATAGCTCAGTGGTGCTTGCCTAACATGTATAAGGTACTGGGTTTGATTCTCCACACCACATACAAATAAATAAATAAATAAATAAATAAATAAATACAATTATGTCCATCTAAAATATTTTTTTAAAAAAGAATGCCATAGCTTGTTAATTCTACTAGTGCATATTTTATTTCCATTTTTGAAATGTCCCTTCGTTATACAATGTACACATACACAGGAACTTCAGAGATTTGATTTTTTTTTTGTACCAGGTATTGAACTCAGGGGCACTTGACCATTTAGCCATATCCCCCAGCCCTATTTTGTGTTTTATTTAGAAACAGGGTCTCACTGAGTTGCTCTGTGCCTCGCTGTTGCTGAGGCTGACTTTGCACTTGCAATTCTCCTGTCTCAGCCTCCCAAAGTGCTGGGATTACAGGCGCGCGCCACTGCACCTGGCTCAGACATTTAATTTTGATCTCTCCTGGGAGATGAGACTGATGTATATAAGATGAAAGTAATTCTTGGCAACAAAAGCTAACTGGAGAGAAAATGTTCTCCTGTTTTGAAAGGTGGAAATAAGGGCAGGAGTAAGACCATGACAAGTTCAGCCAAGAAGTGGGGTCAGAGGATGAGGACCTGGGCTGGGAAAGCAAACAAAATTCTCTAATAGAATAGAACGTTAATTCTTCCTCCCTTAGGATCATTACTATTTTTTTTGTATGTTAGAATAATTAAGAACAACCTTCTGCACATGGAGAAGTAGAATAATAGAAATAATTACCTGGGGCTGAGGCTGTGGCTCAGTGGCAGAGCGCTTGCCTCGCATGTGAGGCACTGGGTTCGATCCTCAGCACCACATACAAATAAATAAACAAAATAAAGACACTGTGTCCATGCGTACCTAAAAAAAATAAAAAAAAAAAAAAAAAAAAAGAAATAATTACCTGAATTGTATTTCAAACTAGCAAATTGTAGACCTGGCAAAAAATTTAAAATTTCAAATCCCAGTGAAAAGTTAGCCCATTATTCTTATTATCATCCCTTGATTTAGGACAAGCATGCTGGGTTTTTTTCTCTAATATAAGACTTGATAATATATTTTATATAATGTATGTGAATGAATTTTATATTTAAGTAAAATGAGATTCTAGTTCCTTTTCTCCTTCCCCTTCCTTCCCCTTTCTCCTCCCCTCCCCCTCCCTTACCCTCCCTCTCCTCCTGCTCCTCTTCCTCCTCCTTCTTTAATGGGGATTGAACCAGGGGATCCTCTATCACTAAGCTACATCCCCAGCCTTTTTAAAAAATTCCTTATTTTGTGACAGGTTCTTGCTACGTTTCCTAGGCTGGCCTTCAATTTGTGATTCTTCTGCCTCAGCCTCCTGAGTAAATGAGATTACAGGTATGTGCCATGGTGCTCAGCTCAAAAATTCTTTATCTTAAGTTAGGCAATATTGTACAAAATGGTTACAGTGTACTAATTGTAAGGAATTTTCTTAAAAACTTAAGAGTGCTATATATTCACTTAAACACTACTATGTATTTGTATACCTTCATGCACATAATTGCTCTTTCCATAGACTTTAGGATAGAAACACATATAATAACAACATTTTATGATGTTTATTTTTCATCTTGAATTTTAGAAGTATGTTTCAAAGAATGCTTGTTTTCTCTGTTTGATACAATACGAATATATTTGATAAAATATGAATATACATGTATATGCACATATAGATGTATATGTGGATTGGTTTATAAAACCCTAAGACTTTATTTTTGTCTTTAATTCAGGATTTCTAGCTTTAAAAGCTGATACAGAATTTTTATGAAATTCCTTTAAAGGTAGTTTAAACAAACTGGGCACCCAGCTCTTAATGACAGGAAGCACACCTCTCTTAAGGTCTCTCTGACCCTAGGTAACACTGTAGATTGATCCTTCTTTTGTTGAACCGCCTGTGATTTCATTAATTTCAGTGACAGTAATTCAGAGTGAAATTTATGGAGGTCACAAAGTCAAGTTAGTGAACCGCAGGAAATGTCAGCGTGCCTACTTTGGTTTCTGCTGTCTGTTTCTCTCTCTCACCCCCACCTGTACTATTCGCTTTGGTAAGTGACTTATTTTCTAATCTAATTAATAACGCTGCAATATTTAGCTATGACCTTACTTAAAGTCCATGTCTGACTGCCCTGGGAGGATTCTGTAACTCCACTAACCACCTTGGATATGTTCTTGTGGACATTTTGTTTTCAACATAGAAATCACAGCAAAATTTTTTTAAAAAGATCTTGGAAGCAGCACCTACAAAATAACTTTCCCAAGTTTTACATTCAGTGGCCCCTTTTACAGCTCATGATCATAGTAGTGTTTTAGTTCGTTTTCTATTGCTAATGTCACAATATCACAGACTGGGAAAGCTGCAAAGAAGTTTATTCTGGCTCATGGTCCCAGGTTGAGGGGACACATCTATGATTGTCTTCTTGCTGGCGGAGTCCTAAGACAGATCAGGGCACCACCAGGTATGAGACAGGGAACACAAGAGACCTAGACAAACTGGGTTTTGTAGAAGAACCACTCTTTTTTTTGGTACCAGGGATTGAACTCAGGGGCACTCAATCACTGAACTACATCTCCAGCCTTATTTTGTGTTTTATGTAGAGACAGGGTCTCACTGAGTTGCTTAGCACCTCACTGATGCTGAGGCTGGCTTTGAACTTGCAATTCTCCTGTCTCAGCCTCCCAAAGTGCTGGGATTACAGGTGTGTGCCACCTTGCCCAGCTAGAAGAACCACTCTTGAGGTTACTCATTAATCCATTAATTGGATCAATACATTAATCCATTTATGGGGGTACAGTCCTAATCATTTCTTAAAAATTTCACCTGGTCTCTCTGCTTAATATAAGGAGATTGAATTTCAACATGAGATTTAGAGGTCACAAACTATATTGAAACCATAGCATCAAGCATTTGCTTTCCCTGCCCATTATCTATTTCTTTTTCTTTTAATTAATCAGCATCCTCATCTCAGCCCTGGCCCACAAGCGTCACTCTGGCTGCAGTACCTTGGTATTGGGATCATAGGTTCATCAAAACTCAGGAGACAGTGGTGGGTCTGTCTCTGGGTGGCTGAGAGAAGACACACTCATATTTTCAACTAGGTTTGGAGTTGTGAGTCATAATCTCAGAGTTGCTGGAAGCAGTCCTGCCACCCCGAGGGTGCACCTATTTGAGAGACTGGAGCTGTCACAGGAGAAAGTAGGCTGAGACCTGGAGTTCCTTCCCAGATTCCCTTCCCTCACGTCCCAATTTATGAGCAAGAGGCTGTGTTTTCTCTCCAGTTTCAGTTGGATTTTCTGTTACCTGCAATCAGAAAAGTCTTGATTAGCAAATTATTTTTAAAGAAAATTATTTTGTTATCTTTCTGAGATAGTTTAATACACAGAATTCCTCTAGGGATGATAACTTAATTCAAAGTTGATGATGGTTTTTTTGAAATTATAGGACTGGGATGTAGCTCAGCAGTAGAGTGCTGTAGAAGCCCTGGGTTCAATTCTTAGCACACGTGTGCACACACACAAATCATGACATCATATTTACCACATGAACCATTTTTCTTTGTTTTTGTTTTCATTTTATTTTGTTTTTTGTTGTGGTGGGGATCAAACTCAGGACCTTGCACATGCTAGAAAAGTGCTGTACACCCTGAGCCCCCACTTGGACCATTTTAAGTATGCAGTTTAATGTAAGTACATTAATGTTGTGCAGCCAATCTCTAGAACACATTTTATCTTCTTTTTTGTATATTATCTTTTTACTTAAAGCTATCTTAACTGGTTCAAAAAGACTTAAAAATTGTACATGTTAACAGTGTAATGTGATGTTTCAATACGTGTATAGATTGCATGATGTTTAAACCAGGTTAAACATACCTGTCTCAAACATCTTTCCTTATCTTGAAAACATTATAAATTTTTTCTTCTGGTCTTCTGAAATGTACAATATATTCTCATAATCTGTAGTCACCCTACTGTGAAATAGCACAGCAGAACTTCTTGCTGTTTTCCAACTGTAACTTGGTGCACACTGATCAGCCTTCCCCTTGTCTCCCTACCCGCTGCTTTCCCTGGTGGCTGGTAATCACCACTTAACTCCTAACTTCTATGCTTTTTCATCTTGAAAAACTGAAGTTATATACCTTACAACAACTCTCCATTCTTCTCTCCTTCCAGCCTGGGGAAATCACTGTTCTACTTTCTGTCTTTATAAATTTGACTACTCTAGTTAACCTCACATAAATGGAATCAACAGTATTTTTCTTTTTTGCCATTAGCTCATTTCATTTAGCATAATGTCAA
>CM053400.1:112684476-112705757 GCA_028644305.1 Xerus rutilus
GAGAAATCAAATTGCTTGCCCACGTCACTCAGCTAGTGTGTGGTAGTGACAGGATTTTTAATTAAGTGGATGGACTCCTGCACGTAAAATTATATTGCTTCACTTCCTAGGGATGACTCAGTGGAACGCGGAGTTCATTTTCTCCCAAGCCCTCAACGCAAACGGATACCAGAGGAAACAATCCCTAGTGGAAACTGTAATCCTGAGACAAGACGGGAGCTGTCTATTGGGATCAATTAGGATGCCTGAACGATATGGCTCAGATTCCTGCATGCTCACAGATAAAGAGGGAGTACTTTATATTCTTTCTCACTGATCAAATAAAGGGAGGTAATTGCATGCATATCTCCCATGAGTTCTCTCTAGTTTTTAGTGCCATGAACATATGACTAGGCAGTATATCCAATGAACTGCAGAGAAGAAAAAAATATCCAGAGTTTAGTTGAGTCATAAAAGTGAATCTTCATGCCTCCTGTAATCACAGTAGTACTGGGTGTAAGTAGGCACAGTGCACTTATGATTTGGGCCAAGAGCAGCCCCTGTCTCTTTCCTTGCTTCCTTCTCTGTTTACTGCTCTCTCTCCTCTATCCATTTTCCTGTAAACAGGGAGAAAGACAGGCAGGTTTCTCTAGTTTCAGAGCAGTAGTTTAGTCTCTTATCCTTTCCAGAAGGTTCTGGAAAAACAGTTCCTCAAACCCTACCATCTACTTCCTGATCACAGAGAAGCTCCCTCTCCTTGTCCTCAGTTTCCACATGGAAGCCAGGAAGTGGGTGTGCTTGTGTGTAGCCATACCTGCACCCAGTATATTAGGGAAACGTTCACTGCCTTGTTTGTGCCCTAGATAAAACCCCTGTGTACAGGAAATATAATTGGAAATTATTTCATAGCCAGCTGAGCATACCTAACTAAATTAAATACAAGACACTCTTTGGTCAAGGTGCAAATGTGATTAACTCTAGGGACAAACACATGGTCCTAATAAGAAATGAGAATCACACAGATTTGCTCAGAAGCAAACACATTTCTCTATCTTCCTTAATTTTTCCCCCATTGGTACTTACAACTTTTCTGAACATTTTAATCATTAATGCAATGTATCCATTTTGGGGGAAATTTGTTATAAAAAGAATGACATGGAAGCTCATTTATCCATATTTTAGGTTGTGACAAACTAGCCAGACCTAACATAGGAGCAAAGAAAGTTTTCTTCTACTGCCCCAGTGTCAATTTAGTGATATAATAAAAGAATTAGGGTGGCTTTCAGGGGTCTATCTGCAAATGCTAATCTTTATGGTGATAAGCAAGAACTCTAAGTTCTATTTGTTTTAGAGAATTTTCCATCAACATCAAGCCCAGTTGGTAACCCGACTTGTGTCATAAAACAATTCATGTAGATATGAGGATTAGGAGACCTTTGAAGACAGTGTCAATCAAGAGGTGGTCGCTTTGTACCTTAAATTCTGCTCCCAAGTCCTGCTGAAGGTTGACTCCTCCTATTTGTCCGGCAGCTCTACATCACTAATTAACAACTTTGGGCATGTGAACCCTGCTTGTCCAGTGAGCGTATGGTGAAATTTAAACTCACTACATTAGATCATGTCACCCGTCAGTAAGAGGTGCCCTTTAGAATTAACCTGATGTGGCTTGGTTAAGTCAATATAGTGTTTATTCCTTGCTTGTTTAATTCTTGTTTGATCTTCACTACAGATGAGTCTGGGGAGGTTTCTGCTGAGTCCAACAAAGAAGATGTCCTTGGGGAAAACAAGGTGAAGAAATAAAGAGAAATACATTTTGAGAGATACTGAAGGAAGATCACGTCCATGCTCCAAAAAGAATTTAGAGCTCCTTCTACTTTTCCCATTAATGACTTGGGTGACAGAGACAAGTTACCACTATTCCCTGGCCATGTTTACTTAACTAATTTATCTATATCTATCTATCTATCTATCTATCTATCTATCTATCTATCTATCATCTATCTATCTATCTATCTATCATCTATCTATCTATCTATCTATCTATCTATCTATCTATCTATCTATCTATATCATCTCTCTTTGATGGTTCTAGGGAAGTAACTCAGGACCTTGTGCATGTGCTCTACTCCTGAACTATGTCCCCAGCCCAATTTACCCTCTTATTTAATAATGAGATTAACTCGATATTTTCTTTAGGTCTATTCATCAACTGACCAATGCATTATTTAATTAATTGAACTTTTTGCTGTTCCACCAGCCCCCAGTCTGTTCCTGCCCAGCCATACTGCATTTACTACGCCTAGGTTGGGTGCTCACTCCAGGATTCCTCCACGCTGGTCCTTCTCACCAACAGACTCTGACCTGTCTCATGGTGCTGCTTCCCAGAGCCTTTTCTGAAGGCCTGGTCACTACAGAAGTTCCTTGTGGCTTCTCTCTCCTTCATTTTGGACAACACCCATCACCACGTGTACTCTCAGTGAACCCCACTGTGGCTTTGCAGATTTGTGTTAGTCTCTCCCACTAACTGTCAGTTCTGGATGAGCAGAGCCTTTCTCGCTCATGGTCATATGCCCAGCATCTTAGAAGCACCCAATTTCCAGTGGGGCACAGCAAGTATTGAGTGGATGAGTGTTCAAAGAATAAAGGTGTGCTTCTGTATCATGTGATTGTTTACCTGTGCTCTGACTAGCTCTTGGTGGTTTAATCATTTCAGTGGTTATCTCTTATACAAAAATTTGACTTGGTTATTTTTGAGAATCCATGGGTATGTTTTGAAGTGTAAACTTTGTGTTTATGAACCTTTTTATTGCAAAATAGTGTCAAGTTGATAGAAAATTTCTTAGTACAAGGAACTCTTGTAAATCCTTTACCCCAATTCACCAGTATTTAGCATTTTGGCATATTTACTTGGTCATTCACTGTGTATGTTATCTACATTTATATATTTATATCTAAATCTATATGTTTACGTATTTTCTGAAACATTTGAAAATTGGTTGTTTATCTCATCCATCTGTATTTTCTACAAGTGGGAATATTCTCTTACATATCCAAAAATTAGTCATCAAATTCAGGGAATTTTAAATTCATACCATACTTCTATCTAATTTGTATTCCATGTTCTAATTTTTCAATTATCCCATTAATGTTGTTTATAGCAGTTTGTTTTGGGAACAGGATCCATGTCCAGGATAATTTGTCATGTTTAGTTGCTGTGTCTTGTGATTCTTCTAAAATTTGGAACAGATCCTTAGTTTTTGTCTCTTACCATCAGTATCTTTGAAGATTATGGGTCAGTTATAGAGTGTCTTTCAGTTTGGGTTTCTCTGATGTTTTTCTTGGTTAGTTTCAGGCTGTGTATTTTTGGCTAGATGTCTGTATAAGTAATATCATGTCACCTAAGGACATCCTGCTTGGAGGCACCTACTGTCTATTCATTTACCTCTGACTGATGATGTTACTTTTGATCACTAAATAACAAATAGTTTGGATTTAGTAAAATGCTTCTATTTTTCTTTCCTAATTGCTAAGCATTTCATTGGAAGATATTTTGAGACTATCCTTTTCTTCATTAAACTCCCTGACTAGAAATTTTTATTTACTGACTATTCTTTCCCAAAGAATAGTCAGTAAATTTTTACTATAACAGTTGCAAAATGATGTTTTAAAAATCTCATGTTTTGGGGCTGGGATTGTGGCTCAGTGGCAGAGCACTTGCCTCGCATGCATGAGGCACTGGGTTTGATCCTCAGCACCACATAAAAATAAATAAATAAATAAAGATATTGTGTCCATCTACAACTAAAAAAATATATTTAAAAAAAAACCCTCATGTTTTCTTCTACATTTGCTAGCTTTCTACCTATGGAAAAACATTCTCTTCTCCCCTTTTTCCTCTCTTTTCTTCCTCTTTTCCCTCCTTCTCTTTCTTCTTCCTCCCTCCATCTCCTCCTTCTTTCTTCCTTCTCTCCTTCCCTCTTCTCTTCCAGCCTGCTTTCATATTACCCACAGAGAGTCATGTATTCCTATTAAGAAGCAAATGGTCAATCATTATGACTTTACATTAGATGCTTAAAAAGTGAGGAGTCTGGATATCTTCATACAGTAAGAGCTGCTGGTAACTAGGACAGAGAAGGAAAGACAGGAGGAAAGAAATAATGCCTACTTGTTTTTTGTTGTTGTTGTTTCCCATTCACTCTTTTTTTTTTTAGCACAGCAGAATGCATTTCAATTCACAGTACACATATGGAGCACAATTTTTCATTTCTCTGGTTGTACACAAAGTAGAGTTACACAATTAGTGTCTTCATACATGTACTTAGGGTGGTGATGTCCATCTCATTCCACCATCTTTCCTACCCCCATGCTCCCTCCCATCCCCTCCCTCCCCTTTGCTCTATGGAAAGTTCCTCCATTTCTCCCATGCTCCCCACCCCTACCCCCATTATAGATTGGCATCCACTAATCAAATAAAACATTTGGCCTTTGGTATTTTGAGATTGGCTTACTTCACTTAACATGATATTCTCCAACTCCATCCATTTACCTGCAAATGCCATAATTTGATTCTCTTTCATTGCTGAGTAATATTCCATTGTGTATATATACCACAGTTTCTTTATCCATTCATCTATTGAGGGGATTAGATCTATTAGGTTGGTTCCACAGTTTTTATTGTGAATTGTGCTGCTATAAATATTGAAGTGGCTTGTCACTGTAGTATGCTGTTTTTAAGTCTTTAGGGTATAGACTGAGGAGTGGGATAGCTGGGTCAAATGGTGTTTCCATTCCAAGTATTCTAAGGGATCTGCATACTGATTTCCAGATTGGTTGCACCAATTTGCAGTCCCACCAGCAATGTGTGCCTTTTTCCCCACATCCTCACCAACACTTATTGTTGCTTGTATTCTTGATAACTGCCATTCTGATTGGAGGGAGATGAAATCTTAGAGTAGTTTTGATTTGCATTTCTCTAATTACTAGAGATGTTGAACATTTTTTCATATATTTGTTGATCAATTGTATTTCTTCTTCTGAGAAGTGTCTGTTCAGCTCCTTAGCCCATTTATTGATTGGGTTATGGGTTTTTGTGTGTGTGTGTGTGTTGTTTTTTGAGTTCTTTATATATCCTGGAGAGAGTACTCTATCTGACGTGCGTGTAGCAAAAATTTGCTCCCAAAATATAGGCTTTCTCTTCACTTCATTGATTATTTCTTTGCTGAGAAGAAGCTTTTCAGTTTGAATCCATTCTAAGGGGGAATGTCCAGCATCTCCTTTGGGGGATTCTTCTTCCTGCCAAGGAGGATGTAAACCACCTGAGAAATTAAAGTCTAGAATAACTAGTAAAGAACAAAAGACAAAGACAGAATTATTGTTTCAAAAGGATGGAGCCCCTGATAGATCCTAGCCCACACAAGAGCTGGGCAAGACAAGACAAAATATTTCCCATGGTTTATTTAAAGGGGTACATCAAAGGCAGGGATAAGGTTTTTCAAGGGTGGAGTCTTGTGTTGTGATGTCTTGCAGTCAGCAGGTTGATTGGCATCTTGGCAGGTCACACCCATCTCAGAGGGGCTGTGCAGCTATAGCAGGTCAGCCCATCTCCTAGGCTATCTCTGGTGCTCTGTGGGACTTTTGGCATAGCTTGAATAGGGCTCCGGATGTCTGGGCAGTCAACCAGAAGAAATACTGACTAGCGTTCAAGAAACCAGATTCTCCTAATCAAATGGCTATCGTGCACGATGGTCCACACACAGCCCACGAAGCACTCTCTACACCATCCCATTTATTGATTCTTGATTTTATCTCTTGCGCTTTAGGAGTCTTGTTAAGGAAGTCGGGGCCTAATCTCATGTGATGAAGGTTTGGGCCTACTTTTACTTCTATCAGGCATAGAGCTAATTCCCAGGTCCTTGATCCACTTTGAGTTGAATTTTGAGCATGGTGAGAGATAGGGGTTTAGTTTCATTTTGCTGCATATGGATTTCCAGTTTTCCCAGCACCACTTGTTGAAGAGGCTATCTTTTTTCCAATGTATGTTTTTGGTGCCTTTGTCTGGTAGGAGATAACTGTATTTATGTGGGTTTGTCTCTGTCTCTTCTATTCTGTACCATTAGTCTACATGTCTATTTTGGTGCCAGTATCATGCCATTTTTGTTATTATAGCTTTATAGTATAGTTTAAGATCTGGTATTGTGGTGCCTCCTGCTTCACTCTTCTTTGGGGTTTTTTTGTTTTGTTTTGTTTTTGTTTTGGTACTAGGGATTGAACTCAGGGGCACTTGACCACTGAGCCACATCCCCAGCCCTATTTTGTGTTTTATGTAGAGACAGGATCTCACTGAGCTGCTCAGTGCCTTGCCATTGCTGAGGCTGGCTTCAAACTCGCAATTGTCCTATCTTAGCCTCCCAAAGTGCTGGGATTACAGGTGTGTGCCACTGCGCCTGGCTGCTTCACTCTTCTTGCTAAGGATTGCTTTAGCTCTTCTGGATCTCTTATTTTTCCAAATAAATTTTATGATAGCCTTTTCTATTTCTATAAGGAGTGACAATGGGATTTTAATTGGAATCTCGTTGGCCTTCTAGGACTATGTTGAATAGAAATGGTGAAAAAGGTCAGCCCTGTCTTGTTCCAGTTTTTAGAGGGAATGTATTCAATTTTTCTCCATTTGGAATGATGTTAGCCTTGGGTTTAGCATAGACAACTTTTACAATGTTGAGGTATGTTATTACTATCCCTAGTTTTTCTAGTGTTTTGAACATGAAAGGGTACTGTATTTTGTCAAATGCTTCCTCTGCATCAATTAAGAAAATGATATGTTTCTTATCTTTAAGTCTATTGATGTGATGGATTTCATTAATTGATTTCTGGATGTTGAACCAACCTTGCATCCCTGGAATGAACCCCACTTGATCATGGTGCACTATTTTTAAAATAAGTTTTTGTATGTGATTTGCCAAAATTTTATTCAGAATTCTTGCATCTATGTTCATCAGGGATATTGGTATGAAATTTTCTTTCTTTGATGTGTGTCTGTCTGGTTTTGGTATCAGGGTGATACTCGCCTCATAGAATGAGTTTGGAAGGATTCCCTCATTTTCTATTTCATGGAATAATTTGAAGAGTATTGGTATCAATTCTTTGTAGGTCTTGTAGAGTGCCTACTTGTATTTGAGAGGCTAGCTTGCAAAAGAAAAGAAAATTTTGTTATGTTTTGTTTTTCCTTAAAACTTCAGAGGAAAGGGGGAAAATGTGCCTCTCATGGACCTAGTTATAGAAGATCAGATCTTGACTCAATACAGAATGACCTTTCTAACAAGTCCAGTGAGCGGCCCCAAGTCAGTCATTATGCAAGCATTGCACATTCTTCAGCCTTGTGTGTCATCTGGCCTTGCAGACCCTCTGCACCAGCCTCTGCTAATTCAGTACCTCTGCTCAAGTTCTCTTTCCTTCCCCTTCCTCCTGCCTCTCCCCCAACAGGTTTTTATGCACATCCCTGCTATGGTTTGTGCCCTTCAAAACTCATGTCAAAATTTAATTCTCCTTATGAGATACTAAAAGATGGAACCTTCAAGAGGTGACTAGGGCTTTGCCCTCATGAACGAATTAATGCATTCATTCAATTAATGGATTTATGGTTATCTCAAGAATGGGTTTGCTATAAATACTGGTTTGGCTGGGCCTCTTGTGCACTATCTTTTACCATGGGATGCCTTGTGCTGCCTTGGGACTCTGCCAGCAAGAAGGCTATATCCAGATGTGGCTACTTGTCCTTGAACCAGAAGTGTGAGTCAAATTAATCCTCTTTTCTTAGCAGCTTGGGAGGCTGAGACAAGAGAATTGCAAGTTCAAAGCCAGCCTTAGAAATTTAGTGGGGCCCTGAGCAACTTTGCAAGACTCTGTCTCAAAATGAAAAACAGGCAAAAACGGATTTGGGGATGTGGCTCTGTGGTTAAGTGCCCCTAGGTTCAATCTCCAGTACCCTTCTTTTCTTTACAACTTACTGGGTCTGTGGTATTATTAGCAATGGCAAACAGTCTAACAAATTCCCCCAACACCTCCTCAACCTTCCAATACATCATCAAGGAAGCCATTCCTGACTTAGCACTAGGATAAATGTGGCCATGGTTTCCTTCTTGTCTCTCCCATGGTAATCTCCAGAAACAGTGACTGCAACATTTTGATCCCATTTGAGTTCCTGTCTAAATCTGTCTTCTAGACCATAGGATACTGTACAGTCCAATACCATAATCACACATGGTGGTCAAAGACTTAAAATGTGGCTACTGCTGCTGTATCACCAGCACAGATTCCAGAATATTTCTATCATCTCATAAAATGAATGGCACTCTACGAGAGGACAAATTCTTTAAAGGCAGGGACTGTATTTTGTCCATCCTCCATCAAGAACAGGGCTCAAGTACACTGAAGATATTCAACAAGCATTTTTAAAGAAACAAATTAAATAGATTAGTACAATGTTAGAATGAGCTGCATGATGAATTGGTAGTGAGTTTGTAAGAGGGATTCAAGACCTAGGATTAATGTCCTCTACTGAGGTCACAATAAAACGAGACATGTACATTGCATGGCAAGTTATAACACTTAAAAGGAGAAAGTTACTTCCATTTCTAAGAGGTTATTAGGAGGAATGAGCTGTAACCAACCATGAAATCAGTTCTGATTTAAAATATTTCATTTTGAGACACAGAAACAGGAAATCGTGCATTCTATGCTTCATTTAAGTTATATAAAGTTTATTCCAGCCGGGCGCGGTGGCTCACGCTTGTAATCCCAGCACTTAGGGAGGCTGAGACAGGAGAATCGCGAGTTCAAAGCCAGCCTCAGCAATGGTGAGGTGCTAAGCAACTCAGTGAGACCCTGTCTCTACATAAAACACAAAATAGGGCTGGGGATGTGGCTCAGTGGTCAAGTACCCCTGAGTTCAATCCCCAGTACCAAAAAATAAAAAAATAAAAATAAAAGTTTATTCCACAGGAGGAACTCATATCAGAAAATAGGAAATGAGATCATGGTTAAAAATTTACTCTTCATATAATACTCAAATTGATCATCAAAATACCACTTAAAATAATGCTAAAGGAGATAACCTTAAAATTAAGCGAGTCTTATTATTTTAAAAGATGTCATAATTTAAATAACAAATTAGATAAGCCAGGCATAGGGTAGATGAATGATCCAATGTTGCAGAAGTGAGAACTTTATTTTTTTTTTGTGCTGTGCTGGGCATCAAACCCAGGGCTTTGCACATGCTAGGCAGTCATTCTACCACTGAGCTACTTCCCCAGCCCTCAACAACTGTCTTTTTCGAACATTCTTTTAATTGATAATTACCAATCCTCGCTAGGAGCCAGAAGCTTCTTTGGTATTGAGGACATAACTGGGGAAAAGGGACAGACAAGTGCTTGTCTGCAAGATTAACAACGTAGTGCATTTGCTGTGCAGAACGTGATGCGTGCTGTGCAAAAATGAAGAGAAGGCAGGATGCCCTGGCCAGGAAGGTCTCTTGGAAGTGCTGCCCCTGACTGCATGACAAGGCCCTCCCTGGGGAAGGGCAGGGTGAGCTGGAGTGCCTGGGGCTGGGGAGCAGGGCAGTCAGAATGGTGCAGAGGTGTAAGCCAAGGGAGTCGAGACCCAGGAGGATGGAAAGGCTTAGTTTGGGTGCTGTTCTTGCTGTGTGGAACCTGGGGACAGCTTTGTGCAGCAGGGTGAATAGGGCTTTCAGAAAAGAACATAGGACTGGTATTAAAAGTGTGGTTCAGTGAGAGAGCATCTGCCTAGCCTAAGTGAGGCCCTGAGTTCTATCCTCAGCACTGAAAACAAAAACAAAAGTGTAGGTTCCAGGACACATCCTGCATGTAAGTCCCATGTACACTGTTTGTAAGGTTTATATCTTTGGCAGGCTTCTTAACTTTTCTGGGCCTTGTTTTCTTTGGCTGCAAAATGTGAATAATAACTTCATGGGGCAGTGTTATGAATTCAGTGAATTAATAATAGATAAGTAACGAGTGCTATTTTTGCTGGTATGTTTTTGGTACCAGAAATTGAACCCAGGGGTGCTTTACCACTGAGCTAAGTCCTCAGCCCTTTTTATTTTTATTTTTTATTTTGAAGCAGGATCTTGCTAAGTTGCTTAAGGCCTAAGTTACTGAGGCTGACCTCAATTGCAATCCTCCTGCCTCAGCCTCCCTAGCTGCTAGGATCACAGGCATGTACCACTTTTGTTTAAAAATTTGGTTTATTCTAAACCAAATGTGGTACAGCCATACAATAGAATCCTATATTGCCCTAAAAAATGAGGAAATTCTGACATATGCTGTAACAAGGAGAACCTTGAACATACTCTAAGTAAAAAGAGAGCCTTGGGTTGCTCACCATTGGATACTTTGAGTTGATTCCCTGCTGTTGGCTGTTATGAATTATGCTGCTATGAGCATGAATGTGCAAATATCTCTTTGAGTCCTTGATTTCATTTGATTTTTTTTTTTTTGGTACTGAGGATTAAATCCTGCCTGAGTGCTCTATCACTGAACTACACTCCCAGCTCTTTTTATTATTTATTATGAGACAGGGTCTCACTAAGTTGCTGAGTCTGACTTGAACTTATGATCCTCCTGCTTTAACCTCCCAAGTTGCTGGGATTACAGGTGTGTGCCACAGCACCCAGCCAATTTCATTCTTTTTTATGTACATACTCAGAAATAGAATTGCTGAGTGATGTGCTAATTTTGTTTAATTGTTTCGAGGAACCACTATGCTGTGTGTATTTATTTATATTTTTAATGTAAATTTTCTCTTGACTTTTGTTCTTCTGAACCTTGGAATTTGCCTCACATATGACATGCATTCAATAAATATTATAAATAATGATTATAAACATAGGTGATCTGCAAACAGAATTGTGCATGTTATAAATGGTTTTCATTTGAATATTTTCATTTAATAATGTGATGTTATTATTCAACTTTTCCGTCCTCTATGTAAAAAGACTGTGTTAAATGATTGGACCGATTGAGAATACTTAATTCTCATGACTAGCTTGTGAAGGAAATGCCATTACTCATTATCTGAATACACACAGAGAGATCAAGTAACTTGCCCAAAGTCACACAGCTAGTAAGTGGCAAAGTAGCAGAGCTAGTATTTTAAGGCAGGTTGTCTCATCAAGCCGCCCAAGGCCCAATCGCTATTCTGGAGGCTTCCTCCATTCTATATTACCTTCCTCGAAGATATGTCAGGTCAAAGACACGTAACACAAGTGTGCTAGTGAGATTGCTATATAAATAATAATTAAAATCAGTCAGTGAGCTTATGAGCTTTTTCATTGGAATAGATCCAATACTTGGCATCTGAATATTATTTTATCCTCACCTTTCCTTGCCTCCTTCCTCCTGCTATAATTAAAAGACATCACCTTTACATATTGTTAATTTTGAAACAAGCACATCTATATTATAATGCACATTTTGGTTGGGACAAAGCATTGTTATTTATTTCATTTTATTTTTGCATTTCAATTAGTAGCACCTAGTAATGCTTACTTGTATTTTCTTTTTCATCAGAAGTCATTTTGATTACAAATTAATATTATGGTATCCTATAAATCTTCATATGCCTGAGAGAAATGAGTGATTCAGTCAGATGTGTGGAGAGTTCACTGTGTCATTCCATTCATATTTACTCAAACTGCAAGGGACAGTGGAACAGAAATCTAGACAGTTAATCCATGAAACCATACTGGTTTATTGGAAATTATACTGGTTTTCTTTTTCTTCAGTAGTAAAGTTATCTCCACCTGTCTCAGATGTACAATTTGTACATGGGCAGTTTCCTAACCTCTGTATTGGACACTTCTGGCATTTTCCAGCAGCCTAGTCCTGCTTCTTCCTGAGCACTTCTGCTTTTTTATCTATTCATCCAAACATCTCTTCTGCATCTCTTTTCTTTTCTCTTTGTAAAAGTGTTATAGTTTGGATGTAAAAAGCAGACCGAGAATAATGAGAAAACAATGGATATGTAATCTTAAACCTCTTTTGGAAAAAAACTGAAAGGCCCCTGCAGGTCCTCCAGAGGGGAGATGGCAGTATAATGAAGTCAAGAGCTGACACCCAGGATAGAAAGCAGCTTGCTATGAGCTGGTCACTCCAGAAGGCACGAGATGGAGACTGGCGGTCATGGTCATTGGCAGCCCCCTTCTCTGAACCTAATGGACAGTCTGTCCTCTTTGCACATTGCCACTGTTTGTTTTGCACTATTGACACATAGAGATGAACTGCCTCATCACCCACACTGTGCAGCACCACCGTCTCCTCCCTCCTGCACAGGCAAATATTTACCAGCTCTGCGCATATCCAGGTACATCACTATCAAACAGGCAAACGGCGACGTGTGGCCAAGTCAACCTGGGGTCAGATATGAGGCACAGTCAATAGCAAAGACGGGGACGGGGCTAGCTTTTTGGGACTCCAGGTTTATTCCAACAGTTGAAATGCTGTTGACAGCTGGTCCCCCAGGATATCAGGCTGGAAAGGAAGGATGATAGCAATGATAAGTTTGTGGCCTCCAGGAATTTCCTTATTGTTAACATCAAGGCCTAGGAATGAGAAAACAAGGCAAAAAGAGAAGAATGTAGAGGGAGAGGGAAGAGAGTCTCTTGAGGTGGGTGGCTCATTGAGAGATGGATATACTTCCTTTCCTTGACCTACTAGAGCCCCTGGGCTGGAGCCCACTCACATGTTCCAACTTATACCATGGGGATGGCAGGGGCGCATGGACAGAATAAAAAACCTAACACATCAAATAATTTAGGTCACTTTTGGAAGCCTAAAAACATACCTCTCGGAAAAAGTCTAGGACCCCGATGAAGCCCAGAGCTGGAGAAGATGTGCAGTCCTAAGTTAGCAATCAATGAAACCTGGGCTGACCCACACACCATGGCAACTGTCGGTTCTGTTCCCACAGTTATTACGAGAGTCAGGTATTGTGATCCTCATTTGACTGGAGAAGCTATCAAAGCCAGAAAGGACCAGGACCCACGTGAATCCACACGATAGTGAATGACAACCAGGCAGTCTTTATTGTTCTGACCCCAAATCCTACAGACATATCCCTACAGAATCTTTACTGCCACATAAAGCCAGGAAGCAACAACACACATAGCTCTAGAAACAAATCTAAAAGCAAACAGCACCAGACCAGTGAGCTTGGAAGTGAAGCAGCTCCCACCGGCAGGTGGGCAGGGAGAAGGGTCAGCCTGAGAAAGCCATCCAGGAAGGCCAGCCTGGGCTCCCAGCTTCCCTAGCCCCAGCCCTGGGAGCAGATTTCACATCTATTGTTTTGCTTTTATTACTCGGTCTCACTGTCTATCATAGACGGAAATGAAATTGGTCTGGAATGGTTTCCTCTTCCCACAGTCTTCTTGGCTGCATATTGATAGATGACTTTTAAATATTATATCCTTACAGATATGAAAATTAAGCTGATCTCTCTATTTAACATCCAGAACTGTCTTCTTTTTTTCCATTTTTCATTTTAACTGGAGAGATAATGTATTTGTCTTTTTCAGTTCTCTAAGACTTTCCTATCATTTTAAAAAAGTGACTTAATTTCCCTGGGTCATCTGACTGTGTTGGGAGCATGTGGGGTCCACATTCTCCATGTTGCTGAAGCTTGACTTCCCTTCTTCCTGGTTCTAGGTCTTGAGTTAACTAATTTCAACTCATGTTTTTTAAAATATATTTTTAATTTTTAATTGACACAGTAATTGTGCATATTTATGAGGTACAGTGTGACATTTCAATACATGTATACAGTGTGTAATGATCTGACCAGGGTAACTGGCATATCCATCATCTTAGACATTTGTCATTTCTTTGTGTTGAGAACATTCACACTCCTCTCAACTCACAGGTCATGCTTTTACCAAGTTGGGAGAGAGGAACAGGAGCCAGTCTTGTTCCTGCCACACACTGCCCCCTCTCTCGGCTAGTGTTGTCTGACATTCTACAATTTCCAGGTCTTTTTTTCTACTTCTCCTCTAATCTCCTAAAAGGCCCATCTATTTTTGTGGTTTGGTTATTTGATTATGACTTGGAAACCACATGTTTTCTTTGTTTATCTGGAGCTCGATGGGTTTTTCAGACCCTGGACAGTAGGTTGATATGTTGCTTATATCACTGTCTTTCTCTATTCATATAATTTCTGTGACCTTAGAAATGTCTATTAAAAGTACATTCCAGGAGAGAAAAGGGGAGGGAGGAGGGAGGAAAAGGGAGAGGGAATGAAGATTGAAATAAAATTCCTTGTATGTATAATTACGTCAAAAGGAACCCAAATACTATGTATAGGTATAATGGTCTAATAAAAAAAAATTATTAGGTTTAAAAAAAAAAGTACATTCCAGGCTGGGCAATGTGGTGCATGCCTGAAATCCCAGTGACTCCGGAGGCTGAGGCCAGCCTTGGCAACTTAGATCTTGATTCAAAAATGTAAAATAAAATTTTAAAATTTTTTTTAAAAGGGCTGATAATGTAGCTCAGTAGTAGAGTGCTCAGTACCAAAGGGACAGGGAGTACAACTCAATGTACTAGGGATGAAGAGGGCTTGCTTAGCATGTGCAATTCTCCGGTTTCCATTCTCAGCCCTGAAAAAAAAAAAAGGAAGAAAAGAAAAGTTACATTCCATTTTCCTTGTCAGACTTGATCCCTGAGATTTTCTTTTCAGTGGTTCTTTCTGCCTATATCTAAAGTATGTTGAAATATGCTTTTCCAAAGTTCATGCCAACTACTTCATTTTCTTTAACACCATGAATATTATTATACAGGTGATCATTTTCACTATTTGTAGAAGAATTTCTGGAAACATTCTCTTATGAGAGCAATCATTATTTCATTTCACCTCCAATGATAGAGGATAGCTTCTATCATCCTCTTCCTCCTTTTTATACACAATAAAATTAAATCTTAAACCCATCAAATAATTTTCGTTTACTTCTGTCTTAATTTTTTTTCCATTTTTAAAAACTAAGTCAAGAAACCACCTTCTGTATTGGACATAACTGTCCTATGTTCCTATGTGAATACACCACCAGTGAAACTCCACATCATGTACAACCACAAGAATGGAATCCTAATTAGAATAAGTTATATTCCATGTATGTATAATATGTCAAAATACACTCTTGTAGATATCTAAAAAGAACAAATAAAAAACCCACCTTTTATATTAAGAAATCGTTTAGAAAAATATTGGCCTGAGAGATTATATTTGCTTCTTAAAAGAGCCAGTCTTTGTCACCCTGAAACATCTTCTCAAGGGAAGAGGCTGGCACCCAGTGTCATACTGGGAATGCTTGCAAAGGAACAGAATTTTTGCATTGTTTGTCACCTGATGAAGGTTTTAAGGGAAAAGTGTCACCATAAATTTGGCATTTCCTGACTTCTGTAGATTTGAGTTATAATGACTAGAAAGGAAATCTTTAAAAAGATATATTTTAGAGTGTTTTAATGTGAAAATTTCCCCAAACCGGTTCATCTCATTTTCCCAGAGTAATCTGACAGCTTGGAGAGGAGGGAAGGGGGCGGGAGAAGAAGAACAAAACCCAACAGCCACATCCTTGAACTCTTTTGTGTATTTAGAACAATGTCTAGTTAAAATCAAACAATATTGCTGCTAAATTCGTCTAAAATAGTCCTTGGTGAGTGCTCTTGCCTGGAAGGCTCCAGGAGATGGGCGTTTGTAGAAGTGATGAGAGCCCGGGGCCCCTTTGAGGAGCAAGAGCCGGGCGCTGCCTTCGAGGCAGCAGGGCACAGCGAGATACCATATCTTTCCAATAACCCTGTCATCAGCTCCTTTGCTGCCTAGGGCTTTAAATCCCCATCTGAGTGCTGCGTGAATACCCCCACTGCACCCAAGCGGAAAACAAAACAAAACAAAACAAAAAAAACCGGGAAAGGGCTGGGGGGTGGGTAAAGCTCATAAAGGAGAAGTCACGAAGTCTGGCTTTCTGGCCAGATTTCCTCTGGAAGGTGAGGTGTGGCCGGCACTGTGTGTGAGGACCGCCTGGGAGGGGACGCACACCCTGCCTTCAGACGGCAGGACCTCAGCCTGGCCCGCAGCCAAGGAGCCAGACGCCAGGCCCCGGCTCTCAGCAATGGGAGCGGTCGCTGGGCTGGGTATACAATGGTATTATCTCAAGCCAACCACGGCTGCAGAAACGCGCAACGCTTCCTGTCCTTGCCTTGCGGCACAAACTGTCCGGCTTCCAACTGCTTTCGGACACACTCAGCCGCACTCGGCCGCCAGGATCGGTGTATAAATGTCTAGAGCCACTTCTTCCTTGGGAATTGCAGACACTGCAATGCTGTAATCCATTATATTTTTATCCCTCTGGAAGGACCGGCACAATCATGAGTCACACGGAGAAAAAGGCATTAACTCTCAAAGCAGTTTATGCAATGAGATGCCCGGAGCTGCTTGTAGAAGGAAGAGCAAAAAGATCTTTAAAGTCGTGTTAGTATCACACAACTTCTAATCCTGTGGGTCTATGGTCTTATTTTCTTTCTCATTTTTGAATCTCTGGCTCTTTCGTACAAGGAAAGCAAGGAGACTGCAATAGAGAGGAAAATCTAGGTGAATGATGGGGAAAGCTTGCTGTTGATCTCTAATAAATATTTTAAACAGGCTCCTTCTCCTTCTTTCTACTACTACTACTATCACCACCACCACTACTGCTACTACTACAGTACTGAGGGGTGGAACCCAGCGCCTTGACCTTGCTATGCAACTGCCAAGATATACCCACAGCTGAATTTGATTTAAATTTACGGTAGTCTCAAACACAGCCATTGGATTAAACTACAAAAAAAAAATTTAAGAGGCCTTTAAATCACAGTACTACCAATGTGTCAAAAAAGATGAGAGATTGAGGATAAGATTCTTTTTTAAAAATGGATTTATTTGATGTTCTTGGCATTGGAATATTTTAATTAGGGTATGAATATTTCAAATATAACTGAATATTTTAAACTATGTGCCTATGCCAAAAACTTTAAAACTTTTTTTAGCAACTTGCATGCAGAAGTTAAGAGTTTAATCCTAAAGTTACCAGAATGCTCTTAAACCTTCTGCTTTCAGGTTAGGAAGTTTTGGCAGGCCACTGTTTACCTGAGAGGGGACTTGTGCAGTGGTGCTAAGGGATGATTAAGACAGGCTGACTTCAGGGGGAAGTCAGGGCGCTCCAGCTGAAATCACTTCTTTGTGCGTCCTGGGAATTCCTGCTAGTACAGTGCAAACCCAATTTTCAATACAGCTGAATGACAGTTCCTTCAAATAAAGTGGACTTTGGGTGCAATGGCACAAGCCTAGCTACTAAGGAGGCAGAGGCAGAAGGATGGTTTGAGTCTAGGAGTTCGAGATCAGCCTGGACAACGTGTGAGACCTCATCTCAAAAATAAATAAATAGGGCTGAATAAGATATATTTCATTCTTGTATAATTTTTATTAAAATGGATTCTACTGTCATGCATAACTAAGAACCAATTAAAAATAAATAAATGGGGCTGAGGGGGAGCTCAGTGGTAGAGAGCCTGCATTGCTGCAGGGCCTGGGTTCAATCCCTAGCACCATAAAAATAAATAAATAAAAATTAATGTGGTCCTTGATGGATCTTGAATGTGCCCAAATAGATTTACCCCCTTACACTCAAGCAAGCAGATTATTTTAGCCTCCAGGTGGTAGTGTATTGGCAAATGTTTAATAACTAGCTCTCTGAAGCAAACAGTCCTGCTTGGAGACCTTTGCCATCATAGGCTTTCATGAGGCTGGGGCCTAGAAATATAGAATTTAAAAATCAAGTATACAGAAAAATACAACAAATGTCCATGTATTCACCAACCTTTTATTAAATCTGAAGGCTTTGTGATGGCTCTTTTTATTTTGAAAAAAAAAAAGAAAAAACAGTGAGGTCTTTTGGGCTTCTTTCCCCCTGCACAGAAGTGATCACCGTGGAAATTTTGGCATTTATCTTTTCTCTACCAGCATGTTGGAATAACACTGTGTGTGTGAGGGGTGGTATGGAGATGGAACCCAGGGCCTTCTGCATACCAGGCCAGTGCTCTACCATTTAGCCATAGCTCCAGTCCAGAACCAGACTTTAAATATTTTAGATAGCACTCTTTTCCACATTTCCAAACATGTGTCTTCATATGTAATAGATAACATTATTTTGCATGTGTAAATTTTTAAATATAAATCATATTATAATGTACAAATCTGTTAGGTAAGTTTTATTGGAATATAGTTCACATGCCATACTATTCATTTATTAATGTATACAATTCAAGGTTTTTAATATATTCACAGAGTTGCAGAACCATCATAATTTTAGAAAAGTTTCATTAACACCACCCACTGCCTCTGCCATAAAAACTCACTTGCATCAATTAACAGTCACTTCTTCCGATTCCCACTCCCAGACCCAAGCAACCACTAGCATGCTTTCTGTCTCTAGAGAATGTCACAGTCTGGTCATTTCATATAAATGGATCATATGATATGCATATAGACAGACCTACAATATATGCACACCCTGTGGAGTCTGTCTGGCTTCTTTTGCTTAACATAGTATTTTTTTTTATAACTGATACATGTTGTAGCATGTATTGGTATTTCATTCCTTTTTATTGCCAGACAATACTCCCTAGTATAGAAGTGCCACATTTTATTTATCACTTATTTTTGTTTATTTATTCATCTATTGATGGATATTTATATTGTTCCCACTTTGGGACCATTATGAACAATACTTTTATCAGCAATTCTGTATGAGTTTGTGTGAATACAGGTTTTGATACTTTGGGGTATGTATCTAAGAGTAGAATCATCCAAGTAAAAACATGGAACATGAGTATATTAACTTTCACCAGTTTCACCCATGTATAGTACTCAATAGTATGGATACTGTGAATTTATTTATCGATCCATTATCCTGTCAATAAAAATGTGGACTGTTTCCAGTATTTGGCTATGACAAACAATGCCACCATGAAAATTCTTACTGGGGGCACATTCTCAAATGTCTGTTAGGTAAACACCTATGAGTAAAATACCAGGACTTTGGAGAATGTCTATGTATAGTATAGTTTATCAAATATGGTTAGATTAGTTTTCTTTTTTACCAGAGGTGTACTAGAAATATCAGTATAGAAATATTTTATAATAATTGGTAGTATTTAAGATTTATGCTTATTCAGATGGGCCTGAAATCAGAACTCATTATTTTTAAGATGGAACCTTATAACTGTTAAGTTCTGCAAGTTTTGGAAGGACAAATGAGTTGCTGGGGTTGTTTTGTTATTTGTAACACAGAATTATACCTTTAAAAACTCTCACATGAAGAGAACAATATTAAGAACTTTGAGGAATATATATCAATGTTGTATTCTCTAATTTACACAAAATGCTTTTTAAAAATGTGTTGTGACAGATGTGAATCTCACAGTCAACCATAGCTCTGCACTCAACTTTTCATTTATTCCTCACCAGAAACCTGGGAGACAAGCATTACCTCACATACATCCTAGCTAGCTGTATTCCAGAAACTTCTACAGAGGTGGTTATGTTAATTTAGGCTCTAAGAATAAATATCAGAGTTTTTGGATACCTCTCTCCAGCAAGTCTCCAAAAGCCAAGGAGCTTTGAGAGTTTAATTAAAGATGATTGGTATTTTCAGCTCTCCCATGGAGCGTTCTGCAAAATAAGTCAGGGAGTATGAAGATACTCTGTAAAAGTCTACTTTACTGAAATGATGGAAGCTAAGAATTCAGCTCCAAAGTGATTTTTCGTTGAAAATTGTGCCAGCTCCAGGTTAGGCCACATTTTCTTGGCCTGAACTCTTTCTCATCTCTCTGGGTGGAGCTCAGGGCTACCTTGTGTAGCTGTTGGAACTTTGCTGATTGAAAGCACCTCAAACTAAGAGATATTAGGCATGGAGACAGGTTCTGACCCCTGTTCCCAGGCCTGTGTTTGTTCAGCAGTTTCATAGTGTTTGTAATAAGATGACAGTGGACGTAGAGCTGGGCAGATGTGGAATTGGCACACCAAGTGGGAACAAGTTCAAAATTGGCTAAGGATGAAAATGTCCTCCTTTGCAGGCACTGCTGGTATTCCAGCACCTGCTGGGGGTATCTGCCTCTCAGGTAGGTATGAAATTAAAGAGAGACCTGGGTTAGATCTGTTCAGCATTTTAACTCTGTCATATAGCCCTGTGTTATCTAATTTTTCTGTGCTTCAATTCCCTTATCTGTAAATTGAGGATAAACAATAGTATTACCTTGCAGAGGTTCTGGAGGATGAAATGGAATTAAACATGGAAAGCACTTTTCCAAGTGCTTGGAAAGTAAGAGATGCTTAATAAAGGTTAAATAGGACTATTATTGTTTTATTAGTAATACAACCAATAAAGTGAGGGGGGAAATAAATTAGTCTTTGATGAAGCCTAAAGGTTATTTGAATAAATTTTGAACATTTCTAGAATCATTTAGATGCATTAAATTTGATGCAGAATTGATATAGATCTCAATGATGGTCAAATTGAAGTTAAAAATAAAGGACAAGAGTAATTTTACATGTCATATAAAAATGTAGATTTAGTAGAAACTTATAAATCTGAATAGTTTTGAGGATACATAAGTGAACACAGAAATAGCCTATAGATTCATTTAAATATAAAAACTAGAAAATATACATGCTACTATTTTTTATTTTATTAAAACAGCAGAATACATATCAATTCATAGTACACATATGGAGCACAATTTTTCATTGTTCTGGTTAGACACAAGGTAGAGGCACACCATTTGTATCTTCATATATGTACCAAGGGTAATGATGTTCATCTCATTCCACTATCTTTCCTCCCCACGTGCCCCTCCCTTTCCCTTTCTCCCCTATTCCCTATCCAAAGTTCCTTTATTTCTCCCATGCTCTCCTCCACCCCCATTATGGATCAGCATCACTAATAAGAGAAAACATTTGGCCTCTGTATTTGGGGGATTGGCTTACTTCATTTAGCATGATATTCTTCAGCTCCATCCACTTACCTGCAAATGCCATGATTTTATTCTCTTTTAATGCTGAGTAATATTTCATTGTGTATATATTCCAGAGTTTGTTTGTTCTTTTTTTTTTTTTTTGGTACCAGGGATTGAACTCAGGAGTACTCGACCACCGAGCCACATCTCCAGCCCTATTTTGTGTTTTATGTAGAGACAGGGTCTCATTAA
>CM053400.1:112706257-112775183 GCA_028644305.1 Xerus rutilus
CAACTTCCCAACACTATTTGAGAATATGCTGCCAACAAATGAACTCAATTCAAATTGTTCATGTTTATGAAACAGAAGTCAGCCAGTGGAGTGAGCTGGCTGAACATGACTTATTTGCACCTGACATTAATCTTACAGATATTGTGGAATTAATAGGCATAGCTCTTATTTCTTCAAATTCAGGACAAGAGGGACAGATTTCCCACAGATGTACAAGGGGATGATCTTACTGAACAGTTACTGTATCTTATGTGTTGTTCTCAGCACTTTACACCTATTGTCTCATGTCATCACTATGCAATGGTGAGCTTTTCACTCAGAGTGTTGCTTAATAGACGTCAGCATACAACAGAACTTGGCATTAAAATTATTTTCAGAAGATACTGTAATATTGCTTTTCTTTGTCTCAGATTATTAGTAGGAATTCAAAGCTTAATAACTGAGACCAGATTGCCTAATTTGTTCCATACAGTCCTGTGACTGACTCATGATCTTAGGAAAATCATTTTCCATCCATGAGTGTGTTTCCTTGATGTGAAGATGAAACTAAAAATACAGACCATCTTCATAGGTTATGGTAAGGACTAGCTGAGTAATCTTTACTAAGAAATTGTGACTTTTTCAGAAAAAAGGGGGAAAAAACACCTATTTCATCATATAAGATATCTGGGAGTTGAGTGACTCTGAAGTGATATAAAACCAAATGACAGATTTTTCTTTAATCTCCTCGTTGGACCATAAAAAAAAAAAAAACTGACTTAATTCTGATATTCTTTGATGCTGGCTAAAAAATGGCACAGTCACCACTGAGCAACTGTCACTCAAATTGGCTTCTCCAAGACAAAGCATGCTCAGGAAAGAGTGGCCTCTCTGTGCTGAGCCCCCCTTGGAGCTGAGCCACTGAGGCTAGAAAGTCTTTCCTCTCTCTATGCTACCAAAACCACCTTCGTCCACTCTCAGTTTTTCTTTCACTAATCTAGTTTTATAGGTGGTGT
Organism: Xerus rutilus; assembly: GCA_028644305.1. Classification (NCBI taxonomy): domain Eukaryota; kingdom Metazoa; phylum Chordata; class Mammalia; order Rodentia; family Sciuridae; genus Xerus; species Xerus rutilus. Next base: position 112,707,253 of record CM053400.1, read on the forward strand.
GTTTTCTGATTTTTTTTTTTTTAAAAGCTGCCCTGTTTGCTTTTTTTTTAAAAAATTGAGTGACCATTTCTCATAGTTAAGAAAGTTACAGGAGGTAACTCAATAGTAAAAAAAGCACAGGCTTCCAAGGCAGGTGTCCAATCCTGGTTTTGCTACTATCTGTTATAGCCTTGGATACTTACTTACTTCTATGAATTTCACTTGCTTTGCATCATGGAAATGTTAAGAGTAACCTTGTAGGATTGTAAAGATTAGAGATCTTTTATTTTTTTATTCATTTCATTAAACAAGTATATGCCAAATTCCTTGACTGCAAAAAAAGCAAACTCTACCCTAATAAAGCCATGTCTCAGTGGGGAGTTATGTCCAAAGTTCTGGGTCTAGACAGTACTTGAATTACAACAGGTACACAATCCATAGATACTGGTATACCTTCCATCTTAGGTTCTGGTGAACTCTTCACATATCCTCCAACATAAGACAAAAGAACTTTTTGAAGGGTCATTTGTCTCATATTGCTTCCATTTTTCACTATTTATTCCAGTAGTTGCTGAGCACCTGGTCACCGTATTCAGGGAGTTCTGCCAAGCACCAGGAGCATTAGGATGACCAGAACACTGCCCTGCTCTCTGGGGCTGACTGAGAGGGAGGCTATAGACACTGAAACAGAAATTGCCTGTCAGTGTGCTGTGTACTATGGAGATCCTAGGGAATGCTTCTGAGTTAAGTCTAGGAAACTGAGTCCTGAGGATGCAAAGAAATTTGTACATAGGCAAAAAGAGTGAAAGATGGAAAAGGTCCTCTTGAAGACGGAGGCAAAGGCTTGGAAGGGTCAGAGTGTTTGCTGCCCTTAGGGTGTTATAAAATATTTCCCCTTGTGTGGTTCAGTCTGTAACATTGGAGAATGCTATGGTTTGAATATGGAGTGTCTCCTCCCAAATCTCAGGTTGAAATTTTAATATTATTTAACATTATCGTGAAGGTGTTGGGAGGTAGGGTCTTTAAGAGATGATGAAGTTGTTAAGAAGGATTCATGCTTTTCTTTCCTAACTAGGTTAGTTGTCACAAGAGCAGGAGCAGGTTGTTATAAAGCAAGCCCAGTCCTTCTTGCTTCTCTTTTCCACATGTTCCAGGGTGACCTTCTGTTTTCTTCTGCCATGTTATGGCAAAGCAGGAGACCCTCACCAGATGCAGCTGCCTGATCTTGGACTTTGAGCCTCCAGAACTATGAGCTAAAGAAACTTCTTTTCTTTCATAAATTTTTCAGTTTCAGGTACTCTGTTATGTCAACAGAAAACAGATGAAGACATCAAGCTGGATCCCCCCACCTCACTTTTTAAATTTTATTTTTATTTTATTTCATTTTTTTTAGATTAATTTATTTAAATGGATTTTAAGTCATAGTACATATATAGCCCACTTTTTTAAAAGAGAAAAGCAGAAAAAATGTATTTTAGCAGAGTTTTCCATAACACAGGAACTTCCTGAAAGGAAGACACAAAGAAACAGGGAAAATTACATGTTGGTATGCTCAGGTTTAACAAAAAGTAGAGTAAGGTATTACTGGAGGACAAAGCAAGGGTGATCTCATGGTAGCAAAGTGGGTGAACTTAGTAAGGCCTGCTTATCTTTGAAGCTGGCTCCTTTTGAGATTGTGAAGTGGATACAGCTCATTTTAGCCTAACTTCCTACGAACTTCTTTGGTGTTTTTATAACATCTTTGTCTTAAATCAGGTGTTTTAGGCAGTTTTAAGTTCACAGAGAAGTTGAGTGGAGGGTACAGATGTTTCCTTTATCCTCTCTTCCCCTACAGATACATGGCTTTCAGCCATGAACATTGCCCAAAGACTGGTCCATTTGTTATAAGAGATGATCCTACAATGATGCATAATTATCACCCAGAATCCACAGTTTAATTAGGGTTTGCCATCTTTTTGTGGCACCAAAGAAAGTACATGTCTGGCTGATAATTTTTTCAAATGTATGTACCTTAATTGGGAAATTGATGGCCTAGGCTGTTCAAGCCTGACCTGTTCCATGACAGCTCCCTCACCAACAGTGAGGCTTTAAAAGTGAAAAGGATAGGGAGCTTTGCTAAGGTGTCCCCTTGACACTCGCTGCTGTTTATGGAACCTCAAAACCTCATTCTTCTCTCTATCCTCACATTTGCCTTCATTTTAGGTACATGTGACTCTGAGACCTCTTAGCTCCTTAACCAAGGACTTTATTCTCTGCTCAGCCATTGTTTCCCATTTTCATGGTGCAGAATGTGAAATCCAAACCGTGTTGGCTTTGACACTGTTCCACCTCCAGAATCACAGATTCAAACATCCTTTTGGCTGACCCTAAACCCTAACCCTGCAGCTTCTTTCAGATATCCCCACCACTAGCCATCCTCCTACCTCTGAATCACTTCTACTTCCTCCATCTCCACGTTTTTCCACCTGAACTGTCCTGATGTTCAAGTTGGATTCTATGGCCCGTGGCATCAACCACTTTCTTGCAATCACTCCAAGCTCCTGTGCCCTGTTTTTGCTGCACATACTTGGAAAACTTGAAATCTGAATGAACCAATTACACTCATTATCTGGTCTTGCACTAGGCAGCAGAGGACTGCTGAGGAGTGGCTGTAGCCAGGCAGATAGAGATCACTACAAACTCTTGATTACCAGCTACATGGGGTAATCAGTTCTGCAGCTATCTTACCACAATCATGATTCCCTTACTCTCTGCTTACATAGTCTATCTACTTTAGTTTCTAATGTCTCACTTTCCCTCTTGGCTTTGCTTCCTATGTCACAAAAAATAGAAACCCCAGACCTCCCTCAACTTTGTGCTCCCAAATCTACAGCACAACCTGCATCTGTCCTAGTTTTCATCTCAAATCCTTTTGTTAACACAGAGTGCTTGTTCCCCCTCTAAGATAAGACTAATTTTCCATCCTGCTTGGACCTAACATACTCAGAAATGGTTTTATGATTCCAGCAAAATGGAAGTCACCAGTGATTTTTTCCCCCCAGTGTTGGCGATAGAACTCAGGGCCTTGTGCATAGTAGACAATTGCTCTACAAATGAGCCATATTTCCAGCTCCATCAGTGATCTTAACAAAAGTCATACTGAACCAGGCATGTGGTGCATGTGTGTGATTCAGCTACTTGGGAGACAGAGGCAGAAGGATCACAAGTTGGAGGCCAGCCTGGGAAACTTAGAGAGACCCTGTGTGAAAATAAAATTTAAAAGACTGGGGATGTAGCTCAGTGTTAGAGCACCCCTGGGTTCAATCTCCAGTACCCCCCTCAAAAAAAGTCATACTGAAATGAGATGAGAAGGAAATAGTGAAGAAACAAAACAGTTTCAGACATCTCGTTTGATAAATTTGATTATGAACAGAGGCAATTACTACTATCTCTAAAATCTTAAGCTCTCAATTATTCCCTTTGTCTTTCTCTTCTTCCTCTCTACCTATTCCTTAATATTCTCTGCCTATTCCTTAAATATTTCAAGTCTCCATCATCTTATCAATTGTAGAACATTTCTTCAGACAATAACAAAAGTCATCCTTCAACCTTTTGTCCCTCAGCTAGAAGGCACAGTGCTGGAATCCTGGCCTCTGACCTACTTCTCCAGTCCCAGGGAAACCAGCATCTCTGTGTTTAACTAAGGCATGGTTGTGGGTGCTAAATACATGAGGAGTAGTTGAATGATTATTTTAGCTCATTAAACTCTGCCACGTTATTAGTGTTGTTTTAAATTAGAAGAGCAAATACATTTAAAGTGCTTAGACCAGGCAGAGAGCATGAGAGGCAGTGAGCAAAACGGTAGGACAGTAATCGAGGGAGAGAGATACCTAGGTTCCTATTCCAGCTTCACTGTTTACTCTGACTTTGGACAACTTTCTTAAACCTCTTTGTGTCATCTGTACACTGGGAATTCTGAGAGTACCAAACTCACAACATTATAATGAGGGTAAGATGAATTTATATGTATAAGGCACCTAGCTAGCCCAAGGCCTCGCAAAAATTCACAGTCATTGTTTATAATTACCATTAACAAATGACAAACATTATTACTAATAATTTAAATAATGATGAAATAATTACTGAACATTATGATCCAATTCCCCCCAAAGCTCTGATTCCTAAAGCCCTTTCTTATACCCCAAATTGCATTTTGTGAGGACTTACATTTTCCTTATTTGGGATACACATTGCTCCATCAAGTGGGTGTGTTAGCTGATGAAACAGAATTTACATGACAGTGCATGCACCATCCACAGACCTAAAGATCATGATAGTCCAAAATCTAGATAGCCCTGTTTCCTCATTTAAAGTACAGTTGGGTTATTCACATACAAACCAATATGGCTCTTTGGAATTATGTTCTAGAAGGCTAAAGAAAGAAAATATGTCTTAGGTGTACAATCTGGAAGGTTCCCATGACGTTCTCTCCATATTTTTTGTTTATTGGATGTTAGCTTCCAGATATGCTGCTCAGCTATTCCAAACAGCATGTGTTTTTATGTTCTGAAAAACTGTATCAAGCAACAGAGTAAAACAACAGAAACCAGTTGAGAAGCTTTCACTTTTAAAGAGTTTCCAAGCACCCTGCCCGTTTCCTAAAGGACTCTTTTCCCTTTTATGGATGAGCACCAGGCTCCAAGACAGTGTAAATAGAGCTTCCTGTTCCAGGGAAGTGCTGGCTCCTGCAGGAGCCCAGGGGTCCTTTGGGAAAAGTTGATAGGAACTATGAGCTGTATGTGACCTGAGGCTCAGAAGCCAGCTGAGCCAGAAGGGAGGGAAACACATTTAACAGCTCCTTTGTGCAGGCTTTGGTCCCAGAAGCACTTCTGGGAAAGTAAGTCCAGTGCCATACACACAGTTCGTGCAAAGAATGGCAGGGAAGCTGGCCGGGCTTGAAGGACCATTCCCAGATCAGACGCCTCAATCTTGGACATAGATGCTTGGAGGAACCCAGAGATGGCTGGAATTCCCACAATTCAGGGATCCTGTGCATCAAATGAGCAGGATTTGAAAAACAGAAGGGTTAAGGGTGTAGCTCAGTGGTAGAGCACTTGCCTAGCATGTGTGAGGCCCTGGGATCCATCCCTAGCACTACAAAATAATAATTGGTATTATTTGTAATAATTAAAAACAGAAGAAAAGCAAATTGATTCTGTACAAATTAATTCCAGTCCAACAACCAATATTTTCAGAGCACTTAGTGTTCATACACTAAGGACATGGAAATTAAAATATTTTCTTCTCTTTTAGACCTTAATATTTTCCCATACTTTTAAATGATAATAATATAAAGGACTACTTTTGTGGTTGAGTTGATGTCCCAGTCACTTCAATAATTTTGATCTTTAATGTCTGTGTGCGCCATAATCTCATCAGTGGTAGGGAAAAAGCCCACAAAAAAGATATTATTAATACTTTTGGATATAGTCATAATGATTCCATGGCAATTACAATTTTTTGTTTATGTGATAAAGATTGAACCCAGGGCCTTAAGTATGCTACTAAGCACATGCTTTACCCACTAAGCTATATCCTCAGTCCCATAGATATTATTTTGATAATAGGTAACATTTACTGGCTACTTTCCATGTGTCATGCAATGAATTAAGCCAAGTCTCCATCTGTATAAAATTATTTGAATAAGAACCAACAAGTCATGTTTGCTAATTTAATATAAAGTATGCCATCATATTATTATATTAATATACTTCTAAACAAAAATGGAAATGAAAGGAGTGACACAAATATAAATAGAAGTTCTTAATCTCTTTCCTTCTTTTTTTCTTTTCTTTTTTGTTTTTGTTTTTGTTTTAGGGGCCTTGTGCATGCTGAGCATGTGTTCTACAACTGAGCTACACACAGCTCAGAAGTTCTTGTACTTTCTTCTCGCATGACAGTAGATTGTCTATTGCTGGAGTATGGACACCTGAGTTTGAGGACCAGTCTGCAAACACTGCACAAACGGTTATTATTTCCTGTTTGAAAACAAACAAACTGAGACATGCAGAGATGAGGCCTTTGCCCAAGCTTATTCCTTTGGGGCAGGGTGTTGGCTGCTGGGTCCACTCTGTTATCTCATGATCTTGTTGATTTCAGTAGCTTTTCCACAGCACTTCTAGGAAGTCACACCATAATAGTAGTGTATTCCTATTTATTCTTCTAATGTACTAGATGCATGTACTTAAAAAAATGCATCCCAATATGTTCTAGACCTGTCATCTGTGAGTTTTGGAAGAGATTGAATCAATTTGTAGTTTTATTCTTTAGTCAGACATAAGAACCTCAGAATGAATTGAGATTTATTCATCTGAAGCTTTCTTTCTTAAGTCAGAAGTGAAACCCATATATTATTGAGATTGCTGTTGTGGAATTGAAAATGAATTCTAGAAAATGGTTCCACTTAGAATAGAATACATTTTTTAAGTATAATAAAAGAAGTACAAAACTTGTATCCTGAAAACTATAAAACACAATCAAAAGAAAATTTTAAAGTTCTAAATAAATAAAAAGACATCTATTATGGTTTATATATGAAATGTCCACTAAAAGCTCATGTGTAAGACAAGGCAAGAAAGTCTGGAGGTCAAATGATTGGGTTATGAGAGCCTTAACCCAATCAGTACATTAATCCACATGAATAGATTCACTGGGTGGTAATGTAGGCAGCCAGGATGCAACTGGAGGAGGTAGGTCACTGAGAAAGTGAGTGCTTTTGGGGTGTATATTTTGTCCCTGGTGAGCAGAGTTCTCTTTCTCTGCTTCCTTATGACCATGTCCTGAGTTGCTGTCTCCACCACACTCTTACACCACGTTTTTCTGCCTCACCTCAGGCCCAGAGCAATGGAGCCAGCCATCTGTGGACTTAGACCTCTGTTTTTTTTGTTTTTTGTTTTGGTACCAGGGGTTGAACTCAGGGGTACTCAACCACTCAGCCACATCCCCAGCCCTATTTTGTGTTTTATGTAGAGACAGGGTTGAGTTGCTTAGTGCCTCGCCGTTGCTGAAACTGACTTTGAACTCAGGATTCTCCTGTCTCAGCCCGCAAAGTGCTGGGATTACAGGCGTGTTGATTGCTTTGGCTGATCTGGCTAGCTAGGCAGATGTCTCCTTCCTCCCTCACTGCCCCATGTAATCCTGGGATTACAGTCCAGTGCCCCACTGGACTGAGACCTCTGAAATTGTGAGCCTCCAGAAAACTTTTCCTTCTCTAAAATTGTTCTTGTCAGGTCTTTTGGTCACAACAGCAAAAAAGCTGACTAAAGCAACATAGTGTTAAAATAGGAATACTCGTAATCAATCTACAACTTCAACTCAATCTCTGTCAAATTCCCAGCTGGCTTATTTGCAGAAATTTACAAGCTGATTCTAAAATTCAAGTAGAAATTTAAGGGACTGAGAACAGCCTAAACAATCTTGAAAGTAAGAACAAAATTAGAGACCTCACATTTCTAAATGTCCAAACTTATTACAAAGCAATGGTTATTAGAACAGTGTGATCATGGCATAAGGCTAGACATTTATGTCAAGAAATATAACTGAGAGCTTGTTTGGAGGTTCTAGCAGTGGAGTACATCTACTCCTATACCCTTGGCGGAAGAATGGTCCTCCTCTTTCAAGGAAGGTCATCCTCTTCTACACACCACGCTGTAGCTTTGGGAAAAATGCACATGGAGCCGTGAGGGAGGAAGGAGACACCTGCCTAGCTCACAGATCAGCCAAATCAATCCTGGCAATGGGGTGACACATGTTGCGGCCAGATCGTCCTCACATCCAAGGAATATAATTGAGAGTTCAGAAATAAATCCTTCTATTTACAGTCAATTGATTTTGAACAAGAGGGCCAGGATAATTCATTGGGGTAAATTACAATGTTATCTTTTATTTTTATTCTTTAGCTTATTTCATCTTGGGCATTGAATAGTATTTTCAATAAACAGTGCTGAGAGAAACTACATGACTACATGCCAAAAAATGATATTGAACTCTTACATAATGTCACACAAAAAATTAAGTCAAGCCAGTTGCAGTGGCACATGCCTATAATCCTGGCGGCTGGGGAGGCTGAGGCAGGAGGATCACAAGTTTGGGACCAGCCTCAGTGACTTAGTGAGGCCATCTCAAAATAAACAAAAAGGACTGGGGATGTAGCTCAGCGGCAAAATGCATCTGGGTTGAATGCTAAATACCCTCCAATAATAATTCAAAATTGATCACAGACCTAAATGTAAGAGCTAAATTAGAAAAACACTTAGTAGAAAGCATGACCATGGATGAGGCAATGATAGTTCTTAAAGAAAACACCAAAAGCACAGCAACCAATGAAAAAACACAAATTTGACCGCATCAAAATTTAAAACTCGAGCGGGTGCAGTGGCACACGCTTGTAATCTCAGTGGCTTGAAAGGCTGAGGCAGGAGGATTATGAGTTCAAAGCCAGCCTCAGCAAAAGTGAGGCACTAAGCAACTCAGTGAGACGCTGTCTCTAAATAAAATACAAAACAGGGCTGGGGATGTGGCTCAGTGGTCGAGTGCCCCTGAGTTCAATCCCTGGTATGCCCCCAGCCCCCCAAAAAATTAAAGCTTGTATTTCAAAGGTCATGAAAAAGGGAGTAAATCCACAGAATGGAAGAAAATTTTTTTTGCAAATCAAATATCTGACAAGGTACTTGCATCTAGAATATATAAAGAATGCTTACATAATAAAAAGATAATAATAACAACAACAAAAACACCTCCAAACAACCTGATTTAAAAATAAACAAATGATTAGAACAAATATTTCTCCAAAAATTATGCAGAAATGATCAATATGCACATGAGGAAATGCTTAAAGGGCTGGAGGTCTAGCTTAGTAGTAGAGCATGTGTTTAGCATGCCTGAGTCCCCAGGTTTCATCCCCAATAGCTACCCTCTCCACACACACAAATGCTTAACATCATTAAAAATTAGATAAATGCAAATACAAATCACAACAAGATGCCAATTCACATTTGTTAGGATGAGTATTATAAAAAACAAAAAACAGATAATAACAAGCGTTGATCAGGATGCAGAGAAATTGAAATCCTTGTGCCCTGTTGATGGGAAGGTAAAATGCCTCAGCCACTGTGGAAAATGGTATGATGATTCCTCAAAACATTAAACGTAAGATCACCACCTGGTCCAGCAGCTTCACTTCTAAGAACACTCAAACACAGTGAAAGCAGAGATTCAAACTGATATTTGCACACTCATATTCATAGCAGCATTATTCACAATAGCCAAAATGTAGAAGTAACCCAAGTATCCATTGATGGATGAATGGATACTCCAAATGTGTCTCTCCGTATTCATATAATGAAATATTATTCAACTTTATAAAGAAAGTAAATGCTACAATATGGATGAACCTTAAAGACATTATACTAAGTGAAATAAAACAGTCACAAACAGGCAAATATATATGATTCAGCTTATATGTGGTATCTAGATTGGTCACATTCATAGAAACAGAAGTACGATGGTGATTGCCAAGGGTTGGGTAGAGGGAATAAGAGGAGTTAGTGTTTAATGAATACAGAATTTCAATTGGGAAAGAGGAAAAAGTTCTGAAGATAGCTGTTATTTACATAACACTGTGAATGCACTTAATTCCACAGAACTATATACTTAAAAAGATTAAAATGGTAAATTTTATTTTATATATATACATATGTATACACACATTTAGCATAATGAAAGAACGAATTAAAACATAATAAAAAGGCAAAGAACCCAACTAAAAATGGACTGAAGATATGAATAGATATTTTGCTAAGGAAATTATATAGCCAGATGCAGAGGCACATGCCTGTAATCCCAAAGACTCAGGAGGCTGAGACAAGAGAATCTCAAGTTCAAGGCCAGCCTCAGCAGTTTAGGGAAGCCCTAAGCAACTTAGGGAGACTCTTTCTCAAAATAAAAAATGGAAAAAAGAAGAGTGTTGGGGATGTAGTGAGTGGTAAAGTGTTCCTGGGTTCAATCTCCAATATATATATATATATTGTGTATATATTGTGTATATATATATATATATTGTGTATATATTGTATATATATTCAATCTCCAATATATATACATTTGTGTATAAGTATATTTATATTTATACACAAATAGCCAACAAGTACATGAATGATGCTCACTATCATTAGTCACTAGGGAAATGAACATCAAAACCGTCATGAGATACCTGTTCACACAGATGGTTTTAATAAAAAAGGCAGATAATGTGTTGATGAGGATATGAAGAAATTGTAACCCTCAGATACTACATATGGGAATATAAAAGGGTGGAGTCATTTCAGAAAATGGTCTAAGAAGTTCCTCAACAGTTAAACATAGAGTTCCCATATAATCCAGTAATCCCACTCCTAGGTATATTCTCCCCTAAAATGAAAACACATGGCCACACAAAACCTGTGCATAAATGCTCCTACAGGCATTACAATAGTCAAAATGTGGTAACAACATTTGACTATTCAAATATTATAATAGCCAAAATGTGGAAACAACCAATGTTTGCCAACTGGTGAATGACTAAAATGCAGCATACATACAATGAGATATTATACTGCAATAAAGTACTGAAACATATCAAAACATGGATGAAACTTTGAAAACACTATGGTAAGGAAAAAAAACCACTCACAATATATACCAAAACTCCATTTATGTAAAATGACCAGAATAAGCTCACATCTATAGAGGTAGTGGTTGCCTAGGTCTGGGGATAAGGACTCTGGAAACAGTAGTGAGATAATGGTTTCTATTTGGTTAAATAAAAATATTTTAAAACAGGGCCTGGGGTTGTGGCTCAGTGGTACAGCACTTGTGTAGCACGTGTGAGGCACTGGGTTCCATCCTCGGCACCACATAAAAATAAATAAATAAAATAAAGGTATTGTGTCCATCTACAACTAATATATATCTATATGTGTATATATACATATGTATATATATATAAAATTTTAAAACCAATTGCAGTGATGGATACATAACTCCAAATACACTAAAGACCGCTAAGCTGTATTCTTTTAAGTAGATGAATTGTGTGATCTGTGAATTCTGTCTTTAAAAAATGATTTAAAAAAATGAGTATATATGCTTGAGATGTATTTATGAGATGCTTAAAGTACCACGTTGTAAATGCTTATCAAGCAATTTTATAATACCTAATTATTTGCTCTCAATTCCCTCATAATTTGTGTTTATAAATTAAAAAATTGAGGCTATTTTTCTTGGAGTCAACAGTGGTCATTATTTTCTCTGTTGGGAAAAAAATGGTAGTATTATTCTTTCCTTCTTTCCTCTCCCTCCCAACCCCTCTCTTTTTTGCAGTATTGAGGATTGAACATACTAGGCTTTGTACATACTAGGCAAGTGCTCTATCACTGAGCCACATCCCCAGTCTTCCTTGTCTTAAAAAAAAAAAAACACTTGATTGAGTTATGATTTTGTATCATGAATACATCCATTTGAAGAGTATAATTCAATGGCTTTTTTTGTAAATGTGTAGTTGTCCAAATATCACCACCATTCAGTTGTAGAACTTTTGCATCACCCAAAATGTTTCCTGGTGACTATTTGTAGTCAATTCCTGCACCAAGCCTGTATCATCCCTATAGCAAAGAGGGACAGTAAGATATCATGTCCCTGAATGTCCCCTTTCTATTCCCAAAAACCTAGCTAAGTTAAAGGAACAATGAGAGCAAGTCTGGGCTGGAAAGTCCAGATACATATTATCTTAAAGGACAATGGCTTTCTCTTATGCACACTGCACTAGGGCAAGGTAGTGCTATCTGTAGAAAGCTACTTGCTTGCATGCACACCAGGACAGTTGCTCCTTGGGACGCTGGTGAGACTAGCAAACTAAGCAAGCTGATGTTGATGCAGTCACTGCTTCTGCAGCCTGACATGTACAGCCCCTCTCTGAGTGGGGATGGACATGGAACTGAGGGCACCATGAAAAGGGTATGTGTCATTTGTCCATTTGGTCGCCACTGGAAAAAACACTAGGAGGGAGAAGAGGTGCTGCTGGCAAAGCGCCATGAGGGACAGAGGTGCTGTCAGCCTGTTGCCACTGAACTTTTCTTGGAACAGAAAATCTCTTGTAAGCTTTCCCCAATAAACCATATGTCTCCCATGCTGCCTCCGGGTACTTTCTTTGGCTTTCCTGCAACCTCCCCATTGCCCTGGCACAACTGGGTAGAAGATGGATTGAGATACCTGAGGGGATTGCTTAGGTTTCATATCCTGGAAAAGGCAGTTGTGCAATTACCTACAGATTGCAACATGTTTTATAAACTGAGCATGTAGCATTGCAAATATCAATTTTGTGTTGGAAAAGATCTATTTTTCACACACACAAGAATGGTATTTATGTTGAGTATGATAGATTTATTTTAAATGGATGAAAAAAATATTTTAAGTTCTCAGTTTTAATTCTATGGTTAGTGTTGACAGATGTAACCCACATAAACAAAAGCTTTTTGGGATGCTCAATAATTTGTAGAGTACAGGCGTTCTTGAGGGAATTCTCAAAAGGAATACACCACTATCATCTTGACTTCAAGTCCTACACTTTCCTCAGCCCTCTGATATTTCTGTCTTCTTCATCAACTTTTCCGAAGTCATCTTGGTGAGGTTACCTATAAATTCCAAATTTTGAAATCCATTTCACAGTTGCATCCCTTATCTTATGTGACCGCCCTTAAGCCTCTAACATTGTTGTCCACTCCCTTCCCAAAAATCTTTCTCCCTTTGATGTTGCGACACCACCTCCTTCAATATCTGTTCCTATCTTTCTAATCCCCTAGCTTGATCCTTGCCCTGACATGTTGGCTATTTCTCAAGGTTTCAACTTAGGTTTTCTTTTCTCTCTGCTCTAGATATTTTCCCTAGGGTGTCTTCTTTAAATTTGTGACTTCCTTTGCTACCACTATCCAGTGATTTCAAAATCTGCATTTCTTTCTTGGACTTGATATCACTTTGCCAGAGTTTTCTTTTACCAAGTGTACACAAGTGTCCATTGCATTTTGAGTGTTTAAAATTCTTCCATGCTTCCTCCCCAACTACAGGATAATATCCATATCAGCAGGAAGAAACACATGAAGTCCTGTTTGCCATGTTTCACAGCTGTCTCTTGTCACCCAAATTGTACCCTCTCAGCCATGACTTGTGGTGTAACTGTGCCTTTGCCTAAATGTGTCTTCTCTCCCTCCCTCCTTTTCTTCTCCCTCCCTTTCACACTGGGAATTCAACTCAGGGGCCCTCTATTGCTGGCTACATCCCAGTCCTTTCTATTTTATTTTTGAGAAAAGGCCTTGAACTTGCAATCCTCCTGCCTTGGCCTCCCAAGTAGCTGGGATTAAGGCATGCACCACAACATCTGGTTGCCCAGGGGGTCTAGGTGTCCATACTTCTCTGTCAGCAAAGATCCTTCTATGCCTTTCTTCTTTGCTGTTTTTTCCAGGTCTCTTCTTAAAGATCATCTCTTTTCTGAAATCATTTCTTCTCTCAGAAACAAAACAAAACGCATTTTCTTGCTTTATTTTGCAAATTCTCAAATTGATGCTCATCAGCCCTTATCATATCTCATTGAACTGTAGGTCTTTGCTTGCATCTCTAATTCTCCGTTAGACTTTGACTATAGGGCTGTCTCCTTGGTGCCTAACCAGGGTGTAGGTCCATTGGATTACTTGGGTGAAAAAGTCACAAGAGGCTCATTTGCTTTCTCTCTGAATCAGCTGCAAAAACATTCATTTCTCTCCATAGTTAAATCAGATGTGAATTCTAACTTGCTTCATCATGCAGAAAAGTGCATACCAAATAACAGTTTGATGATTCAGATGAAACCAAGCTTCCTTCTCACAGCAGGACCAGAGATTGTTCCTTGCAGTCTTATGGTCATGTGCTTCTTCTTCCCACAGATTAGGAACAAAGGAGATGCTGGACTGAACGAATTCAGGGGGAAAAGGAAAAGTCAGGTGAGTGCCTTGGAAAAAAAAGGTACCAAAGTAGATGAGGGAGATAGAAAAAGAAAAAAAAAAAAAGATTGTGGGAAAGAACGTACAGAAACAGTACCAAAGAATAGTCCATTTGCTGCCAATAAGGCGCAACAGGGAAAAAGAAATACAGGAATGAGAGGAAGCTCTGACAGGATGCAGCTTCACAATTCTTTTCAGAGTTCAAGCTCAGGCAGGCTCCTGGACATTGTCTCCAAACTATGTGTTCACTCTGATGCTCAGATCCATGTATGCCTTTTCTGAAAGGAATTTTTGGGTCAAAAGGCCAGAGCCTCTACATTAGAAGAGGAAATTGTATTTTCTGGATATAGGTACCATCTTAGGAATAAAACCAGCTAACACCCCAATCATTTGACGAAGCTGCTCCAATAATGATGAGTGTGGTTTCAGATACTGTTGAGGTGCCCAGAGACCTCAGCTGTTATATTCCAATTCTTCCATCTGGTGAATTTATGTAGGATTTTAGTAAGATCCTATCCTAAATTTTAATACTCTTTTATGTTAAAATCGTAAGTAACTCTTACTCAAAGAGCATATAAGAGATCAAGGATATAGCCGGTAATCTTGTCAGTTAAAGAGTGATAGGGATATAAATTTAATCATAATTCTAAAATTGCAGCAGAGTGTAAGGATTGAATGTACCAATCCCTCATTTTTTTAAATGATTGCTTTCTCCAGAATTGGAACTTATTGGTTTAGTAATAAGTTGCATACTGAATGAAGTAGACTCAAAACTTAAGAAGAGCCGGGCATGGTGAAGCATGCCTGTGATCCCAGTGGCTTGGGATACTGAAGCAGGAGGATCATGAATTCAAGGACAGCCTCAGCAATTTAGTGAGGGCCTAAGCAACCTAGTGAGACCCTGTCTAAAAATAAATAATAATAATAATAGAAGCTGTGGATGTGGCTCAGTGGTTAATCACCTTTGGGTTCAAACCCCAGTATCAAAAAAAATAAAAATAAAAAAATTAAGAAGAGTATCATGTGGTAATGCTTAAAGGTAAAATATGTTCTTTTATTGAAACTACTGTAATATTTGCCTGGTATTGAAAGATAACCCCATGTTTCATCATTTTAAAATAGGAAGAATATACAGAAAGCTAAATAGCAAAGATATGGATTATCACAGTCATTATTTTCTTTCTTTTTAATCAGTACTGTGGATTGAACTGAGGGGCACTCTACCACTAAGCTATACCCCCACACCTTTTATTTTTTATTTTGATACAGGGTCTTATCAAGTTGCATAGGTTCGTCTTGAATTTGTGACCCTCCTGCCTTGACCTCCAAAGTTGCTGGGATTATAAGTGTGTACCCCCATGACCAGCTATGACCTTCATTTTCAATGAAGTACTGTCTCATCTACTATTAAGGCCTATAGGTAAATCTTTCTTGTATAATAATTCAACTCAGAATTCTTAGTTTTCATCTTTCTTTTTAGTGTTCTTCAAATACCAAACTAATCACTAAGCATTTAAAAACAGTTCCACAAGTTCCATCATTCAAATAAGATTTTACCAGTTCTGCCCAATGATTATCCATTGGGGGAGATAGATTCATGGGCAGGAAATAGGCAGAAACCTAACATTTCTGTTAAATGTAGTGCTCATTCTTTCTTATCTGCCACGTATTTTCTTTAATACTGTGTCCAAGTCTCTCAAACCTTGTACCATGGGATTATAGAGCGTTGGAGTCTAAAGGAATGGAGAGATGTGAGTCAGCTCCTGGCTTGCCCATGATCACCAACTCACCTGGAGAAGTGCTCAGATTGGAACCCAGGTTTCCAGCTCCGGCTACCTCAGTCACATCCCATCCCATCACTTTGTCTCAGGGTTCACTGTCCATTCAAAAGATTGTATGACTGACTTTCTCCAAAGTCTGGGACACATGTGTTCAGATGTATGAACCAATATGGTTTATGAGACTTGGTGCTGGTAGAATGATCTACTCAACAATCTTTGGTCTATGTTTACAAGTAACAAAGGAGAGAGAAGGAGGTAGATGGAAGAGAGTAAGATGGTCTGGCATAGAAGCAACTGAGCTTAGAATTTTTATGAGCAAGGAAGTGGCTCTATATTGCCTGGTTTCCTGCTCCAGCTGTGCCTTATGTCAACTAGTGTATGACTTGGGGCCAGTGACTTGACCTCTCTAGCCTCTGTTGCAAGTTTTCTGTGATGACTTGGTAAGCTAAAGCATTTACAACTGGACCTGGTACTTTGTAAGCACACATGTGCTATCTGTTGTAGAAAGAGCCCTATACAATTTGGTAGCACTTAAAGGTGTCATGTGGAGTCTGTAAAGACATGTGGTCTTTTCATCATTACATTCATTTGTAAAGACATGTGGTCTTTTCATCATCTCTTTCTCTTGGGGTGTTCTCTATGCCACCCAGCCAGGTCATGTAGGTACCATTAAATTGCATTTTTTAGTGTGAGTCTAAGAGATCAATATAGAAACAGAACCTATGATTATTTATTTATTTATTTATTGTTTGTTTGTTTGTTTGTTTTTAGGGCTAAAGAAGCCAGCTCATTTAACCCACACAGACTCTCTCAAGAGTAATTCACCGCTGGGCGCAGTGGTGCATGCCTGTAATCCCAGCACTTTGGGAGGCTGAGACAGGAGAATTGCGAGTTCAAAGCCAGCCTTAGTAACAGCAAGGCGCTAAGCAACTCAGTGAGACCCTGTCTCTACATAAAACACAAAAAAGGGTTGGGGATGTGGCTCAGTGGTCAAGTACCCCTGAGTTCAATCCCTGGTACCAAAAATAATAATAATTCACGTATGTCTCTAAAAACCTAGGGGGAAGAGTGACCTCATTCCCATTCATGCATGCATTAATTGTACCTAAGAACAAGATTCCAAACTTTAAATGGATTTTAGACAGAAGGACTCCAAAGTCTAGGAGAAAAACTACCTAAATTATCCATATCTTTCCATTTCCTGGGACAACATTTCAGGTTTATTAGACAGGTTGCTTGCTAATATTATGCATTTGAAACAAAACCCTGGATGTGTGCCTCTTAGAGAATCATGTAAATCGGCAAGACTATACATAGAATGGTGATTTGCTCAGTGACCAACAGGTCCCCACAGATAGCAGATATACACAGGTAGCAGAGAAAGGAAGCACTATGCTTCCTTATTTTTCTAGCATCTTAGGCTTGCAAGAAAATACCCATCTTCTAGATAGTCAGTTGGTTATTCAAATAAATATTGACAATATGTACTGTTTATTACAAAGGGACTTAGTTTGCATAATTCTACTATTAACAATAGTATAACTCTTTTCTGAAATGTCAGCATTACATGAATTCATTACTTTAGTCTTAATTTTAGAGGTGATTTAGAAATTGAATATTTAAGAGGAATCACATATTTTAACTCATAACAAATTAGCAAAACTAAAATATCATGCATACTTTGAACAAGTATATGTAAAACTGTGGTTGAGTTCAGTTGAATGACATTCAAAAACAGATTAGCAGGCATTTGTGCAATGCTAATGGCTTTCTCATATTTCCTTGATGATGTTATAATTACCTATGGAAATACAGAAAGCCACTTCCCATCTGCCCAACACAAACATGTCACCTCCTGTTTTTCATTTCCTTACAGTGATATTCAGCATTTCTCCAGTTTTCCAGATAGCTTTCAGTCCTGAAATAAGTGTTGTTTTTAAAATTTCTTCTTAGATTGTGTTAAGGCATATCTCATAAACCCTAGACTGACACTTTTATGTAGAAGGAAAACAAAAAAAGGTGACTGTGGAGCTCTGGAAAGAGATCAAGCTACACAGGGCTGCAGTGTGTTAAAGCACTTCGCCTTTTTTTTTTTTTTTTTTTAAATTTTTTTTCTAGTTGTAGATGGACACAATGTCTTTATTTCATTGCTTTGTATGTGGTGCTGAGGATCGAACCCAGGGCCTCACGCATGCAAGGCAAGCGCTCTACCGCTGAGCTACAATCCCAGCCCGTGCTTCGCCTTCTAATTCACTCCCAAATCCTTTCCTCCAATGGGCTTCATGCAGAGTCACGAGACAAAGACCTGCCACATTGTTTCTACTGCCATTCAGGGACCAGTCTTTAATCTTCTGTGAAAATCTGAAAGGAGAAAGTAGGCTCAACTTAGGGGTGAGTTTTGGGGGGTGGCGCACTTTTCAGGGTCTCTGATCAGATAAGCCCTTTCAGCCAGGGATACTCAGAAGCCTGTTAGAATATCTTCTGGCTCTTCATGAAGAATTGGTAAGGACACAGCAGTCCTGAAGCCCAGACTATCAGGTGTAGCTGCTTTGTGTGGTGTCCAGCACCGTCCCTTGTTCACCTGGTAGAGGCACAGTCCTGTCTGGCTGATGCTGGTTCCTACCTCCCACAAAGCTATACTTAGTTGTATAGATAGACCAGTTTCAAAGGGAAAAGAAAGATTTCCAGATATTGTTACAAGTCAGATATTGTTGCAAGTTAATTTATTCTCATAGTCTCCTGAAGTATTTTGCTTCTGTCTCATTCTGTAAGACTCTACCTCAAGTTTTCACCTTGAGAAAAAAGCCTATTCTTGCTCCAGAGGTGACTCTAGAGTAGAGCAAGAGGGGTTCTGGAGTTCATCCACGTTTCAGCACAATACAGGTTGAGTATTACACAAATACAGGTTGAGAATCCCTACCTTGAAACTCAAAAATCCAAAACGATCCCAAATGCAAAACTCATTGAGCACTGACATGAGGCTGCAAATGGGAAGTTTGACATCTGACCTCATGTGTTGGGTGGCAGTCAAAATACAGGTGCACTAAAAATATGATGTAAGATTATTTTCAGGCAATGTATGTAAGGTATACAAGAAACAAATGAATTTTGTGTTTAGACCTTGTTCTCATCCCAAAGATATCTCATTCTAGATATGCATACATTTCAAAGTCTGAAATCTAAAACACTTATGGTCCTAAGCATTTTGGATAACAGATGTTCAATGGGTACATTAAAATCACCTAGCTCTCCCTCCCCATCCCCAGATACTCTTGCTCCCTGGTCTCTGGTCAACCAGTTCCTATTCATTTGGTTGCCCAAGCCTTAAACCCAGGGCCACACTCAGTTTCCACCTCACTAGACCCCCCCCCCCCCACAGCATCTGTTACCTAAGACCTGCTAACTTATTCAAGTTTACCAAGTATTCTTGATTTGTACTGATATTACCTGAATTTCAGCAATGATAATATGTTACTAAATTAACATATAGCTTCCAAATCAGCAGCTTTGTCCTCAGTACCTCTGCCTTCCATCGTGGTCTCCATGAGGGTTCACATCTTGCATATCCTTCACTTGTTGCTGTTAGAAGGAGCCTGGCAGTCTTAGGATGTGTTCACAGGCCACTGCTGCTATTTCACCATGGCTATCAGCCATTTCTCCCACCTCTGGGCACAGTGCCTGATTTTCTACAGGGAAGTTGGCACCCTCCTTCCTTTTGCTTTGATCTCTGCCATCCTTCTCCACCCTCTCTGACTTGGCCAGCTCTAGGGACTGGAGACGAGGAAATGTTGTACCTTTAGCCCAGTGATTGATTCAGGCTTGGTCATTTGTCTCTGTCAGCCCAGTGAAAAAGCCGTCTTAGGAACTACTGGTCAGGAACAGCTTCTGGGGGGTTTACAAATCAGTGGACTCCAAACCTGGCTGCTGGCCCTGGCTGTAGTAGCCATCTGGACTTGGTGGATACCAGGCTTGCTGGAGATAGGCTGACAGAGGAGATGAGTCACACTGGCTTTGACATGTCAGAGTCTGTGGGTCCCGGCTTGCTCAAACCACTTCACCTCTAGTTTTTGTTTTTGTTTTCTTCAGTTATCCAGGCCCTTTTTTGTTTAAATCAATTTGAGTTGATTTTTTTTAAACTTGAGAACAAAAGAGACTTGATTTCTATTTATGGCCATATAAGACCCTTAATGATTAGGCTTTTCCCTGTCTTTTTCTTTTCCCTTCAGACTTTTGCACAAAGAACTTCCTGTTCATTCTTCAAGAACCAGCTAAAATTTGCTGCCTCCAGCAAGCATTCCCTGACTGCTCCAGGGTCCTGGCGGCTCACAACTTGGTCGTAGCACTTATCAAATTCCTTCTTAATTGTTTGTTTATTTTGGGGGGACTCTCTAGGAGCCCCTAAGGCTTGAACCATGTCTGGTCATGGAAAAAATGGTTCTCCAGAGCCACCTATATTCACTCACATGTATGAAGGAACAATTAAAGCCTCAAAGGAAGAGAAAAGAGAAGTGATTGCCTCAATTTAATTTAAAATGTGATTTGCATATTTAGAAAGATCACTTCCTTTGGGTAAATCACAATTGCTTGAAGCAGACAGGTTTGGAAACACAAAGACTGTTTAAGTCAGGTAGGCAAGAAATTCTAGCATGATGAATGAACCATAGTACTGTGAGTGTGAATATGGAGAGGAGGCGATAGATTTGAGACATTCATGATATTAGCATCAAATATTGGGGAAATGTGGGGGAAAGAGAAGAGAGAAGTCCAGATGACTTAAGGTTTCTGGAGGCAGGAAACACATAGGAAAAAGAATTTTGGAGTTAGGGAAAGTTTTGCTTTTTGGGTTTTTTTTTTTCTCTAAATTAAAATTGAGGTGAGATTTTTTTCTTTTTGAATATATTTTAGTTGTAGATGGATGCAATATCTTTATTTTATTTATCCATTTTTATGTGGTGCTGAGGATCGAACCCAGTGACTCACGCATGCGAGGCAAGCATTCTACCACTGAGCTACAGCCCCAGCCCTTGAGGTGTGGTTTTTATACAATAACATTCACCCTTTTAAAATATATAATTCAGCGACTTGTACTATATTAATAATATAACCATAACCATTATATAATTCCAGAACATTTTCATCACTTCTCAAAAAAAAATCCAAGCCCATATTAGCAGGCACTTCCCAGGCCCCATCTCCCCCAGCCTCTGATTATGACTTATCTATTTTATAACTCCATATATTTGCCTCTTCTGGACATTTCATGTAAACAGAATCATACAATACGTGGCCATTTGTGTCTAGATTCTTTCATTTAGCATGTTTTTAAACATTATGCCTATATTTGTACTTCATGCATTTTTATGGCTAAAATTATTTCCATTGTATGGATATACCACAATTACATTCATTAGTTAATGGACACTTGGTGGTTTCCATCCTTTGACTATTATGAATAATACTTTTATGAACATTCTATGTACAAGTTTTTTTGTAGGCATGTATTTTCAATTCTTTGGCGCAAATGCCTAGGTGTGAAATTGCTGGATTTTATAGTATCTCTGTGTTTAACTTTTGTTACAGTACTGGAGATTGAACCCAGGGCCTTCCATATGATAGGCAAGTGCTCTATCAATGAATTATATTCCCAGTCCTCCATTTTTACCATTTGGAGAAACTGCCAGGTCATTTTCCAAATTGGCTACATCTCTCTGCATTCCTTTCAACAATTTACAGAGGTTCAAAAATCCTAATCAACATTTGTTATGTTCTGTTGTTTTGCTGACAAGTCATTCTAGTGAATGTGGACTGGTTGTCTCATTGCGGTTTTGATTTGCATTTTCCTAGACTAATGATGCTGAGCATACTTTCATGTGCTTTGGGCTATTTGTATATCTTCTTTGAAAAAAAAATGTCTATTCAGATTCTATGACTTTTTTTTTTAGAGAACAAAATTTTACTCTAAAAATAGAATTCCAGTAACAATAAAATACCAAAGGCAATCATGATAATACAAGAGGGGAAAATAAATAACAGGAATTTGCTTTCATTTTTTTCTGAAAAATACAAAATTATCACAGTAATATACTGTTAACTCTCATATTTTAATTGCTCACTGTGGATTAGCCAAAGAAACTTTAAAGTCATAGGATGGCTTCTACCTAATTTTTAGATTGCTTTTATCTTCAAGCATAAAAGTGTCTTTTATGCCCAGATTGCTTTTATTGTTAAGTAAATGCATTCTCAAGCAAAGCAAACAAATTTGAACATACATACGCCTATTTTTAAATGGAATTATTTGCCCTTTTGTTATTGAGCTGTAAAAGTTCCTTATAAATTCTGAATATTGGGCCCTTATCAGAGACATGATTTGCAAATATTTTCTGACTTTATGAATTATATTTTTACTTTCTTTTTAGTGTTCTTCAGAACACAAAATTTTCAAAGAAAAATCTCAATGAAGTTCAATATTTTTCTTTTTCTTTTGTCGTTTGTGCTTTTGGTATCACTTCCAAGAAATTACTGCCAAATCAAAGATTATGAAGAAAAAGCTCACTTTTTTTTTCTCAAAGTGTTGCAGATTTAAATCTTGTCTTTAGGTTTATAATTTATAATTCATTCTGGATTAATTTTTACATATGATGTGGAGAAGAGGCATAACTTCATTATTTGGCATATAGATATTTGGTATCATTTTGTTGGAAATAATTATTCTTTCCCCCATTGAATTGTCTTGACACTGTTGCCCAAAACCAATTGATTTTGAATTCTCTATTTTACTCCATTTAACCTTATGTTATATTAGTGCCAGTACTACATGGTCTTAATTACTAAAGCTTTCTAGTAAGTTTTAAATTCAGATATGTGAGTCCTCCAAATTTGTTAATTTTTAAAAAAATGATTATTTTGGCTAGTCTGGATCCTGTGGATTTCATTTGAATTTTAGGATCAACTTGTACAAATAAGTGAGCTGAGATTTTGAGAGGGGTTGTGTTGAATCAGTTTTGAGGATATTGCCAAATATTTTTAACAATATTGTCTTTTGTTCATTAACATGGATTATCTTTCTATTTACTTAATTAATTTCATTCAATAATGTTTTATAGTTTTCACTGTACTTGCACTTCTTCGTTAAATTGACTCATAAATTTCTTACTGTTGTGGATGATATAAATGGAGTAGTTTTCATAATTTCCTTTCAGGATTCATTGTTATTGTGCAGAAATACAATTAACTTTTTAAAATTGATCTTATGGGGGGCATAGTGGTGCATGCCTGTAGTAATCTCAGCTGCTCAGGAGGCTGAGGTAGGAGAATCATGAATTTGAGCCCAGCCGTGGCAACTCAATGAGGCCTTATTGCAAAATGAAATTTAGAGCACTTGCTATACATGTATGTGTAAGACCCTGGGCTCAACTGTCAGTACAAAAAAAAAAAAAAAACAATTCAAAGCTGATCTTATATCCTGCAATCTGCTGAATTTATTTATTAGCTCCATAGATTTTTGGGATATATTAGTTCCATTGTTGAAATATTAAATTTTAGACATCTAGCATGTCATTGAACACAAAGAGTTAAAGGAAAGTGTCTGGGTTGGGTTTGGGAGGTCTTATAACTATTGATATTTTTAAATATCTAAAATCATAGTTTGTTTAAGAGAATAAAAAGCTGAGACTGTCATCCTAAAATTGTTTTAGAGGTCAAATTAAAAAAAAGAAGAAGAAGAAAGAAAGAAAGAAAATGCACTAAATGGCATGTAGACAAAGAGGTAGAAGAATGTGGAAGTTTCTCTCTCCATTTCCTCTTGATTTTTTTCATAGTTGACATTCCTTTTGCTCCTGCAGAGGAGGCTCCACACCAGGACATCTGCCATGTGTTTTGCTGTTATCGATATGGATGCTCCAAAGTCAACAGGTGTTTTCTGATGTCAGAAGGCTTTCTTGTTTCCTTTGGATGCATTCCAATGCTGGATAAAGACATGTTTGCCTGAAAAGGCTTATCTCCTTATAGGGCCAGCTTTCCAAAAGATGCTTTGGGCCACCTTGCCAGGGAATTCTCCACCAGAGAATGTCCACACAGTTCATCACAATTCCAGGCCTGAGTTCCAAGCAGTATGTGTTGTAGGATATATATTGTCAGTGTCTCCATGGAAACCAATTCAAACATTTTGATTCAAAACTTTGGTCTCCAGCAATATCTTAAGAATTGTTTTTAGTAGGAAACAGGTTACAGCATATGGTTATCCATTTATCTTAATTTCTTACTAAATTTTTGGTAAGATAATGTACCAAGAATTTTAAGCTTAAATATATGCAGCTACTTTTAAGCACATAACACAAAGCATGATATTTATATTTTTTTGTATTGGAAATAGCCAGCTTGGTGGTCAGACAATTTATTTATGTCTATTAGCCAATCACATTGAAAGAAAAAAATCCACAGTGGTGCATGCCTCCCTGGGAGGTTGAGACAAGTTTGAGATCAGCCTTAGCAATTAGCAAAACCCTGCCTCAAAATAAAATTTTTAAAAAGGGATGGGCATGTAGCTCCTGGATTCAATCCCCAGTACCCTCTTCCAAAAGATAGACAGAAAGAAAGAAATCTTACATTCATCAGAAAAATAAATTATTAAAAGCCTTATTTAAGGGCTAGGACTATAGCTCAGTTGGTGGAGTGCTTGCTTCATAAGCACAATCCCCTAGTTCAATCCTCAGCACCACAAAACAAAACAAAACAAAAACAAAAAAGTTTTATTTATATTACTAAGAACTGCATATTTTATGTACTTAACTACCTATTCGTATAAAATATCTAGATTATCGCTAAATGAAGCTTAATTATCACAAATTCTTAATTTAAGTTGTAGGGTATATAATTTTCATTCTCAAAGTTATCAAAGAAGTTCTTTCCAAAACAAGAAAGGACATTTGGTGTATTGTTAAAACTAAGAATGGTTTTTATATCAAAGTAATTTGGGAAATTTAAGCATTTTTCCCATGCTCTAAGTTGCCCATCCCTTTTGAGCTAGATCAGGATCCAATAAACGTCTCCTTTTCACATCAGGAATTATTTTTGTTGCATAGTTCAATGACCCTCAGTTTGATTTTCCTTTCATAAACATAACCAAAGTCTTACATTATTATAATAAATATAAAAAACAGAATGTACCTCAAAGCTTAATTTCAGAGGCCACAGCCAGCAGTTCTGAAAGAACAAAGAGAACTGGTCTCTTCTTGGATATTGAGTCAAAAAAAGTAAGTCCCCTCATATGTGAACTGTGGAGACTAAAATCCAAAGGACAGGACATTAACATGTTTACAGTGTGTACAGGTCAAATCAAAGGTCATATCAAAGGTCATATGCTGAGGTAAGAGGTAATAGAATAGTTGGAAGAAAAGAGGGTGTTCTTGGTAATCTTTTATGAGAAAGTTCGAGAAGTCTGGCACATACGTCTGCAAGAGGCAGGCCCTACTTCTACGCTGCTGATTTCTTTTGGGTTGTGATCAATAATCTTGAATAGGACTATCTCTATCTGGTCTGCCTTTAGAACAGATCTGCAGAGAGAGCAAATAACTGGTGCTCAGCACTGGATTCTACCTCCTTGTCATCCTAGGAGGCTCTTCTCAGCACCCCTCCCCTCCCAATGGCTCTCCAGATTTCCCTATTCCCTTCTCAGCTACTCTCATTCCCAAGAGAGAGCAGGGTGTGGACCTAGCTTTGACCCTTTCCACCCAACGAAATCTCTCTACTGTGGGGCAGAGAGGCCTCTCCCCTCTGAGGACTGTCCCTTCCCTAAGGAAGGGCAGACCACCTACTTCCATTCACTGTCCTCTCCTTCCCTAATTCTGGGACAAACCAGACTCCTATGGTTTGAAACTGGGTCTTGAGGCCTGTCATCTCTTAGTTTGTTACCACCTGAGCCAAAGTGCCACAACTTATGACTTCTGGACACTTAGACCACCCTCAATGTACTTTTGTTCAGAAAAGGTCTCTCTTAGCTGATACCTTATCAGCCGGTAAATGGAATAATGTAATTTTGCTGGGTGAGGTTGGTGATCATCTCTGATTGCAGATTTGAGAGAAAGCAGATAGCATAATAGTGGGAAAAGCATTCTTGTGGGTGGAAGTTCAGATCCTCAGGTTCCACAGCTACACCTAGTTGGTTTCCCAGACGATGAAAATCAAACACCTTAAACCAGAAAAGGATAAACACCATGATGGGTTTGCCAGTGTTCTTTCATTGTAGCGCAGCTCCTTGCCTGGAATATTCTTCCAGTTTGGATCTGGATTCTGTGCTTTAAATTCAGACCTGGCCCAGGAGGCACATTCTGCGCTGTCACTTTCCTACCATTCCTTCGCGGTAATGGCTAGCATCCCCTTCCCTGCCTCTGCCCTCCCCACTACTGTTAGGCACTCAGAAGCAGTCCCCAGATTGTGCATCTGCTAAGTCTAGGCAGGCACTGGGGACATGTGGAAAGGAAAGGAGTTGTTCTCTCTGACAACAATTCTGCCATTTTGTGGCCACATTTTGTTCCTTTCTCTTTCCAGACTCCTTTATCCTGTAAACTTACCAAGTTTGATACTCTCCAACTTCTGATTTGCATTGCCTTTTCAGAAATAAGAAAAGGCTACAGGGAACTGTGGGAGTGAGCTTCCCTATCAGTTATCCTTATCAGCTTGAATACACCAGACATAATTTGAGTGTTTTCAGAACATGCCCTTTTGTGTCTTATGATGTAGTATTTTTAAATTTTTAAAGAATAGGAGCAGGTATTTAAATTTATGTCTCTTTTTCCAGGTTACGCTAATGAAATAACTGATACTTAAAGGGAGGGATTTCATTAGAATTATCTTAAAAATATTTGAAGCTGGGCGTGGGGGTACATGCCTGTAAATCTCAGCTTCTAGGGAGGCTGAGGCAAGAGGTTCACAAGTTCAAGACCAGCCTGCGCAACTTAGCAAGTCCCTGACTCAAAATTAAAAAAAAAAAAATGAGGGCTGGGGGTGCAGCTCAGTGGTAGAGCACCCCCTGGGTTCAATCTCATACAGCCAAGCCAAAAATAAATAAATAAATAAACAAAACAAAAAAACCCTCAGCACTTGAAATATATTTCTAAGTCCCCAGTATTCCCAGCATGGGTGAGCCTGCCCAGTACTTGAGGGTGGCATGAACTGAAAGAAGGAAGAGAGAAGAAGGGAGCAAAGTGAGTATGTGCCCTGGGCCAGTCTCTTTATGCATCTACCTAGCACCTATGGTGCCTGTTCTTTGGCGGTGGTTCCGCATGGAGTTATTCATTCTCCCGGCTGTTATATTTACCTCTGTGAACTGTGTTCCCTCCAAAAGGTAGCTAGGGATACCACAGTGGGACTTGAAGATTCACCATGTTTAGTTAGATGTTTGATTTGAAATCTGCCAAGGAATAGATAAATGTTAGGGTTGGTGCAGGTGCACAGAAGTACCAATACTGGTAAGGCTACTGAACTTTACTGTGTTCCAGGTGCTTGGTATCCACCATCACATTGAATCTCACAGTGACTTCAGGATGCCAGCACCTCACCTACTTTAAAGATGGAAGGTTAAAAGTAACTTGCCCAGGGCTGGGGTTGTGGAGCAGTGGTACAGTGCTTGCCTAGCATGTGTGAGGCACTGGGTTGGATTCTCAGCATGGCATATAAATAAATGAAAAAAATAAAGATCCATAGACAACTAAAAAAAAAAAAGTAACTTGCCCGATGTCATACATAAGTGGCAGGGCCAAGATATAAACCTTCTCTCTTAAATAGTAGGTCTACGTTATGCTACATAAAT
Source organism: Xerus rutilus (assembly GCA_028644305.1). Lineage (NCBI taxonomy): Eukaryota > Metazoa > Chordata > Mammalia > Rodentia > Sciuridae > Xerus > Xerus rutilus. The sequence continues at coordinate 112,734,864 of CM053400.1, forward strand.
GATACTTATTCCTCTCTGGCTTCTTTCCCCCATTAGTTTATGATGTATTACTTATTGAGAATGGAAAGCACAGGAAGTGAGCGGGTTCTTACAGGACATAGTTTTGGTGCAGCAGTTGTGTGAATAAAGGGATGGAAACTGCCCTGTTCCGAAGTGCAGTCAAACAGCCGGCATCCCTTTTCCCCCAGGGTGAGTGGCTAACATCTGATTTAGCTTTACAAACAGGGCTCCACTGTTTTAACTGCGACAATGTACAATGGACATATGGAAGCCAAGTCTCCATGTTAAACCCACTTCGTTTTCTGGATTCCACTTTTTCTCCTGATTCAACTTGCCCCACATTACCCCAATCAATTCCCTTCTTGCATAAATTAGCCAGTTTTGATTGCTGTAGCTAGACTGAAAGAATGCATATTAGAGATAATTAAAAATTCAGGACATTGTATGTGACAGAAACTGCTTTTGACCTCAGCATAGATCATTTATCAATTTATAAGTGACTACATCCTGGGGTATCCAGAAGTAACTTCCTTAAAAATCATGTGACTGACAAGTGGTAGAACCTGTAAAAGTCCATCATTCCTTATCCACAATCTAAGGACAAGGCAGCTCTATAAATTACAAGCAAATTCCTGAACTGGCCTGATCTGCAGTTACTTAAGTCTGTATATTACTTCTATAAAATTCAATGTAATATGACTCCAATCCCATATTCCTCCTCATAGTAATGCGCTGAAAAGCTTCAACCATTTGCCATGAGTCTATTGACCTGCCATTCAAATGGTCATCTACCTTTTGGGGTTCTTTTTGATAAATACCAATAGTTCCCAATGATTGGCAGTAGGTAGGGGCTATATAGTTTCTCTCAGGAAAACTTGAAAATATTGGGGCTATTCCTGCTCAAATGCATAAACATTAAGCAAGAGAAAAAAAAAAAATCAGGGGCTGGGACTGTAGCTCAGCGGTAGAGCGCTTGCCTCGCATGCGTGAGGCCCTGGGTTCGATCCTCAGCACCACATACAAAGCAATAAAATAAAGATATTGTGTTCATCAACAACTAAAAAAAAAAAAAAAAATTAAAAAAAAAAAAATCATGCTGCCTGGTCTTCTATCCTCTGGGAAGCCTTCCCTGTCTGTACTCCAAAGAGTACCCATAAGATGGCTAGCTCACTCTGCAATGGATGCCCCAGTATTCGATTGTGAGCACCACGTGGGCTAGACAAATCCTTTTGTTTTGCAGATCATCAGTACTTCATCTGAAAATTTTAAAACCAACAAACCAGTAACAATAGCAATAGCAAATCCAACATGAAAATCACAATTCTAAAATAAACAAACCAACAAGTCCAGCACTGAAAATCAAAGTGATTTTTACAACTTATTAGGTAGAAAAAGCCTGATGTTGAGGGCTGTTCATAATTTCACTTATCCACTAAGAGTGAATATTCATGTTTTGTGCCAAAGTTTTAATGTTTGCTTACAGGGTACTATCTCAGGACCATGTGGATTATTAATTAATAAATGACATAAGCATCCTACTGTCTTTCTACTTGGCCTAAAGTGTTTGAAGAAATATTAAAATCCTATAACTTGTTCATGCAGGGGCAAAGGGCCCATGTGATCCTTCATTACCAAATGTCTTAAATATAACTTTTATCAACAAAAAATTGTTTTGAGGGCTGGGATGTACCTCAGCAGTAGAGCCCTTGCACAGCTCTAGTGAGGCCTTAAGTTTGATTCCCAACACTATAAACAAAACAAAACAAACCTACAGGGGTGTGATTTCCACAGAATATAGCATTGCTAATCCTCTTCCCTTCCCTCCAGTTTCTTTTCCACTGTCTCCTGACTGTTAAAGAGCCATTGTATGCGAACACATAGTCAAGCAGGAGACTCAAACTGTAGGCTAGGAGGTGATTATCTGCATGACAGAATATATCTATGTTGATTTTTTTTAACCAACTAAAAACACCAAAAACCATAAAATTGTGTAGACAATCCACAGATCCCTAAGAATGTTTGAGGTTTCCTAAAGCCCGTGAACCCTACTTTGAAAAATACGAGAGAATTCTGTTATTACATGTGAAATCCAAAAGGAGAATTAAAGACTCAAGTGAATCTCAGAACACTATATCATCTCAAAGCTATATAAGCACATGAATGAATGTGGTAAAAAATATAAGTATACTTGCCATCCAATGGAGTCTTGCGAAGAAGGTCAATAGTTTCTTATAACTGCTAAATAAAATACTAAACTTAAGTTGCTAAAGATGGCTGGAAGTGAATTAAAATGATCCAATAAACATTTTCAATAAATCAATAAATGTAATTTAATTGGAATTGACTTCATTTGAAATGCCTGGCTTTTATTATTGGAGGGGGAAATTCATAAATGAACTTCATTTATTGCATTTTTGGATCTATGAAAAATATTTTGTTTATCCTATCCACATGCATTCCATTTAGTGAGAATAAACATAGTGTTCCAATCTATTGTAGGAAGCTAGAAGCTAGGCCTGACATTATTCCAAAGGCAGGGTAGCAATCTAGTTTGGTAGCAAATTGCACTTCAGGAAAGACCAAAAAGGAAAAAACAAAACAAAACGAAACAAATAACTCCTATTTTTGTTGTTGTTGTGTTATTGGTTTGCTTTTTTAAAAAACTCATTATCACATATGTTGAAAAATAGATGAAGAAAGTTCTCTATTTCAGAGAAACATGGAAAAGTTTTAGTGTTGTCACTTAAATCCACAAGTGAATCTAGGACTTAGTTGAAGTTTCAGACAATCTTCAGGTTCAATATTTGGTTCAAGTCTCTGGGACAATTCCTATATCATATTAGGTTTATCCAAAGTTATCAAGAGTTGAACACACTCTAGTGAATGGTCGGGGAGTACGTGGTCTTCCGCAGGTTTTTAACAGCCCAAACCAATTCATCTTCGTCTTCTTCTTTTTTTTTAATGTTATTGTATTTTTTATGCCTTTATTTTATTTGCTTATATTCATGTGGTGCTGAGGATTGAATCCAGTGCCTCACGCATGGTAGGCAAGAGCTCTACCACTGAGCTACAGCCCCAGCCCCCAGTTCATCTTTTTAATTGAGAGAAAACATTAAGAAGAACAACAAGCTAGGCATGGTGGCGCATGCCTGTAATCCCAGCACTTTGGGAGGCTGAGACAGGAGAATCGAGAGTTCAAAGCCAGCCTCAGCAACAGCGAGGTGCTAAGCAACTCAGTGAGACCCTGTTTAAAACACAAAATAGGGCTGGGGATGTGGCTCAGTGGTCAAGTACCCTTGAGTTCAATACCCAGTACCACAAAATAAAGAACAACAACAACAAAGGGGGTGGAGATGAAGCTGAGTGGCAGAGCACTTGCCTAGTAAGCACAAGGCCCTGGATTTGATTCTCAGCATCTCAAAACAAAACTACCACCATCAACAAAAACCAACCAAAGGAAAACAAAATTAAATAATCTTTAATAAAATTCCTACAGAAAACTTGGTCACAGGGCAGGTACTCAGTTGTCTTCCCCGTGTTACTGAGGGTTGAGAGCTTCTAATATTCTTTGGAGAATAAATGGTAGTTTCATAAGATGTTACCAGTACTTAATCCCTCAATAGTAAAAGACACCATAAATAAAAATAGATTCAAAATACTATGTCCAATATGTAATATTGTTATGATGTGTAGGTTTCTATTTTAGGGTCTAGTTTTAAATTATTCCAGTTTTTTAATATTAATGTCACCATAATCAATAGTGTATGTACGTGACTTTGTCAACCTAGACATAGACATTTATATGTTATACATTTAAGCTACCAGGAAATAAGATTGGCAACTGTTATAATAACAGGAAATACATAGAAAAATTTTTATTCTTCTCCTGTTATCAATCATTAATTTATGTTTGCTTATGTAATAATCCATCTGGAGACAGTAGCAAATCCTTCTCTGCTATGATTTCATTTGTTTTCTCTCAAGAATTAAAATTTTTTTAAAATCCACTAGTTTTTCTGGATACTTCTTGATGGATCCAAGAGAGTGTGATTGTGTCCTTGACTTCAAAGGTCCCCTGAACATTGGTAAGAAGGCCTTTTGTTTTTGGAGGTTGCGGTATCTCAGATCTGTAAATACATCCCTGTCGTTGTGTTTATCCACCTTCATTTATTGATAATTTGTATATGACTGCGTTAGGATGAGAAAAAGATACCACTTTCATCAAATCATTCTGTATCTTTCCAGAGGTTGTCTTATTTTTCCAGTTAAGAGATTTTTGTAATTATGCATATTATGGACAATGTAAAAATGAATGAAATCCTGACTAAATGTCTAGCACCACCTATTGGCAGTCAAGGATATCTTGATTCTTGATGACACATTCCTCCTAAAGAGGAAACTAGTGATTTCCATAATTCCTTTTCTTCCAATTTATATATGCATCTGCACACTTTCTGAAGATTATTATACTTAAACATTGGAAATAATAATAATAAATATTAAATTCTTCTATGTTATGGTTTGTATTGGTTTCACAACATCTTTAAAGTGGTATATGTAGTGACAGTTTCCTTTTCAATTATAAAAAGAAAAGTACAAGGGATAAACAACATAACATCACATGACGTTTTTTATACTTGTCCTAAGTACATGTTGTTACCTACAACACAAAGTGTCCTAATTATGCTCTGTATCTTTTGAAACAGCTTTGGATTTTTTTCCCCTGCCACTTACATGTTTGAAATAATAAAGTAATTTAAATTGTTACTTATCTGTGCTAAGGATGAATGGACACAAATTATGCTGAGACAACTGAATTTCCAAATGCAAAGGAATAAAATTGGACCCCTACCTTACATCATAAATGACACAAATTAAAATAAATCAAAACTTGGCGTGATGGTGCATGCCTGTAATCCCAGCACTTTGGGAGGCTGAAACAGGAGAATCATGAGTTCAAGGCCAGTCTCAGCAAGGGCGAGATGCTAAGCAACTCAGTGAGACTCTGTCTCTACATAAAATACAAAATAAGGCTAGGGATGTGGCTCAGTGGTTGAGTGCCCCTGAGTTCAATCCCTGGTACCAAAAAAATAAAAAATAAAAAAATAAAAAAAATCAACCACTTAAACAAAATGTGGTTTATCCATACAAAGGAATATTATTCAGACTTATAAAGGAAGGAAATTCTGATACATGTTACCTTGAGGGCATTACGCTAAGTGAAATTAACCAGTCACAAAAGTACAAATACTGTATGATTGTATACACTTGCATAAAGTAGCCAAATTCATAGACAGAGAAAGTGGAATGCTGGTTGTCAGGGCTGGGGAGAGGGAGGAATTGGGATATACTGTTTAATTTCTACAGAGTTCAAGTTAAGGGAGATGAAATAATCTGGAGGTGGACAGTGGTAATGGTTGCACAACAACGTGAATATAATTAACACTATTGAACTATGCACTTAAAATGGTAATGATAGTTAATTTTATATTATGTATATTTTGCCACAATTAAAAAGTAAATTAAGCTGAGTGCAGTCGTGCACACCTGTAGTCCCAGTGGCTCAGGAGACTGAGGCAGGAGGATTGCAAGTTCAAAGCCTCAGCAACTTAGTGAGGCCCTAAGCAACTTAGTGAGACCCAGTCTCAAAATTAGAAATAAAAAGGGCTGGGGATATAGCTCAGTGGTTAAGCACCCCTAGGTTCAATCCAGGTACCAAAATGAATAAATAGTAAATAAAAAATTAAAAAATGGAGCAAAAACCTAAATGTAAGAGCTAAAATTATAAAATTCATAAAAGAAAACAGAAGGATGAATCTTCATAATTTTGAATTAGGCAATTGTTTCTTAGATTCGACACCAAAAATATAAGCAACCACAGAAAAGAAAAAGATAAAATTAACTTGATCAAAATTAGTATTTTGTGCTTTCAATGGCATTACTAAGAGAGTAAAAAGACAACCGGGGAGAAAACATTTGCAAATCATATCTTTCGTAAGGAACTTATATGTAGACTATAAAGAATTCTTACAATTCAATAATGAAAAGATAAGCCAACTTAAAAAATGGGGAAAAAGAGCCAGGCGTGGTGGCACACACCTATAGCCCCAGGACTTTGGGAGCCTGAGACAGGAGAATAGGGAGTTCAAAGCCAGCCTCAGCAACAGCGAGGCACTAAGCAACTCAGTGAGACCATGTCTCTAAATAAAATAGGGCTGGGGAATATGGCTCAGTGGTCAAGTACCCTGAGTTCAATCCCTGGTACCAAATATATATATATATATATATATATGAAACAACATTCCTCCAGAGAAGATATACACATGGCCAATAAGTACCTGCAAAGATCCTCAATACCATTAGTCATTAGAACATTGTAAATCAATATCAGAATGAGATATCAGCTAATAGCCACTAGGATAGTCATAGTAAACAAAACAACAGGAACAAAAAAGGATAGTATTAAGTACTTGTGACGATATGGAGAAACTAGAGCCCTGATGCACTGTTGGTAAGATTTTAAAATGGAGGCAGATGCGGTGGCGCATGCTTGTAATCCCAGCGCTTTGGGAGGCTGAGGCAGGAGAATCGTGAGTTCAAAGCCAGCCTCAGCAACAGCGAGGCACTAAGCAACTCAATGAGATTCTGTCTCTAAATAAAACACAAAATAGAGCTGGGGATGTGGCTCAGTGGTCGAGTGCCCCTGAGTTCTATACCTCCCAATACCAAAAATAAAAAAATAAAAAAGGATTTTGAAATGGTACAGCCACTTTGGAAAACAGTCTAGCAGTTCCTCAAATGATTAAAAATAGTGTTATCCATATGGCCTAGTAATTCTACCCTAAGGGGATTGAAAACAAACCTACAAAAAGAAAATAGTATGCATATGGCCGTAGCAGCATTATTCATAATCGTCAAAAAGTAGAAACAACCCAAATGTCTCATTTGGTAGAAGGACAAATAAAAGGTAGCATACTCACACAAGGAATATTGTTCAGCCATAGAAGTAAATAAAGAATTGATACATGCAACAACATAAATGAGCACTGAAAAATCTGACCAGCCACGAGTCATTCATATATGACCACATATATGAATGCACATTATATGATATGACTTCATATCATATATTATATTATATCATATCACACATTATATTATATGACTTCATTCATACAATATATTCAAAACAGACAAAATTATACAGGCAGAAAATAGGCTAGTGCTTTCTTAGGGCCAGATCTGGGGGAATGAGAATGACTGCTAAAGCTTTCTTGGGGCATGAGAAAAAAATTTAAAATCGATTATGGTGATGGTTGAAGATATCTGTGAATATAATTTTAAAAAACTACTGAACTGTACCCTTTAAAGGAATCAATTAAGCTGGGTAAGGTAGTGCAAGCCTGTAATCCTAGGTTCTCAGTAGGCTGAGGCAGGAAGATGGCTTGAGCTCAGGAGTTTGAGATGTTATCTAGAAAGAAAGAGAGAGAGAGGGTAGGGGCAGGGAGAAAAAAATTGTCTGATTTGTGAATTAAATCTCAATAAAAAGCTGTTACTTGAAAGAGTGAATGAGTCAACAAGAGATTCACTGTCATTAACTTGTGACATTAAATAAAAAATTGGTTTAGACTGGGAAAAGACTAGAAAAAAGGAAATGCTATGGTATTACAATATATAAAATTATTCATGTTTAGATTAAATGAACAGGGCTTTATAATTTAAATATTTATTCATTGAAGGACATTTAAATATTTATTTTGTTACAGTAAATACTTTCTAAGATAGACACATTGTTCATTCTTTATCTCATACTCTTATTTTGAGCAAATTGCATGAAAAGACTTGGTTTTAGAATTGTCTCTCAGTGATGAGTCTTGCTTCTTTTTCTGGAATTGCCTTTTATATTTGTTAATTTCCTGAATGTAAATGCTGTTATTTTTATTCAGAATGTAAAAATACTCTTAGGTCAACTCATTTAAATATTCTTGGGCTTGGGATGTAGGTCTATAGTAGAGCACCAGCCTGGCATGCACAAAGCCCTGAGCTCCATCCCCAGCACCACAGAAACAAACAAACAAACAAATAAATAAAATTTGTAAAAATAAAAAGTCTTGATTTCCACAGCCGCCTTCTTCATTGAAAGCCAGGGCTAGGCTTCTTCAAATCTGATCTTATAAGTCATCTGGGTATGCTAGGGGGAAAGGCAGATTCAGAGAAGTAACCTCAAATCTACCACATCCCCAGGTGATTTTTACGCATATTAGAATGTGGTACGTTTGAAAATGTTACACTTTCCTACCTCATCAAAAAGATGGGAGTTGAAGCCGGGCGCGGTGGCTCAAGCCTGTAATCCCAGCACTTAGGGAGGCTGAGACAGGAGAATCGCGAGTTCAAAGCCAGCCTCAGCAATGGCGAGGTGCTAAGCAATTCAGTGAGACCCTGTCTCTACATAAAACACAAAATAGGGCTGGGGATGTGGCTCAGTGGTCGAGTACCCCTGAGCTCAATCCCCAGTACCAAAAAAAAAAAAAAAAAAAAAGATGGGAGTTGAGAAATCTCATTGCCATATAGCGAATGAGAACCAAGAATGTAAAAACTGAAAAACATTTGAGAGTCATCTGGGGGCAAGTCCCTGGTTTGTGGAGAAAGAAACAAGACGATTAGCCCAAAGTCATGCAGGTAGCTGCACAACCAGCACAACATGGAACTGGATAGGATGTAGCTGAACAAGATGGAGCTTAGGTATTTTGATACACTAATCTGTCCTCAGCTCAGCTGGGGCAGAATTAGGCTGACTCGACCCCACTCATGTACATGCTACATCCATTCACCATTATTAGATGGAACCTCCAATTTTAGTTGTAAGTATAAAGAGTATAACAGAGAAAAGTGCTAGAATAAGAAAGAGATTACTGTAGAGATTTTTTTTTTTTAAAAATTTCTCTGCCTCAGCTCTTTTCCACATACCCACATAAACTTGGAGTTTAATATTTGGTCTCTAACAATATTTCAATATACTAGGAATGGAGCCACCATGTGACCCAGCTAATACCACCCCTCTGTATTTTTCCTAAAGAATTAAAGTCAACATACTATACATACTATATATATACATAAACATGCATGCCCATGTTTATAGCAGCACAATTCAAAATAGCCAAACTATGGAACCAGCATAGGTGTCTGTCAATAGATGAATGGATAAAGAAAATGTGATATGTATACATACTTGCGTTTTATTCAGCCATAAAGAAAAATGAAATTATGTCATTTGCAGGAAAATGAATGGAAATTGAGAGCATTATGTTAAGCAAAATAAGCCAAACTTAGAAAGGCAAGGATCATATGTTTTCTCTGATATGTAGAAGCTGGAGAGGAAAAAGGAAAAGAAAAGTGGTAAAGGAGGGGAATCTCATGAAAACTGAAGGGAGATCAGTAGAATAGAGGAAAGGGACAGGGGACGGGAGGAGAAGAGGGAAGAGGAAATACTGGGGAATGATACTGGCCAAATTATATTGTTATATTGTGCGCATGTACAAATATGTAACAACAAATTCCACCATTATGTACAACTACCATGTACCAATCAAAAAACATGGGGAAAAAAACGAGTTAAGAAAAAAATTTTTTTAAATAAAAGCATTTCAATGTATGTATATAAGAAAGTTTACTTTTATATTTAAAGACTTGGCTAAATCCTCTTTTCTTGTTAGGCACTGTGTCTCCCTATTAACATTAAAGATTTTCTAAAGTTGCAATTCCTCAACAAAACAATTTTAGAAGAGAGCTTCTTCCTCTACCCCTTTCCTTGGTCCTGGTAATTGGCCAGCAGGATTTTTTATGGCTTTTGGTTCACATCACACCTTAATAATAAACAGAAGCAGTTTTCCTTTGTTTTCGATTTTCAACAGTATGGTAGTTAAAAATTGGCTCCCATCAGAAAACTCTTTCTCCAAGTCTAATGTGCTATGCTGTGTATATACATGATTAACCAGTACAATACGTACAGCAAAGAGACCAGGTGAGAGATTTATTGATTCTGGCTGACACAAATTGAAAAGTAACCTTGAACACTTTGTGAAGTCCATAATAAGTCCCACAAATCAGCTTTGAAGCCAGCTTAGCATGTCCATTTAGTCGAGGCAAAGAGCCTGTGTTTGATCTTACTTAATAAAGTAATGCCTGTGCAAAGAGTAATGATTACATTTTAAAATTCAAGATTCGTTTTTGGCACTGAAAGAAATGGCACTTATTTCAAATGGAACTGATGATCATATATTAGGTAAAAGATGATATTTTGTAATATGATATTTGTGGGTACCTTCTACTAATTCTTTGAGGTAGATTTGTGAGATAAGTGTTCGGAACCAAGTTCAGAAGTTATTCTAAGTAAAACTCAGTGACTTGGCCCTTAGAGAAATTCTCTCACCTTCAATGAACCGAAGTTCAAATTGGAGTTGTAAACAAGAACATAGAAATATTTAGTATAGTCAATATTGCAGAACCAATATCTATTCTGCTGGCATTCACCCCATTTGTGTTAAATATGATATCAGACAGCATTATGAGGCTGTTTTCTGAAATTATGGATAAGCTTTTTAAAAATATCTGAATAATAAGAACATAATAGAGAATATAATTATTAAGTTGCCCTTCATGGTTAACTTTCCAAACTCAGAAATGGAGAGGCATTTACATAAGCCTGTATGAATAAGAATGACAGCATTAACACAATTTTTAGCTTAAATTTTCATTGTCATTTTTGTTGGTTTTATATGTTTGGGAACCATATAAGGACTCTGTTTTTCTTTGTATCTTAAATTTTGTTCATAATGATTTTCTGTTTATAGTAGGAATTATCTAGTTTAATAAAAATAGAGGATTCCATTTTAATTTTTATTCCAGTTTGGAAAAGTAGGTTAGAGTGAACAAATGTAAATTATGATGCATTTTGGTGTTAAGAAATCTGATTATTTTATAAGTCTACAATTCTTGAATTTTTTTTCTGGCCAAAATAAAAATGACTAATTTCTCCAAAACTTAGAGTAATAAAAGAACCAAAAATGAGTGAAGCTTTTCATTCTGACTACAACATACTATTTGTTTTGGTAGGAAAAAATATCTACACATTTCAAAACAGAATAGTAAGTCCTCAGTTTATCACTCAATGTTAGAGGAACTCTTGTTTTCTCTTTTAACAGATGTTTCCAAACAGAAAAACTACTACAATCAGTTTTATAAGATATTTCCCTTTGAGGCAGGAAGGATAATATGTTTAAGCAGCAGCTGTGAAATCATTTGCTAACTCTCGTGGTAGAACAACATCCCTCACTCCTGAGATGCCTCCATTTGCAACAAAACAACTGTTTTTGCACGCAGGTAAAACCTCTAGTAATTCCTTTTTTTTTTTTTCCTTTTAATCTTGGCCGTGCTGGGGATTGAACCCAGCACCTGCTCATGCTAGGCAGGCACTGTACCACTCACTACCTGCCCAACCATGATTTCCACATTCTGGCATACTGTCACAGACACTCATGCTTAAATGAAAGCAATTTGGTTAATATAGAACTCAGCGTGTAGCAAAAATGATTCTCTGTAATAACCCAAAGAAAGCATTTTCACACAGATTATGGATATGTGCCTTTAAATTCATTTACAAAATAGTTTCATTTTTATGTAGGAAAACAAGATATTGACTACCAATGAAAAAGTTCTCCTACACAAATATTTTTCAAGCTTATCCAACCTCTTGTTTACATAAAATCACTGAACATCGGGCTAAATTCTTCTGGATTATTTCCTTAAATTCCTAAATGAACAAGGGAGGGAATGCTTGATTAAAAATACACTAACCCATACATATCAAGAGAACATAGAAGAGCTATATGTTAAATAGATTTTCTTCCATTCTTGCAATTACCCACATATCATTTTAACTTGGTTAACTTATGGCAAACTTATCTTTTTTTTTTTTTTAAGTTTGTCAGAATCCCTGCCCAAACCTTAATTGCCTCTTAATCTTAAGACAGAGAAAGAAGATGAAAGGGTGAAAACTCATTTTAGCCATTTAAGGCAGGAAGATAGGAGAGGGGGCATTTCATTTAGGATTTTGAAATAGATTTGTACAATGCTTTATGCAAAAACTCTTTCAGAGTATCAATAAATTTGAGTTAAAAATAAGACAAAATAGAGTAAAGTTTAAAGTTGTAATCTACTAGTTTAAAAGTTTATGTTCCAGAACATTTTTTTTCTATTAAATAATACTTTGGGAGGAGAAGATAATCCATTTATTGCTAATGTGGAATGTGATGGGTGAGGGAGGAGCTGGGAGGGGTAAGATCCTGATTGTTGTTATCAAAGGGGCTGCTCCTTTCAACTAGTTTTCAATTTCAAACAAGACTTAATATCTGTGTCTTTCCTATATTGTCTCTGACTTGTAATTTTTAAAAGTACATTATTGAGATATAATTCACATACTGTAAAATTCGCTCATTTAAAGTGTTCAATGTAGATTTGGAGTTTTATCACCATGACTACATTTTTATAACATTTTCATCACCCCCAAATAAATGCCAATCCTTTTGTAATCCCCAGCCCCAAGCAACCTATAATCTATTTTCTGCCAATAAACCTGCCTATTCTGAATGTTTCATATAAATGAAATCATGTAATTGTGTCTTTTGTGAATGGGCTTCTTTTACTCATGTTTTTCAGGTTTGATGTTTAATTAAAAAAAAAAACCTTATGTTTGGGAATAGATTCAAACTTACAGAATAGTTGCTAGAATTAAAATTGTATAAAACCCCTCATACATTCCTTAGCTAGATTCATCTATTATTAATCAAATGTCTAAAGATTTTTAATTTGTTACTGTAGCAATAAGATACTAAAAATGGTAATCTTCATGTAATGAAGGAACTGCAAATGCTTATAAATAATTTGAATTGCCGTTTTGAACCTTCTGAAAATGACTTGAACCCAGGGACTATGGAAACTCAGGGGAGATATCTACTTGATACAGGCAAATTGATTTTTCCTAGGAACCTGGCAATATTCAGCAATTCATGAAAATAAAAAGAATACATGAAAATAAAGGAGTATAAAGAAGAAAATGCGAAAGTGGTCAGATTTTATAAAAACAACCAACTGCCATATACTGCTAGCAAATTCTGCTATCAAAACGATGACACATAGATATGGAAGATATAAATAATTATTTCTGTGAGGAAGACACTATTTCAATCACAAAAGACAATATCCCTCCAGAGAGCTTTAAGTCATATTGTCCCCTTTTGATAAAAGGCATTAATGATGGCTCAGACTACATATGTTTTATGGAAAAAGTGATAAAACGAAGTGAATATGTTCCTTTCCTAGAAGTCTTATTATTTTACAAATAATCAGAGGGCTAGAAAACTAAGGTATCTTTTGGTCTGGATTTAAAAAAAAATAATACTCAAGGTACCCTGAATTTAAACCTAGCATACATTATAGTCTTCATCTATATTGCACAGATGTATCGTTAGATGGATCATAGACGTATCATTCATGGCTTAATATCTTTTTTTTAATAGTGCTGAGAATTGAATACTGAGCTTCATGCAAGCTAACCAAGGGTTCTGCCACTGAGCGACATCCGCAGCCCTTAGCTTAATACTTTTAATATGTTAATGTGTTCCAGCCTGGCTAGGGAACAGGACCCCTAGAGTGCTTGTAATACAAATTCCCAGGACCCTCAGCAGATCCATTGAGAGAACCTCTGTCAGGAGGAGATTGGAAAAGTATTTAAAATATGCTCCCCTCAGAGTCTATAAGCTAAATTTAGGACATTCTGTATTACCATATTTGTTATTGACTCTTAGTCTATGGTCACAGAAAGTATTACTGCAAAAATATTTCATAGGAGGCATATTGTAGTATGTCTTCAACCCTGGCCACAGCACCGTGGTAATGAAATCAGGTTGTTCAAGCAGCAGAGAAGCAACACAGTGGCTCACAGGAAGATGGTGGAACTGTCCCTTTTGCATGTGTAAAACCACATTAATAGTGTGGAACACAGAGAGAACACAAACTGTGGAATACAACTAGTAAATCCTTATCTGTGACTCTGAGTGAATCATTTCATTTCTCTGAACTCCACTTCCTCTTTCCTCTTGCAAAAAAAAAAAAAAAAAAGGAAGCAGTAGGAATATCTAACATGTTGGGATTATTTTGAGAGTAAATCAAGTATGTGTACAAAAATACTCTGCAGGTATTGTATAAATATTATTGTATTTTTTAAAACAATAAATAATTTCTCCAAATTTGTGTCCTTTACAAAGCTATACCAACTATTATAATAACTTTTTTATCATCAATTTTTTAAATCTATTTTTTTAAATGCATTTCAAGTCATAGTATAGAGAGCTCAATTTTCCCTCTCTCTGCTTGCAAACAAGATAGAGTCACACCATTTGTGTCTTCATACATGTACCTAGGGTAGTGATGTCTATCTCATTCCATCATTTTTGCTACTCCTGTTCCCCCTCCCCTCTCCTCTTCCCCCGCTCCGTCCCATCCAAATTTCCTCCATTTCTCCCATGCTCCCACCCCCACCTCCTTTATGTATCAGCATCCACTAATCAGAGAGAACATTCAGTCTTTGGTTTTTTGGGATTGGCTTACTTCACTTAGCATGATGTTCTCTAATTCCATCCATTTACCTGCAAATGCCATAATTTTATTCTCTTTTATTGCTGATTAATATTCCATTGTGTATATACACCACAGTTTCTTTATCCATTCATCTATTGAAGGGCATCTAGGTTGCTTCCACAGTTTAGCAATTGTGAATTGTACTGCTATAAACATTGAAGTGGCTGCATTACTGTAGTATGCTGTTTTTAAGTCTTTTGGATATATACAAGGAGTGGGATAGCTGGGTCAAATGGTGGTTCCATTCCAAATTTTTTGAGAAATCTCCATACTGCTTTCCAGATAGGTTGCACCAATTTGCAGTCCTACCAGCAATGTATAACAACTTTTTTTCCCACAAAGCAATATACCATTTAAAATGCATTTTGCCAAGTCCATTATATCTGGAAATAAATCTTCAAAAGAAACCGCTACCTTCTTTGTGTATTCCTCCATGCTGTAGTAGTTTTGACAGCATCACAATTTTATAGCTCCTCTTCAGAGAAAGTTCTCACTTTAACTTAAGGATGCTTATGTATATCTGGCTTAGAGAAAATGTATAGACAAATGATATAATTTAGATCATTCGAATTCATGAAATGTACTTAAAAGGAATCTAAAATAGAGGGAATATGGCTACATGGCTTAAGCTTCTTTGAGACTACAGTTCGTTGCAATTTAAAATAAAAGGAATTGTAGGTAAACAGTTTGTGTCTGCTTAGAAAGTACAATGTTATGTAAGATAATTTAAAACCCTCTGTCTGAACAAAGCCCTTAGTATGGTAATAGTGGTACCAAAAAATCTGCATTTTATATATTATAATTTTCCATATGTGGAAATTTGCAAATACAGCTCTTTGGCTGTGTTGAGAACAAAAGGAAAGTGGGAACTCTAGGGATTCTCCATAGCCAGGATCCCAAATGTACTTAAAAAGTTAGAAGTTACAATCATTTGGAAGATGGAGTAGAAGCCATGCCTTACAGTTTCCGTGGAAAGAGAGTTTGATCAAAAAGCTGGATCCCGTTAGAACAACAAGCAGAACCTTGGAAGCATAAAGCAAGTCGACCCCCTACTTCATTCCCAGACTGTAAAGAAGGCACTGTCACAGCTGTGAACACTGTAGGTAAAAGACTCTTCCCTTTCCCTTTAGCTTCTTCTACCAGATTCCCCAAACTAACTCAGTATTAGAAATTTTCCTTCCGAAAGAGAAATGGTTAGTGTGTAGGAGTAGCTATGGTTAGTAAAATAGGTTTACATATTTGGCAGTGGAATAAAGAATTCAAATCTGTGGTTGAGAAGCGGGTCATTGGAAGGTTAAGTTAACCTGAAGCTTCTTTCCTCTTTACCGCAGAGATTGCTTCTCAGCCCTCCCCCTCCATCCACACCTCAACTATCCCAGCAGAGCAGCTGAATGCATCTATATCGCCACTCCCTCCCGGAGGAGGCTCAGTGCACCTGACGACTTTATTGTTGATTTGGTGCTTATGAGTGACAGAAATTTTTATCAGTTCAGTATCTCACTTTATTTTTCTTTTATAAAATAAGGATTTATAACAAAATTACAAAATAAAAAGAGAGCTGTTGTTTTAAGACCCTTGGTCTTTCAGAGGGAGGACCTCAGATTGTCTTTACCCCACCTGCCGGGGGAAAGAAACACAAGCAAACACAAGGGAACTTCGGGGGCCATTTGAGGGTAATTTGATGCCTGAAGAAAATTACAATACAAAATTTTTTTGTTTTGTTTTAGTAACAATTTATTTTTGCTGTATTTTAAAAGTATCACTGTGTGCTAGATGGAAAATGAAGGGAAAACCTGATTCACATATGGTCTCTGAAAAGCCCAGCTTCAAAGAACATTTCATTGTGATTGGCATTTCAACAACTGAGTCATTTTCTCCCTAGAAATAGTGACCTGGGATAGGGCAAGGGGTGGGGAAAGAGCGCCTGTCCTCAGATCTTGTTTGCCATGGGCGTAGGAATCTTTCTTAGTCAACCTGCAGGTGGCTTGACAGGGATTCCTTCTTCCCAGCTCCTGGCTCCAGGTGATAGCTAGGGTCTCATCCTCTCAGCAAACACCTTCAAAGAGTGTGCTGCAGATATGAAGTGGGCAGGGAGATTGGCTTTCTCCAAACACAGGGAAGATTGTGGGAGGGGGGTAGGTGAAAATCATATTCTTAATCACAAACAAACACAATTAACTGGCAACTGGATTAAGATACCTAATCAGTCAAAATTATTTAGAAGCTCTTATAAGCATCACCCGTCTTTAGGAAGTCCTTAGTTTCTCTGAGATAATACTCTGTTAATGAAATACATGCCTGTGGGGGTATCCCTTTAGGGACATTCCTCTTCTTAAAGTGACATAATGAGGCTGCAGCAAAAGCATTTAAAAGCACTACAGGGGATGAGAGTTTTCAAGAAAAAGATAAGACATGAACATGTGTAGTCAAAATTTTCTGAGCTTTGGGCCAACTGAGGCCACAGAGAAATTCTTTGTGTTCGGTCCTAGTAATCCATTATTCACCCAATGAATTATTCAGAGTTCACAGAATGGTCCAGTTACCAACAGTACTGGGCATAGGGTGGGCATAGCCATAAACAATGTAGATAATATTTCAGGGAACTAGTGCTAATGGCAGGGGACAGATAATAAATAAATATGAAGTATGATGCCTGCTGAGTAATAAGTATAAATCAATGCTTTAAAATTTATAAAGCAAGTGAGAGAATAGAATGTCTCTAATATGTGGAAGTGGATGGAAATTGACTATTATAGGTAAGATGGTCTTAGAATAGGTGAAGAAAGGAGCTAGCCATAGGAAAATACTGGGACCTTATTTCCATGCAGAGGGAACAGGACATAGGCTTTGAGGACAAAAGAGCTTGACAAGTTCTAGGAAGTACAGAAGCCAGTTGTAATGGAGACAGACTGTCCAGAGACATGAGAGTAGAATGAAAGAACCAGTTCACGATGACCAAAGCCACCATGTGGATAGGATACATACATAGGATTGAACTGGATTTGGTGATAGTGATGTTACAAATCTGTAATGAACAGTTTAAGGGCCAATCTCTACTAAAATGTACCCAAATTCCTCTGGGGTGTAGCTCAGTGGTAGAACACTTACCTACCATGCACAAGGCCCTGGGTTCCAACCCGAATAGCCCCCACACACCCATGGACACAAAGTAGCCAAATAAAATCCTTGGTGAAAATATTAAAACATATTACCTAAATCATCTTTAGAAATAGGCTATTTATAATTCATTTAATAAATAGAATAAAATAAGAACTGGCAAAATCAGATTCACAAGTTCTCCAATTAAGGAAGATTTGAACCGCTCAAGAATTAAAGCTTTAATTTGAACAACCACCCTAAAATTGAGTTGATGTATTAGATACATGTTAAGTCTCATTACATACAATGACCAAACCAGTTAATACATGCATATATGATCAAAAATTTTGGGAATACTGTGGATTGAACTCAGGGCCTTATGCATGCTAGGCAAGTACTCTAACACTGAGCCACAGAACCAACACCATATTTGATTAGCATTTATTAAATCCTTCATGCTTGGAGTCTTTGCTTCACCAGAGACTGCCCCTTCTGGGATGTTTTCTAATCAGTTTCTGCAAACATCACCCAGTTGGGTGTTCCTCTTTCATGTCTGGGAAAGGGAGAGAGATTTGCCAAGGAAAGAAGAGCCCACGTATATGCCCTGGGTGGTCCACTGCAAGTGGACCTGTAGCATTTTGCTCACAGGTTTTCTGGGACAGCCTAAGCACAGCTCTGGATCTCTGCTAAGAGAAAGCAACACCTCATGGTGGATGCAGATTTCAAATAGAAGTTGAGCCTGTTTTGGAGACACAGTGGTTGCTCTTCATTTTAATGTCTTTGCACTGAACTTTCTCTCTCACAGTAAAGACCTCAATGACTCATGGAAATTCAGTCATGCATAGAAGTGGTATAAATTAGATTGGCCAACCTCTGCACTTGGGGCAAGTCATGAAATCTGGGTTGTTACACATTATTTTCTTCATTTAAGATCACAGAGAGTGATGTGTGTGCAGGGGGTGGCTGACAGGGAGAGGAGAATTATTTACTAAGTATTTTCTGAAAGCTGCCCCCTCTCAATTTATTTACACATCTGGAAAATCTTTTTAAATACATATTCTTCTTTCTTTCTTATAGTTTTGAGTAAAAGACATTCTGTGAGGTCAAGCCAATCTCAGGTTTTGCTTTAGCCATGACTGAAAGTCCAAGGAACATTTTTTGGTTCTTAAACTGTAACATTGGTACAATGTTACAGTTTCAAAACTACGAGTGACTCTTTCTAATAATAATAATAATAATAATAATAATAATACCCCAAAATAATGCATTGTAACTTTGCTCTAAAATTATTCCTAAGGGATGTGCTAGCAGGTACAGATAGCAAGGAAGAAAACTTTTATTATATTTTACGGTCACTTTTGATATGTTAAAAAAATTTAAACTGGTGTGGTGGCAAATGCCTGCAATCCCAGTGACTCCACTCCTTTGGCTGAGGCAAGAGGATAAGTTCAAAGCCAGCCTTGGCAACTTAGTGAGACCTTAAACAACTTAACCAGACCCTATCTCAAAATTAAAAATAAAATGGGTTGGGGATGTTGCTCACTGGTTAAGCACCCCAGAGTTTATTCCTTGGTACCAAAATTTTTTAAATATAAATTTAAACCAGTAACTCTTTCTTTCCCTTGCTTAAGGGCATGGAGGAAGCAAGGCATGGATCTTCACAGAGGTGATAAAACACCTAGAAGCCAAGAAAATAGGGTGAGAGTAGGCAGATAGAGTGGTTGGGAGATGAATTACAAAGAAAATATGCACATATATTGGGGAGAATAGGAGCCATGTTTCTCATTGTGGAAAATGGATTTACATATATGAAAATGTGGCAGGTTAGAAAGTACTGTAAGGTATTGGATTGCAATTGGAAGCATCTTCAGTTAGCTCAAGGTATATGTGTGTGTATGTAGAAACAGTTGTAAGTAGAAAAGTTAATAGACAAGTGTGTATGTGGACTTGAACATATATATGACAGTCCCCCCTTGTCTACAGGGGATACATTATAAGACCCCCCATTATATGTGGACATCTGAAACCAAGGGCAGTACTGAACTCTGTATAGTATATTCTATTTTGTTTCTATATATACATATCTATGATAAAGCTTAATTTGTAAATTAGGAAGCATAGTAAGGGATTTTAACAATCAGAACTAAGAATAAAATAAAGCAAATATAGCAATATATACAATGAAAGTTTAAAATGTGTAATGTTTACTTCTAGAAATTTCCATTTAATACTTCCAGACTGTGACTGATCTTGGGTAACTGAAACTGGAAAGTGAAACCATGAATGAAAGGGGACTACATTACACACAGTGTCCATATATTTCCCAGCTCTGCTGCAGATGCCTAGAAGCAGTGATACCTCAGTATCCAGGAGAGCCCAAACCTTTGCTTCTAAATGCTATCCTCCACTGAAAGATGCTCCTGCCTCCTTGGAGAAATGGGTGGATACAGGGCAGAAGCAGGGAAAGTACAAGATGAGCTCAAATTATCTTGTTATGCCAAAGTGCATGGAAGTGCATATCAAAAGGATATAGGAGCCACTTGAAGGTGACCTGGTGGCCAAAGTTGCAGCAAAAGGAGCACCAAGCTCATAATATCAGCGAAGGAAGACATGCATTGAATAGAGAAGGAACTATAAGTACATACTGATACAAACAAACAACAAATAAAAGAAGGGGAAACTGCTATAAAATAAATAGAATACATGAATACAGAAGGAATGATGGGAATAGATAGTCAGCACTTGGCACTATGTCATCCCTCCAGTGTCTGCTAAGGCAGGTTGAGTGGAGGTTTGATGAGAAGCAAGATTATTAGTATAATGATGGTGTTCTCCTAAAAAATATTTCTCAATTATTCAGGGGAAAGTGGTAATGCATAGGTGGAGACACTGAGACACCAACCATCCAGGTGATCAAGATTGACATCACTACTGAAGATGAGATGCTGACTTCCTGTCTCCCTTGGTTCCCTGGTAGGAGCACACTTGGTTTCCTGCAAAGAATGGGTAAGCTACACCAGCCTGACTCTGAGTGGGACATCCTTGGAATGAAAGGCCTACACACTTCAAAGCTATGAAAGTTGTAAGAGAGACAGGAAATGAATGAAGAGCTTTGAGAGTGAAAAGTAACATGTGATCCTGGACTTGATGTTGGACCAGAAAGAGAACAGAGACTCTGTCAGAGAAGTTTGCAAGATTTAATATGTGGCTAAGAGGGCAGTGACATAAAGTGGTAGTGCTTCCTTTCCTGATTTGTATGGTTATTTGGTGGCTACTGGGACAGTGTCCTAGTCTTAGGTGAATACACATTGGAGTATGTCAAGTGAGTGGTGAGACATTACACTACAGCTTGCTGTCAAATGGCTCAGAAAATTACTGATAGCATACGTACAACTTAATGTATAACAATACATTATGTATATATTACAATAATATTTTATATAACAATTATATATCATATATGGTTAAATATATAACATATAATGATATATCAAATGATAATCTTTTATGCATGTATAACAATATATTATATACATCTATGAATTTGTGCATATGCACCTATATGTATATACTGATGCTATATGACAGTGTATGTATTATATACTAATGTACTGTATACTTCTGTTGTTCTATACATTTATATATATTCAGAAAGGGAAAACAAAATGGAAAAAACATGGAGAAGTGTTTATGTTTATCTATATAAGGAGAAACAGGTCAAAAAATAAAATGCTAACTAAGTGGAGAGTGTGAAGGTGACACAGTTCTTTGTACTATTCTTTCAACTTCTCTGCAAGTTTTAAATTATTTTAAAATAAGTAATTTGAAAAGAATAACTGGTCAGGCACTGTGATGCATGTATGCAGTCCTAGCAACCTGAGAGGCTGAGGCGGGAGGATCCAGATCCTCCCACCTCAGCCACTTAGCCAGACCCTGTCTCCAGATAAAAAATAAAAAGGACTGGGGATGTAGCTCAGTGGTTAAGCCTCCTCCCAGGGGTTCAATTCAATTGCCAGTTTTTAAAAAATAATTTCTCTCTCTATATACAATAACGTTCTATTATAACCCAAAGCAGTAAATCTTCATTATAATCCCTGATTTCCATTTTATCTCAGTTTGCTATTTTTCTGCACAAAGAATCTCCACTAAATTCATATATTGTCAGACACCCACAACCACATAATGTCACATATACACCCAGTAGCACCGTTTTATTCAGTACTTTCACTTTGAAAAAATGTAATTTGTTCATTTCTTTATCTGAAAAAGTTGGGAAGAGATCAGATATCTCTCTGACTTTTTTTGAGAAAATTAAGTATAAGGCAGTTTAAGTGACTTGCAGTTTTCATGGTAGCAAATTACTGAACAGTGAAGACTAGAATTTAGGAACTTTCTACCATACTACACAGAAAAGTATGGTTAGAATATATATGTATATATAAATAAAATTCTTATATATAATATATATATATAAAATTCTTCTTTTGAAATATGTATGTACTAAACAGTTATTGAAATTACCTTTTGCTTATTTATCTTTGGGAAGAGAATTTAGTATACCCAAGTAAAAGCTAATTTGTGTCTTTGTATTCCAAAACATTTTCTAATAGGATGCTGAATATTTTACAATTATGTGTATTTTTGTCCCTTCCAGTCTTAGGATTTCAGGTTAACATGCACCAAATGAAATTTTTTAAACTATCAGAGTAAAAATGATCACATTCAGATACAATCAGAAATGCACAATAGTTTACAGAAACCTCCCTACATGATTTGTAACAAACAATTGTGATTAAAATACAACAATGTTAATTATTACTACCATAGATTTAACACGTTATTAAATTGTTTATTTGTTTAGTTGTTAAAATGCATTTACCCTCAATACTATTATGACTTTTTCTTACTTTTCTCCCAGCTCCATTCATGTTTTCATATGCTGACATGCATGAACTTAAATTTTTATTTTATTATAAATATCTATCTAGCATTTACTATGTACCTGGCCCTATATTAAGGAGATTATGAACAGTTAACTCATTTCATCCTCATGAAACTCTTAGGTCATTTCTATTTACAGATGAGGTATAAAGAGGTTTAGTCACGTGTCATAAGATACCACTTATAAGCTGTGACTGGAATTCAAATCTATGCATTTCAACTCCCAAGTTTGTGTTCATTACCAACATGCTATGCAGTGCTAAGCCTTGCACTTATAGTTAATTATTTGTTAATTAAACGAATAGATTATTCTCTTGTCACAGGATGTTTTAGAAGTTTTAAACAAATTACTCAATTTCTCTGTGGCTTAATTTCCCATTTTGTAGAAGAGAATTGATAATGCTTGCTATTCATTTCTATTCCAAACAATAATAAGAACAGATAGAATTTACTTTATCTAGCTACTGTATGTTTTATTTTTTATTTTTAGGTACTGGGGATTGAACCTAGGGATACTTTACCACTCAGTTATACCTTCAATACATTTTTATGTTGATACAGGGTTTTGTAAATTGCTAAGTTCATGTGATCCTCCCACCTCAGCCTCCAGAGCCACTGGGATTACAGGTGTGTGTCATCCTGCTGGCTGTTTTACGTTTTTAAGACTGGGTCTATAATGTGTATCAAGGCAACCAACAGCATAAGCAGGTAATGAATGAGACCTCAGCAATTCAGAATAATTAAATCTTTTGCAGTCTAAAAGAGTATGATGGGCAAGGACAGATCTTTGAAGACTTCAGCTTCCTTAAATTAGACCTTTATCTTCATTTAACTTGGAATTATTTTCCTTTTATTCACCTGAATTACAAGGTTTATGAAATAGAATAAATGAGATGTTATCCAAGGCTTTAGATCTTAAAAGATCTAATTATAGCTCAACATCGTGGCTCACTCCTGTGATCCCAGAGGCTGAGGCAGGAGGATCTCAAGTTCAAGGCCCTAAGCAACTCAGCAAGATACTGTCTCAAAATTCAGAAAATAAAAAGAGCTAGGGATGTAGCTCAGTGGGTTCAATTCCCAGTACCATAAAAAAATCTAATTATAAATACTATAAATGAAAATGCTTTTTTCTTATAGTGCTCTGGCTTAAAAAATTATGACCCAGTTAGGGACAACATTAGAGGTTTCTGTGCCAAGGATCCTTGATCAGTCCCTACCTATCTGCTGTCTTTATTTAGATCCCACAAATTCCATGGGTCACCCCATTAGCTAGACATGGCAAGGGAAGAAATTCAAAACAAGATCAACTACTGTTAACAGCAAGGGCTAATAAATGGTCCAAGCACCTTGTCATGTGACTTTGAGTCATTGATCCTCTTAGTCTCAGGCTCCTCAAAACTATGAGGCTTTAGCCCAGCAAAGTGGCCCACACCTTTAATCCTAGCAGGCAGATCACCAAGTTCCAGTATAGACAATTTAGTGAGACCCTATCTCAAAATAAATAATAAAAAGGACTTGGGATATAGCTCAGTGGTAGTGCCCCCATTTAACTTCTAGCCAGTATCACCACCAAAAATACAAAAGAAAGAGAGAGAGTGCCTAGTTGTCAAGCCTACCTCCAGGACTGTTCAGAGAGTCAAATGAGTCAGAGAAACTGCTTTGTAAATTGTATTTCATGATTATGGAGAAATTAATATTAAAGATTGGTCTTGAAAAATCTCCTGGAGATAGACAGTTGCTTTTGCATTATATCCATGGGCAAAATTATCCATGTACATTCTGGGCCTGTACTTTCAAGTCAAATAGGTTCTGAAAAGCAACAGAATTTGAGAATTAATTCTTGGGAGGGGTGAGATTTCAGATGCTGAAATAATGAACTCCTAGCAAAGGAATGGGTGAGAGATATTATTGGCTTGAGGTCATCTGACCACAGGTCTACAAAGATATGTTCTACATAGATAGAACAGAGCCTCTACTGAGGTCTACAGAGATGGTTCTCAGTGTCTTGTCTAGAAGCGAGGGCACCCAATGACTCCATCTGGAAGGAAAGCCATTATATTATTTATCCATTAGCATTTGTTAGAGACTACAAATTTTATGTGCCCTAGGGACATAAATATCCCTAGTATTTTCCCTCCTGTTTAGAAATTTTGGAAGTCAACTTAGCTACCCTGGTACTGTTTCAAAATCTGATATGCTGTGGCTAAAGTGCACAGAAGAGCAGGTAATGAGCGCTGTCAAGAGTGGCCTGTCTTATGACTTTTTTAACTCTGATCACTTCCATGATCACAGAATACGCACCTTGCCCTAACCAACCATCTGGCACAGGCCAGCTCTGTTTCCCAGGGAAACTTGGCAGAGTTTTCAGTGTGGAAAGGCAACTTATTACCTCCACTAGGGGGAAAAAAAATCTCAAAGCACTTGACCTATTGATGTCAGCATCACCTTCATACGCCAGGAACAAATCATTACAGGGTATAGACCCAGAACACCCAGCTGGACGTTAATAAATCAGGGAAGAGGCCTAATGACACTGTATTGTACATTCCTTTGAGGCAGGGGCTCTCCTTTGGGTGGGAGTGTAAGTATTCAGTTCACAAAGAACCTGCTACTGATAAGACTGGTCAGTTCAAAGGTACAACTCTCCATGGAATCTCTGGCCTCTTCCAGGGTGTGGGTTGATTCACAAGGCTAGTTGATCAGCAGTGATAGCCTCAGCCTCGCACAGAAACCAAGTTGTATTTGAATTTCCCTTTAAAGTGGGAGGCAGACAAGAAAGGGACCAGCAAGGCTGTGTGTATGTAACTTGTCCTGGGTTCAGAGATGAGCTCTCTTTCATCCCATCGCCACTTCCCCACAGTAATCTGAGGTTCCAAACGCCAGGCCATAAAGGGAAGGAGCCCACACACCAACCGGGAGACCACAGTTGGGGGTGGGGGATCTTAAGAAACACCCCTGCGGACCGGTTTCTAAGCAGGAAAGTGGACCGGGAACAGCGCATTTCCTGCTTCGCCTGTGCAAACCCCAGGCGGGGCCAAGCGGGAACGAGGATACCGTCCAGGAGTCGCCGGGTACCAGGGCGGGGTTTGGAGACCGCCGCGAGGGGGGTACTATGCACTAGGAAGGGAAGCAGGCGAGGGGAATGGGAGGGGGCGTGAAAGTAAAATTAAAGCTTCCATCGTTGCGGGGAACTAACGTCCCCAGAGCCACTCTCTCAGTCTGGCTTTTCGCAAAGAAAGGCCGGCGTAGCAGAGGTTGCAAAGTCTGGGTCGAACCTCCGGGGCCGGGGATGCGCGGCGCCTGCCAGGGCTGAGCAGGTGACCGCTATCTTCCCGGCCACTCCTTCCTACACACCAATCCCCTCCCGCCCGCGACCTTCGACCTCCATCCCGGACCCACGGTGTACAGGCCCAGGGACAGAGAGGAGACGCGAAAGGTAGCAAGGGGGAGCGGCGGCGCCGCCCGGTGGGCGCCGAAGCACGAGGTGCCAATCAGCGTCGTGGGGCTGCTTGGCCCTACCTGGGAGGTGCTGAGCCCTGGACTGTGCTCCGTCGCCGCAGACCACCTCCCTCTCGGTTCAGTAGGCAGCCGACCCTGAACGATTTATAAGGGCAAAGGCCTCATTGTTGTTCTTTTCTCTAGGGATACTATTGTCTAATTATCCGAGGGCCGCACCTGAGTTTATCCTGGTTTTGCTGCGCGCATTCTCCTCCCTGCCCCCACTAACGTGCTCTTTAGGGCCACCTCAGATCTGCCTGGGTGCTCTTGGATCTTTCCCGATTGACTTGAGTGTCCTTTGTCCGGCTCCCGCTTCCCGAGCATCAAAAACACAAAAGACTGCCGGAAATCACTCAGCCTTTGCTTGTTCACTCAGAGGCCCACGGAAAAGTTTGGCCCTGATTCCTCCAGGTCTGTGCAACAGTTCATCACCTACCCGAATTAATCTCTGCGCCCGCTGGCCAAACACCCCAAGTGGTAACAGGCACGGCTTCTTGCTACATTAGTCGCTTCCTCGCCCAGCCTTGCGAGCCTTGGTTCCAGCCTGGGAAGCCAGGGAGTATAAGCGCAATCAGTAGCCAGGAGCCTAGAATTCCAGTACCATGCATTGCGAATGCACACCGCCGGCTACAGAGCTGGTGTACAAAGCTCTTACTCGTGAAACTTGTCCCTCTACCCCCCCCCCCCCAATATCTCTCCTGTTGAGAAAAGCAAGGCTTGCAGGAAGCCACTCCGGATGTTTGCTTCTTTACATGTGGCATTTGTGGCTGGCTCCGATAACGTCCAGTGCTCGGCTTCCAACACGGCGTTTAGTAAAGAGATTGAAATACAAGTCCACACACAACGTGCACCAGCTTTCGGCGCCTCGGTCGCCAGTACTCCCCCGCACCCCCAAAAATATGTCAAGGGAATGATTAAAAGAAATCAAACCTAGTATGTAAAAGGTGACTGGTCGTGGAAAGGCATCACAATTCTTGTTTGGTAAATTTAAGTGATGACTCCCAAGGAGGGTGTTTTAAGAAGTAAAGAAAGAAGGGCCAAAATCTGAAGCTACAACTCCATTTTAGGGATATGTTCTCTCACTTGATTTCCCAGTAACCTTATCTGACAAAAATCAGTGGTTAGTCTCCAGGAACCGGAACGAATAATGATGCGAAACCTTTACGTTTCCCTCTTGAATCAGTTTCCCAACCTTAAGAACAGGAGTGTGAACAAGGATAAAACTGCTCATGTACTTTTTCTGGAACCGCGCCTGAATTATATTTCCTATACTCTATTTTATCTTTGAAGAAATTAGTCAAATAGATTAATGTAGAGAAAATGGATTCTGGCACAGGCATTGGTTTTGTTTAGTGTTTCCGTCTCTATTCTAAAAAACTCAGTTCATGAAAGCTTTTGCACTAAGACAAAATTCTTCTTTGAGATCCTTGAAAACATACTTATTACAATCTAGAAAAGATAGACAGTATCTTTTAAAAACCAGCAAGGAGCAAGGTTCTAGGGGATTAACTGGTAACATTGCTGTCTCTCTAAAAAAAAAATTTTTTTTAAATTTATAGTACTGGAGATCAAACTTAGGGGTGCTTCACCAGTGAGCTACACCTCCAGATCTTTGTTTGTTTGTTTTGAGTCAGTCTCCCTAAGCTGCTGACTCTGGCCTCAAATTTGCCATCCTCTTTTCTCAGCCTCCTGAGTAGCTGGGAATATAGGCTTAATATTGCTGTCTCTATTCCCATAGTTTCCTTATTTATATAACCATTTGCAATGCATTTTTGCTTTATATTCAAGCCAATTTTTTTTCAGAAAAACATAAAACTTTAAAGGACAACTCACTATCAAATTTAAGATAAACTGCTTTAAACTATCAATTAAAAACTTTCCTCTACGATTTATTTATGTAAATTTAGTTTTGTTGTTGTTGTTGTTTAAACCATAGTTACTTGTAAACTAGAAGGACTACAGTCTTATAGTCCCTGTAGGAAGACTGGGTGATAAAGAAAGGGAAAGCCAAGGGAGTTCCACAGATCCCTGTTAAAGAAAAGTTGATTTAAAACAGTTGTATATCAGTTCTTTGGAGAAAAAACAACAGAGAAACTGGAAGGTTAGGACTTAGCAAAAGCCCTGTGTTTTTATGGATTCCTCTAATGAGCCAGACATGATAGATGACTTTGTTAGTGAAATATCACACAGAAAGCTGTAGCATTTTACCTCTCAGATCCCGGATAAAATTGCTACCGCTTTCATCACTCCTTGGTAGCAAACTATGAAAATCTATTCTTGAGACTGATGTGTTGATTTTTCATTTTCTCAAACATATGCAGGAGTGGCCGTGTTGGTTACCTTAGGAAACAACACAAATACACTATCAGGGGAGTAGGAGGGTGTGGGAGGGGGTATCTTGGCTTCTGGTCTGAAGGTCAACTGCTGGGTACAAACTTCACCATCCCAACACTCAGATCTCCAGGCACATTTCCTAAAGACCTCTGTACCTCAGTTTCCCTTAAGCTATAAATGTCTAACTCATATGATTGGTTGAAAGATAAACTAGTTCGCCAAGATTTGGAGGGCAATAATACTGAGTGTCATATATAATTGCTATATAAGGGTTTGTTTAAAAATCCCACAGAAAACCTTTTTCAGATCTAAACATAAGTTGACTGTTAAGTCACTCACATTTTCTTTCCAGTCTAAAGAGATGTATAGAAATGCCCTGATTGCTAAGAGATTTAGCTATTTTACTGCTCAAAGTATTGCTCTTTCCCTTAATAAATTTGGGCACTTAAGACAAATATTGCTGCTATCTTTATAGTTTATTTTTATTTAAATTTTTTTTGTAGTTCAGAGAATCAAATCTAGGGCCCCGTGCAATTCTTTACATTTTAGAAATCACACTTATGAAACACATGAGAAACAGTTTTGTCATATGTATCTTATACATTTTAATGTACAAATTTTCAAGGATTTGTTTATCATGAATAAAAACTTTAAATTCTTCAGAGTGATGGTCTATTGGAGAAAGAACGTCATTCCTTATTTAAATTCTGTTTTTAAAAAGTAGAATTTACCTTCGCCCTAAGATTTTGAATATAATGCAGGTAAGGTGAATCCGTGGGGAGAGATTGCATTCGTTTATGTTCAACACTTGTGTCTTAGAAAAAATATATTTGAAGAAGACACCCGTGCAGTCCCTTGGAAGGAAGCAAGTTCATCCAGCACTGAAATATCCTTGACTCCTATAATAAAGATGTGTTTTGAAAGAGAATAGAACTGATGCTTAGCTGCTAATGTGAACATCTTGGGCAAGTACCTCTATCTTGCGGTAGTCAGCGCCCCCAGAAAGTTCTTCAGCCGTTCTCCTTCCCAGGTCGGACAGGACGTGGCGCCAGAGCCCGGCTCCAGCCAGTTTTCCCGGGGGCAGGTGTAGCCCTGGGCGCGGGGCCGGGGGAGGGGAAAGGGGCGGGCTTGGGGTTAACTGGGGCTTGAGACTTGGACCGAAGGCTGGGCGTGGGCCTAACGACGCCGCCCCCGCCGCTCTATTGGCCACATCTGTGCAGAAAAGGGCTCGCGGACTGGGGGTGCTTGCAGTGTCACTGGGCCAACCCAAGACATTAGTTAGTGGGCTGGGACTGGCCGGGGACACAGGTGGCGGATTGGGTCCCAGAGACTCTTACAGGCCTCTGGGTTTCGCCTGCCTCGGTCTCCACCCGGTCCTCCCCAATCCCAGGTCGGGGGAGGTGGCGTGTCCTGCGGAGGGTAGCGGGACGCGGGGCAGGGCTGGAGCGCCATGAGCAGCCCGGATGCGGGATACGCCAGTGACGACCAGAGCCAGCCCCGGAACGCGCTGCCAGCGGTGATGGCCGGGCTGGGCCCTTGCCCCTGGGCCGAGTCGCTGAGCCCCCTCGGGGACATGAAGGTGAAAGGCGAGGCGGCGGCCAGTAGCGGAGCGCCGGCAGGGGCTGCCGGCCGAGCCAAGGGCGAGTCTCGCATCCGGCGGCCGATGAACGCCTTCATGGTGTGGGCTAAGGACGAGCGCAAGCGGCTGGCGCAACAGAACCCAGACCTTCACAATGCTGAGTTGAGCAAAATGCTAGGTGAGTCCAAGCCCGGGCCCCACGCTACCGACTCTTGTGCGAATCGCTGAGCCACTTCTTCGAGCCCAAAGAGATTTTGTTTTGTTTTGCCTTGCTTCCGAGACCAGGTGTGTGTTGTAGCTTTGTCCATCCCTGGGGGCACCTCTGTTCATTTCCCGCCTCCTGATCCCCTTTTTTCCAAACGGGCTTTTCGCGTTACCCGGATGGCTAGGGCGCGAATGCAGTGGTTCTGCAGAGGTGGCTTCCCTGTGCCTCTGAGTTGCAATAGGGCACCCCTACCTCTAGTTTGGTCAGTCGTGCCAGTAGTCAGCTCTTTCCCAGCGCAGGTAACATTTCAGTTTTTCGAAAGACCGGGAGATAGGTGAGAGGAGAGGCCGCTTCCAGGAGCCTAGAAGAAGCGAGGAATACCCTTGAGAGGACGTGTTTTTCCCCAACTGCTGGAACTTGGTGTTCCAAACCTTCGCTCTTTAACTTGACATAGTTTCTCTTCTAGTTTTACAATTCAAGCTTGGCGTGGGAGAGGTAGAGCCAGGTAGGGCCTGGGGCAGGAGCGCAGTTGGGTAAGCCCTACGCCCCTCTCCACCTTCCCGTGCCCTTGCAGGCAAGTCGTGGAAGGCGCTGACGCTGGCGGAGAAAAGGCCCTTCGTGGAGGAGGCCGAGCGACTGCGCGTGCAGCACATGCAAGACCATCCCAACTACAAGTACCGGCCGCGGCGGCGCAAGCAGGTGAAGCGGCTGAAGCGGGTGGAGGGAGGCTTCCTGCACGGCCTCGCGGAGCCGCAGGCTGCAACTCTGGGTCCCGAGAGTGGCCGCGTGGCCATGGACGGCCTGGGCCTGCCCTTCCCAGAGCAGGGCTTCCCCGCTGGCCCACCCCTGCTGCCCCCGCACATGGGTGGCCACTACCGTGACTGCCAAGGCCTGGGTGCGCCCCCGCTCGACGGCTACCCACTGCCCACGCCCGACACATCCCCGCTGGATGGCGTGGAGCCAGACCCGGCCTTCTTCGCTGCACCTCTGCCTGGGGACTGCCCCGCTGCCGGCACCTACAGCTACGCACAGGTCTCGGACTACGCGGTGCCTCCGGAACCGCCTGCTGGCCCTATGCACCCCCGTCTGGGTCCAGAGCCTTCTGGCTCTACAATGCCGGGCCTCCTGGCGCCCCCCAGCGCCCTGCATATGTACTACGGCGCGATGGGCTCCCCCGCGGCGGGCGGCGCGCGCGGTTTCCACATGCAGCCACCGCAGCAGCATCCCCCGCCGGGTCCCGGGCAACCTTCGCCCCCTCCGGAGGCGCTGCCCTGCCGGGATGGCACGGACCCCAACCAGCCCGCCGAGCTTCTCGGGGAGGTGGACCGCACAGAATTTGAACAGTATCTGCACTTTGTGTGCAAACCCGAAATGGGTCTCCCCTACCAGGGACATGACTCCAGTGTGAATCTCCCAGACAGCCACGGGGCCATTTCCTCCGTGGTGTCCGATGCCAGCTCAGCGGTATATTACTGCAACTATCCTGACGTTTGACAGGTCCTAAATCCACCCGAGCTTGCAGGCCAGAAGCAGTGTTACACTCTTCCTGGAAAAGCTAAGGAAGTCCTTAGCCTCATGTTGTTTCGTTTTGTTTTTAAGTTGCCTTGGCATATAATTTATGGTAATTTATTTTATCTGCCACTTGAACAATTAAGGGGTCTGTGAAGTATGGTTTAAAATTTATTCAAGGGCTTCCCCCCCATAGCATTGTCAAAATCCCCTTTCCAATTTCAATTTAACCTGTCCTGAATGGATCCCATTCCCACAACAATTTACTCCAGTTCTTGAAAATTTATTGATTGAAGAAATTTTGTCCCTAATGTGTTTTTTTCAACCTTTAAAAAAATAAAATCTGCTTTTCACTCTAGCAGTGCCTCTGTCACAGTCTTAACAGAAACCAATTGTTTAGATCAATGTTAAGTATTAATATAATTACAAATGCATAGCGCTGTCAATTTCTCATTTTCTTATACTAGTTAGACCATAATGCTTTCATGGAGTCCTAAAAATGAACATTAGAATATGCAAGTTTGATGTAATTGTTCTTGCTAGGGAAAAAAGCCTCATGGAATGAGCCTACTTTACACATTTCAAGTGATCTTGATCTATGAAAAGTTATTGTTCATATTGCAAATGTTTTTAATTTCAGTAGATCACTTTAACCAGAGGGGATGTTTAAATAGTTTTGGTTTCCTAATTAAAGAAACCTGTCTAAAGAGGCATTTTGGATACATATATATTTGGATACCTATATATTCTATGTTCCACCAAGAATTTTGTGCTCTACTTCAACACGACTTGCCTTTGATTCTCAGTTTTATACCTTGGGAAGTGCTGTGTTTGGATTAATACTTTGAAGTAGTAGTTCAAAGTATTAAACAAAATAACTAAACAAAACTAAATTGCATCAGTGAACTTTAGCATCTAATGACATCTGAGGTTCCTAAACTTTGGGGAGAATCCATGGGTGATCTGTGTGTCACAGGCTTTACTCATGTGAACTGAACCCACAGCCCTAGTGAATCACTATCACATCCTTATTGGAAGAAACCGAGTTACAGGGTTGTAAGTAGATCAACCCCTGCAATCTGCAGTGCTGATTGCTGTGGCACTTTTCAAAATGAGAACATATGACTTGTATTGGTTATTTCCTGTGCCAGATGTTTCCTTAGTGCTGTTCTGCACAGAATTTGAGTTTGAATTGGACTGCAAGCTCAGGTGCAATTTTCCCCATTTTGCAAGTGACAAAAAAATACACTAAGCTCTCTTGTGCCACACACATAAAAAGCTTACTGGTCTCTTGTTTTGTTTTTGCAGTGCTAGGATGAAACCCAGAGCCTTGTGCATTTGAGGCAAAAGCTTTAGTGCACTGAGCTGCATGCGCTCTGCCCTCCTCCAGTCCCACCACAGTTCTTTTTTTTTTTTTTTTAATATTGTTTTAGTCGTCAATGGACCTTTATTTTATTAATTTATATGTGGTGCTGAGAATTGAACCCAGTGCCTTACACATGCTAGGCAAATGCTCTACCACTGAGCCACAACCCCAGCCCCCACCAGTTCTTAAATAACATTTGCTTACTGTTTTTCTTTGTGCCAGGGTGTATCTATGGGCACTGGGAGAGTTTACATTATGAGTCATGAGAAACTATATAATACTCCACTCTGGTATGGGCTATAAAGGAGAAGGACTGGAGAGGAGTTTAAGGTGCTTATATGGGAGAGAGATCTGAGCTGAAATGTTTAGCTGGACTCTCTTGAGAAAGAGCAGTGTATATATATTTTTAGAAGGGATTCCTGAATACTAGAAATATGAGGGATGAAAAGGTTAAGTCTGTTTTGTTAGACATAACAGAGGCTAACAATAATATAAAAATTATAAAGTTTAACCTGGGATTTTCATCTAAAACAATTAGTTTCAATCTAGTGCTGTACTACTTTTTATGTTCTTTCTTCCTCTGGCCTCAAAGGGGTCGTTATTCTTCTGTCCTGAGTTCCTTTACCAGGATGTCCCAAGAGTTGCCCGTAGATAAAATTAGCGGCAGGGCCTCACCTGCCCTAGTTCAAGGGCATGTGGCTAGTTCAGATTACTCTAGGCATTTTAGTGCATGTGTCCATGGAGATGCAGTTGTACCGTTGGATGTTATTTCTTAGTAAAAGTTAGAAGATGAATAGGGAAAAAGAAAGGGGAAAAAAGGAGGTAAAATGCATAAGGGAAAGAATCCAAAGTCCTTTTGAGTTACATTCTTAACTATTCATCCAGCACTGGTGGGAAAATATTAACTAAAATTGTTAAGATAATTTCAATGTGTTTATCTGAATGGAGCATCATTTATCCTCACAAATGTTTCTTTGGGGTAAGGGCATCAAGCCAATTCCTTCTTTTTCTCAAGCATTCACAAGTACCAGTAGTGATTGCTTTGTTCTTTAATAATCTCAATTTTTATCGTTTTATTTAGGAAGCACATACATAGAGGATACATTACTCCCCCGTCCTACACTTCTGAGATACTGTAGGATTATATCAGGAGGTAAGAATCCAGGGTATCTTTTGGTTGGGTTCTACCTTAGATGTCTTACATGTTTGAATTCTCCTGGAGATATAGGCTGAGGAAAACAAGGAACAAGAACACATGCACACATGCACCTACATATAATACTTCAGCTATTTCAGGCAATTCATGATCCCTTCTAACCATTCAAGAGTTGTAGGAATCTAATGGCCTCAGGTTTAGAAATGCTAATCATGAAGGTTTGTTGGGAAGTATGATTAAGCAAAAAGGCAGTTTTCCTACATTTGAAAACACAAAGTGACATCAAGAACCCTCCCTAGGGGCTGGGGTTGTAGCTCACTGGTAGAGTGCTTACCTCACATGTGTGAGTCACTGGGTTCCATCCTCAGCACCACATAAAAATAAATAAAGATATTGCGTTCATCTACAACTAAAAAAAATTTTAAAAAAAGAACCCTCCCTATATTGAGTTTTCCTTTATTGTGACATGTGATTTAAAAAGTATGAGGGAATACTATGTCCATCCTTCAAGTGTAAAAGGTACTGTCAAGATGAAGGTGTGATCTTTTCCTTTGTGCAGTTGCTGTAGTGGTAGCTAGCCTTCAAGAATGGCCCCATTGACCAATAATTGAGTATTTATACTCTTGTATAACCTTCTCTGTATTTCAATTTGGGTTGAATTTGCTACTCTAACCCAATAGAAGGTAGTAGAAGTGATTCTATGCCAGCTCCTGGACCAACCTGTAGGAAGGCTTGGCAGATTTTGTTTCTTGGGTTCTTGGAAGTTCTGAGCAACTCTGTGAAAAGTTCAGTTACTAAGGTGGTAAGGCCACATGGAGATGGATGGAAAGAAGAGTCTGAGACTCCTGGCAAAGGGAGAGGGTTCAGCCTTCCTTCCAGCCCACTCTCAACTGCCAGCATCTTATTGGAACTCAAAGGATACCAGAATTTTAAAAACAGAAGAAAGGGGCTGTGGATATAGCTTATTGGTAGAGTGCTTTGCCTAGCATGTAGAAAGCCTTAGGTTCAATCCCTAAGATTGTCAAAAACCATAAGACAGAACAAACTCAGAAGTGCCCAGGCAATTCAGAGGTGAGAAAGTTAAAATAACTGAATGAATGAATGAATGAACGAACAAGGGGAAAGGTTTTTATAAACCACTAAGTTTAGGAGTATATTGTTAGGTAGCAACAGATTACTGAAACTGTTGTTATCCTTAAGCCTCTGTTATTTTTTAAGTATAGGAATGTGAGGCCTGGGGGTAAAATCAGGAAAAAGCTTTGGGGTCCATCAGAGACATCATTATTATTTTAAAGTAAAGGAGACAATATCAAACTTATACCCAGGTTGGAGGACTTAAGAACATCACCAAATATAGTCACTGCTCTTCCTGTAAGTAGACTTACAGGTACTTACTTGTTAGTGATGCCCTGAACCCAGGGCCTGAGTTGAAACATGCTAGGTAAGCACTTTACCACTGAGCTGCATCCCCCAGCCCCTAGTTAGTGATTTTTAAAAAATATATTAAATTTGTCTTGATTTATTCTACTGATTTATTTTGGAAGCAAATACATAAAGGATACATTGTTTTCCTCCATTTCTACTTTTGAAGTACTTTAGAAGTGTGTAAGGCTGGGAGTATGCCTGTTATCCCAGCAGCTCAGGAGATTGAGGTAGGAGGATCACAAGTTCAAAGTCATCCTCAGCAACTTAGCAAGACTCTCTCTCAAAAAATTAAATAAATAATTAAAAGGGCTGGGATGTGGCTCAGTGGTTAAGCACCCCTAGGTTCAATTCCTGGTAACAAGAACAAAAATGTATGAGGAAGTATGCATCTAGCTGTTTTGAGGGCTAAGATATCCATACTGGAGGCCAATACAGAATCTTTGCACCTTTGGAAATAAGGAAGAAGGTACTTTTTGTCCCGCATGAGGACACTGACTCATTGCTATTAAAGTTACCAGGTGGGTCTGATAAATTTTAGATGAATTTTTAAATTACTTATATAAGTGGCTAAGAGATGACATTATATATAATAAAACTATTTTATGTGTTATTCTTACCTCAGAAGATTACTATACCTTTAGTTAGATGCACTCTGTGAAAAACATTGGCATGGTCTTTAAATTTGTGCTGATGTTAGGAAAAGGGAAAAAGTAATTGGAAGAAAATGGAGTGGGTGTTATGAACCGGAATGTATCATCTCAGTCTAACATTTTTACATAACTCATTGTTTTGTATTTAATACTCAGAACTGTGCCTGTCACATAATAGATGTTTGACATTCTCTTCCTCCCCCTGTTCCTTTTTGTTTTGACAATAGTAGACAGAGAGAGGTATTTTACACCCATTATTTCAGCACAGATTTGTTCTTCCTGCTTATAAGGTGCTTCCTTCTGGGCCCAGAATATTCATCTGAAGAAAAATGGTATCAATGTCTTTACCCTATCTTCATCTGGAATAGGATGTAATATGTTCATTGAGTTCCAGTCCCTCACCACACAATAAGCCTGTGTCCAATTGAGTATTTCATAAAGTCTGCTAGTCTGGGATCAAGCCATGGCTCCTCAATTTTTCACTCTACCATCTGTTCCTACTTTTTTTCTCTTTTTTTTCTTTTCTTTTCTTTTTTGCTACCAGGGATTGAACTCAGGGGTACTTGACCACTGAGCCACATCCCCAGCCCTATTTTGTGTTTTATGTGAAGTCAGGGTCTCACTGAGTTGCTTAGTGCCTCGTCATTACTGAGGCTGACTTTGAACTCACGATTTTCCTATCTCAGCCTTCCAAAGTGCTGGGATTACAGGTGTGCACCACTGCTTCCAGCTCCTAGTTGCTTTCTAATGAGAAGTTTGCTGTGTGCTGTCTTCTGAGCTATCAAGCATCTATGAGAATAAAGAACTCCGTTTGGACCACAGTTATAGCTCAATAGTAGAGTGTTTGGCTAGCTTGTGTGAAGCTCTGGGTTTGATCTCTGTCACCAAAAAAGTGAAAAACAAAAACAAAGCAAAACAAAACAAAACAACAACAACAAAAGCAAGCAAGCCAAAGGATTCAATTTATACCATCTCCTATACACAAACAGAACCCCCACTGGCCATTTCTCCCAACTTTGTTCAGGATACTGAAAATTAAAAGTTATGAGTGGAATACCTGGTACTCATTGAGAACTAAATCAGTTGTTGTGATAATAATTATGTTCTTTGATGTAAAAATTTATCTATAGCTCAGATTCAAACAATTTGGCTGAATAAAAGGGAAAAATTAAATCAAATTGTTCTTGCTGAGAAATTTTGATGATATATTTTAATTAAAGTCTTAAACATTTTGCTAAAGTCGATGTCACAACTGATACTCCCCAAATTGATGATGTTAAAAAAGATGGTTTTGTGAAGTCACTCTGTGTGTGTGAAGATTCAGATCCGAGTAAACATCAGTTGACCTGTATGTATGCCCACACTTGCTTGGCTTGCTGGGAGCCAGTGCTTTCCCATAAACCTGACAACTTGTTAGGGAGAGAGTAGAACTGTGATCTGCAAGCGGTAGTTGGAGCAATCCTCTGGCTATGAGCTCCCAGAGCAGGGACTGTAGCATTTATGTTTTGCATCTCTGACCTGTCACCTGGTAAGTGCTCAGAAAACCAATCAAACAACTGCATGATTGTTGGTACCTGTTTTTCATTGGGGTTTCCCAGAGAATTGACTAGTTCCTTGCTTTATGTATCTATCAAGATAGTCACCTGGTGGCTATAATTTCTTTCTCCCAAATAATGTGTTGGGACATAAAAATTTGACAACACAAGACAATAAACTATTAGAGCAAGAAGCAAAGGACAGCTGAATAAAAGCCAGGAGAGGCAGTGTTCCAAAAGAAGAAAAAATTCTTCATTTTGAGTCATAGGTTCACCTGGTTCAGCCACTTAGTTTTGTGAGTTTGGAGGAGTCACGTTTGTGAACTCTGGTTTGTTCATCTGTTAAAAACAAAACAAAACAAAAAACAGATACAGATAAAGGTTATTTGGATAATGATAAAACCTCATTGGATTGTTGCAGAAATCCAATGAGATTACGCTGAAGTTAGCGTGTCCTTGCTGTGGAAGATGATCTTCTGTCCCCCTTTTTTCTCTTTTGATTTCATGTATCTCTACCCTAGCAGAGTTAGGGGGACTTAATCTCGTCCTTCCACTGGGAAAGAGAAGACAACAACTTGCCTCTCCTGGGTGTTTTGCCTAATAGAATTAGAATTTCATAGTCTTATAAGATTGTTCAGAATTGCTGGAGATATAGAAAATCTGTTTTACTCTGAACTTTGGATAGTTCAGCCTCTTCGATTATTAAATGACAACAGAAATAACTGTAACTTGAAGAACTTTTATAAAATATTTCAATACATATAAACTCCCATTTTGCATGAAAACCTCCAGGTGTTTATAAAAGAAGCAGCTAATTGGGACATACTGAACGCAGTATCAAGGCTGCCAACATTTACCTTACCTCCTAGCCTCTCCTCCCACTAGTCATGGTTTCTCAAGTCCTGAATGGTATTTCCAGGTCATTTTCTTTTTTTTTCTTTTTTTCCTTTTTTTTTCTGCTGAGGATTGAACCCAGGGCCTTATGCATGCAAGGCAATCACTCTACCAACTGAGCTATATCCCCAGCCCTCATTTGCTTTTTTAAGACTAAACAGTCAGAATTTTTGAGGACAAATAGGCAGAGTGAAATGAAGGAGGGCAGCAAGTTAAACCTTCCAGCCCTTCCGAGTAATACTGAAATCTGATACATTTCTAAATCACCCAGTCCTCAAAAGTTATTTCCCCAGGGTAACAATGGATGGGCTGATTGGAAGAGAAAATTCAGAAATACAGGAAAAATGAAGGAACAATTTTAGTTATTCTTTATATAGTAGATTCTTTTGCCTGGATGTTTGAATACAATTGCAGGTTCATACACATATACCAAGAATATTAAATTGAAAAGATCTGAGATATTAGGATTATAAGGGATATTTTTAATAGAAAAAAATTAAGATTTGTAGTTTCAATAAAGAGATTGTGGATATATGGAAGAAATACTTTTATTTATCCACCTTAAAAGTAGCTTAAAAATTTAAATCGTGCACATGCTTGGAAAAAAACTCGAGCGACTTTAGATGGGCTTGTTCTATAAGCTAAGAGTTGTGAATAGGCTTTCTTCCACATGTTAGCAAAAAATTCTTTTTTTTCCCTCTATTGGACATCATCTACATTAACAATTCTGTTCACCTGCCATTTAATTAATTAATATTCCCGTCTAATTCTTTTTTTAAAAAATTTTTTTAGTTGTAGATGGACACAATGTCTGTCTTTATTTTTATGTGGTGCTGAGGATCCAACCCAGTGCATCACACATGCAAGACAAGTGCTCTACCACTGAGCCACAACCTCAGCCCCCGTCTGACTAATTCTTGATCTATCAATTTTGGATTTTTACTTCCTGCTATGGTAATTTAAGAATTTCCTACCCTCCTCTGACCTGCGAATATTGTCACATCCTATTTTCATTTCTTTTATGGATTACCATTGCCTTTCAAAGCACTGAGATTACACAGCCTTTTTCTTGTAACCTCTGCAAAGGCAGAAGTCTCGATTCCCCATCCGGAAAGGCGAGGGTGCCCATGCGCCACCGATCCCCGCTGTATCTCCTTCCTTCTTCTGCAAAGGTGGGTATTTTTTGATGGAATTTTTTTGAGAGGAAGGACTAACAGATGGAGTATTGAGTCATGCATGTTATGAAAAATAAAAATTTTCAGCATTTCAATCCCAGAAACTCAGGACCTCTTATCTCCGCGGTGTTTCCTTCACATAAACTCACTTCTTATACCCCGGTAGGAGAGTTTTCCCAAAGCCTTACACAAAGGAAAAATAAAATCACGTAAAAGGGACAAACCCTAAACTCAGTAGTAGATCCCTTCACCGCCCCCCC
>CM053400.1:112775283-112789434 GCA_028644305.1 Xerus rutilus
ATCCCTGCTTGGCGTTAGAACGAGTGACCGTGAACACCGGCCCCGAAGGAATCCGACTCAACGTTAGAACAGGGCTTCCCATGTGTATCCTTTCAGGGGCCAGCCTGCAGAGCTGAGACTTCAGAAGTTCGCAACGTGATATCCGGGACTGACTTTCCTTGGAGGAGGGGAGGAGATTTGAGTCTCAGCCTGTTATTTTCTATTGAGGGGAAAAACCAAACCCTGCAACTGTCGGCTGCCTTTTAGTGAGCGGATAGCTGTGCGTCCCGATGGTCTGCGTTTACGTTTCCTGCAACGCAGGTGGAGCCCGGTGGCGGGAGCAGCAGGTTCTCTAACCATCACGCAGTTGCAGAAGAGGCTCCGCGGCGCTTGGATGCCCTCAGTGTTGGCGGGGGCGATGGCTGAGCAGTGGGCTGGGGCTAGCCGGAAACGCAAATAGCCTGGCAGCCTCGAGACCCGTGCAGCTTTCGGGGCATCTCCTACCTGGTTGCCCAACCTCTGCTCCCAGGTCGGGGGAGGAGCAGGGTTCCGCGGAGGGTAACCCGCGCCGGGCAAAACTGGAGCGCCCGGAGCACCCCGGGTGCTGGATGCGCCTGTGACGACTAGAGCCAGTTCCGGAGAGTGTTGTCCGAAGTCTTGGTGAGGCTGGTCCTCCGCCCCTAGGCTGAGTGAGCCATCTCCAGACCTGAAGGTGAAAGGCGTGGCGGCGGCCAGCAACAGAGAGTTGGCTGCAGCCGGGGACAGTGTGTATGTGTGTGGAGAGCTAAGGACGAATCTTGCATCCCGCGCCTTCAGGGTTTCCGAGACTTCAAGGTATAGCTAAGGTCAAAGCGCCAGGAGCTAACAGAGACCTCCAACTTCCTTGGATGTCCAGCAGAACCCGGCTCTGGAGAAGAGCGCGGAGGTGCGAAGAGCTAAAGACCTGGAAAATGTGGGCTTCTGCAAGGGGAGACTGCGGGCTCCAGGAGAATATGCACTAGTGGGTTAGTGGTTCTATCTCCGACCACCTATCATATATAGTAAATGTTTTGAGGAAACAGTGACTGGTGCAGAGTCGTCTTTGGGGGCTGAAGATGAATTTAAAAAGTTCAAAACCAAGTTGTCAACCCATATCCAGGTATTTATGATACAGAACAAGGGATTTGGAGAAACTGGGAAAGGTTTTAAGGTACTGTCCAACCAGTCAAGGTTCTCTAAAAAAGAAAACTTGGAATTTTTTTTGTTTCAAAGTTTTATTTTTAGAGCTGCATTCCTTTGTTTCTCAGGTGAGGAATTGAGAGATTGGGAGATACTGATTTGCTACGGATAAAACTCGTCATTAATGAAGTTACAAATGTATTCGACATCATCTTTCAGAACACCTAAAGCTTTAGAATTTCAAGCTAGTCAGATTGCAGTCTTGAACGGTTTTTTTTTTCCTCTCTCGAAATTTATATATTTCATAAAAATCCAGAGGGTGACTTTTACTTGGGAACTATTGGAGCTTCCAAAATCTTTTGAAGTTAAGAAGAAGTTTTTGTGTTTTTATTTTTATTTTTTTACATAAGGAACAAAATGGCCAGGGTTAATTTCATCAAAACAACATAAAAAATGGTGTTCTGCATAAACACTCATTTTCACAAAATTGTAAACAGCATATGAAGAGAAAACAAAGTCATCTCTGCCCCAATGCTTACTTCATTACTCTATCCTGTGTTCCCTTGCACACATTGTCTCCATACCTACAATCATCCATATTTATGGTACTCTCTTTTCACTAATGGGATCTCATTTTCCTTCTATACAGAATCTCGGGTCTGCCTGCCCCCATTTAGCTATAATATATTCAGCGTTCTTGTAGAAGATGCACCTCACAGGTTGGTGGCCTTTTCCACTTTTTGGCGAGGTCAACCTCATTCGTTAGGTCTCCAGGTCGATGTAAGTTAATATCGGTGACTTAATCTTTTCATGTTCAGCTAGAGACCCTAAGACTCTCTTATAGACTTGCAAAACCCGACTTTGTGCAGGAGAATAGAAAGTACTTGTACTTTAAATATAGAGGACATGGTGGGGAGCACATTTCATTCGAAAAGGGCTGGAAATTATGCACGTTCTAAGTGCAAATTTTTCCAGGACAGGTTCTTTTTGTATTGGTCTTGTGGGTGCTTTTAACCAAGCAATGTCCGAAAATTCCGAGGGCGTTACCATCTCCTAGAGAACTGTCCCTCAGTTGCCTGCCTATGTGACCCAGGTGTTGGCTCTACAGGATGCCTTGTTGGCATATCCAGGACTCTAATATCCCTGGAAGACGCGTCTTTGGAAGCTGATTCAGTTGAGTGACAAGATCTTGCCACAATAAAGGTAGGCTGATAGAGTTCCTGGCACCTCTGTTCAGGTTTCGTGGTTATTAATGTTAACTTCTAGTGCCTGCATTTGGGTGATAAGTGGGAGGGGCGCCCAACTGAAACTTCCTGCAGGCTTAGAAGATGTCTGTGCCCTGTGGGTTGGGAAGTGACTCAGTCGTCAGCCAG
The DNA here is from genome assembly GCA_028644305.1 of Xerus rutilus. Classification (NCBI taxonomy): domain Eukaryota; kingdom Metazoa; phylum Chordata; class Mammalia; order Rodentia; family Sciuridae; genus Xerus; species Xerus rutilus. Next base: position 112,777,794 of record CM053400.1, read on the forward strand.
GTGGGCGCGGACGCAGGTACTGCCTTGTATGGGAAGCGGCACTGCGCGAGGGTCCTGCAAGACCGGGACCGGTTCCCTTCACCAGCGGCCGCTTGGACACGGATCATCTGGGCCTGCATTTCCCAGAACAAGGCTTCCCGGTCCGCCCGCCGCTGGGGCCACTGCACTTGGAAGGGCACTCCTGCAACTACTAGGGACTAAGGGTGCTCCCGCTCCCCCGCTACCGTTACCGCTACTCACCCTCTACTGTCCGGGCCAGACAGCATTAAGCCGGACCCAGCCATTTCACAGCTCCGTTGCCCTAGGACTGCCCGATAGCCCGCCGCTACAGCTACGCACACATCTCCAATTACAAGCCCGAGAGTTCTGCAATGCCGGGCCTCCTGGCGCCCCCAAGAGCTCAGGACATGTACTACGGTTCATCAGCTGCAGGCGGGATTTCCAGATGGCAGCTACATCATCGTTGTCATCTTTATCTTTATCACCATCAGCAGCAGCATCCACCGTGGGTTGGCCCGCGGTGATCCTCTTCCAAAGCTCTGCCTTGCAGGGACTGCACGAACGCCATCCAATTTGACCAGCTCTTGTGGTACAGCTCAGGAGCCATTGCTGACTAACTCCTCTGCTTCAGCTGCTGAGTTCTGTTGCCCATTTACCGAGCATTAATTACCACACCAGTAAGAATATAAGAAATGCTTCTATCCTCAGAATGAACTTCCCAGTAAGGACAATTCTAACACTTATCATCTCGAAGGAGGTAACACAGCAATGTGTTCTGCTTAAACACAAAGCCAATATTTATATTTTCCATTGACACACATTTCTACATTACATTTGAATTTTTTAAAAGTGGAATATTAATGGGCCATGGTAGAAAGCACGTTTTTCCTTCAAAAGTGATCTCATTCTAAGTAATTTTTAGTATTTTCCCTATCATTTATTTGTTTACATTTCAAGTCATTATTTCTAAAGTTCTTGATTATTGTACAACTTTGTAAATTTGAAAATAAAGTTAAAAAATTCTTTGCATATATTACATTTTATATTTTGCAAAATTATATAAAATGTGTCTATGTCAATCAGGGTCCTATAGGAAATGGGAGACATTTAAAATGGGCTATTGAAGACAAATCAATAAACGATCTGTATTGGCAGATCTGTCCAGGAACTGGAAAAATCATCAGGGCACCAACAGCTCAAAGCAACACTCATCAGCCTTGACTGGGCATATGGAGGAGCCGTCATTAGAACCCAAGGAGACTTTAGGAGTCCTGCCAGCCAGAGACTGTGTCCTTGGGAAGAGGAATAAACTAACTGCCAATTGTGGTCCAAAGGGATGGAGGCTAGAAATAAATCCTGGAGAAAACCTTATCGTTCTCCTGATTTCCTGGCTAAATGTAACCCCCAAACCAGAGAACAGGAGGCCAGTGGATATAGCCATTGGGAGAAGAGGGAGAGTGGATGTACCAAAGGGGCCAGGCTTTGGTATGATTGCCATACTCTGGGTGTGAAATATGATGCATACTAGGAACGAATCTTAGCTGCTGCTCTTATTTTCAGGAAGTTTATGGCCCAGGTGGGGACACAGGAAAAAATGAATAACAATACAATGTTGTCAGGCAGAAGGTTCCTCTCCTTTCTCTGGCTGACATCACTTCCTAGAAAGTTCAGGTGACACCCACTTAGGAGTTTGTATTCTGTCCCTTAAAATTCTATTAGTTGGAAATACTAGTCTTCAAGGAAGCTTTTGCAAAAGTTAGAGTAGATTAATATTTGGGAGGTGAGCAACATTAAAATATGTTTTTTCCTGGTGGTGCCGCGAATTGAACTCAAGGCCATATGCATGTGAGGTAAACACTCTACCTCTGACTTACGCTTTCAGACCCAAAATAATATTGATTAATAAATATCATTCTCCATTTTCTTATTTATCATATTGTTATTTAAGATTTTGCCTGAGCTTTGATACTGTGAGTTATGCTTTTCAAAAAAGATTTGTGATATTTGAGTGCTTTCCCCATTATCAGTTTGTGGGTATTGGGTCAATGGGTTTTGTAGAGGATTTCTAAAATTGCCTTTTTAGGAAGCATGTTTGTGGTCAAATGTGCAGCTACCTGGATCCTAGTTAAATACTAGGATCAATTTCTTTCAAATTGACAGACCAGCACTCACATGATAAGCACTGTACTGAACTGGGAACAGGGTTTCCCCAGCCCAAAGTGGGATGTGATGTTGGCATTTGTTAGTGTCCCAAAGCCTCTGTTTTTCCCTTCTGCTAATAGTAGAATTTTAGTTGTCCTTTGGAGGAACTTGTGCTTCTGGTATCCTCAGCCATGAAGTCTGTGTGGAGGTCACTCTTCTCAGGAAATCCCTGAATGTCTAAAACTGTCATCAAATTGAAGGGTGGGCATGCAACTCCATTTAAGGTTGACAGGGTGTGAGTGGAAGGGGCTTTCCTTGGACACAATGGGGGATGGACAGTGACCAGCAGTCATTTAGTTCACTAGAGGAGAGCCTGGAAGGTATTGAGTGGAACCTGGGTTTGAAGCTATTATGGTGGGAGGCAAAGCAGGGGCACAGGAGAAACTAGATCCTATGTGACAGTATCTGAGTCTCTGAATCAAGCCTCTTGGGAGATGAGCCTGATCTCTGAATGTGTTAGTTATGTGAGCAAGTGAAGTCCATGGATGGTTTAAACTCCTGTAAGCAGTTTTCTTCTCACTTGAAACAAAGGGATTCATAACAGACAAAGGATCAGGGGATGGGACACACTAATTTCTCTGATTGGCAGAAAGAAATACTTGTATGAGGTATCCTTGAACCAACAATCTCCATTTTCATTGCCTGGGAGATTGGCAGAAATGCTGGGTTGATTCTGGTCTAGAACAGTGCTTCTCAAATGTGAATATACATACAGATCTTGAGATCCTGCTAAAATGCTAACTCTGAATGAGTAAATCATGTACTTTTAACAAGTTCCAAGGCTAGGGTGACATACCACACTTTGAGAGCAAGGCCTGAGATCTCTGATCCATACTGACTTCTTAGGGACAACTGCTGTTTGTTTCTTTGTTTTGAACAGAGAATTTAACATTTATTGAGGACCTTTTCTTGCTCAGGGGTAAGTGCTTCATGTATATTATTTCATAAAGTCAGTAAAATATTCTTGTGAGTTAGGTGTTATGAATCTTTAGGGGCCATTCTTGACCTTAAACATTACAAGTTCAGTAGCAGACACTGATGAGTCAGTTCAAAAAAGCCACTAGACAGTGTTGGGTGATTTCTTGCTTTGGGCCGTGTTTCCCCTGCTTGCCACCTCTGCCCAGCCTGCCCTCCTAACCTGCAATGGGACTGGTGGGTTGAAGAGTGCTCCTTTCTATTCTCCAAAGTCCTATAGAACTGGATTGGAGAAGGCAATCACAAGTCCATAGTGTTGATGGGGACTGAGTGCCTATCCCCCGCCATGTATTTCTACTGACCTCGCTGTCAACTCATTATTGTTTAACATTGCATGAATCTATTTCTTGTTTGCTTGTCTCTCTTACTAGATTAGAGTCAGGCTCTTCCTGTAATACAACATATTAGAATTAGATATTGAGTCTCTGTAACTTCAGCAGCTCACAAAGTAGGCTGTACACTGGAATCAACGGAAGCTAAAAAAAGACAGGCCTGCTTTGGCCCTTGGAGATTCTGATTTAGTTGATTTGGTGTGATAATGGCATTTTAATTTTAAACTTTCATGAAGTGCTTCTAACTATGGCTATTAATGAACATATTGATATTACAGAGCCACCTGAGAAGTCAGTTTTTATTTAGATACATACTTGATTTCATTAAACATTTATTGAACATCTATGATATGCTAGACACTATGAATTGTCTCCAAAGATAGACATGGTAAATTATTTTTTTCTAAAGGATTTTATGATCTTATAGGATGGAAAAACATATAGTCAAATAATTGTAATGATGTTTATAGCAATAACATAAAATATAAAAAGGATGGTTCTTGCTAAAGGCAAAGTGACAGATTTCATATGAAGGGGCAGGAGGTAAAAATAACAATGGCTGACATTTATTGAGTGCTTACTATGGATCAAGAAGCCCCCAAGAAAGTGCTGATGCTGGTGGGAGGCCTTGAAGGAGCAGAGAATCCAGTGGTAAATATGGGTGGGAAAAGGGGTAGGGAATGTATTTCTGGGTTACCTTTGGGGGAGATGAGTGGTAAGAGGTAAGAAGCTGAGGGAGGTTTCATCTGTTTTCTTTGCAAAATCAGAGTGGAGTCATGACCTGACAGGGACAGGGGTGCTGGGAGAGGTGGGGATTAGGCAGGTGTGGGCTTGAGAAGGGCGATGAGTCCTGTTACCCACTCTAGCTTGCTGCTCATCACTTTCCCTGTGGAGAGCCATAAGACTAGGACTCATTCACAGCTGTGCATTCAGGAGCCGTAGTAGAGGCAAGTAAGGAGCCCTGGGAGTGCTGGGGAGATTGTGGGTCCAGTTCAGTGAAGCTTACTATGGAGAAAATGAGACATGGAGAATAAAGGGAGGTTTGGAATAAAGGGAGGGAGAAACTGGGAAAATAAGAGACTATATCAACAGGGGATTGCAGAGATAAAGTAGGCCAGGATGACTATAAAATGGAAGGTGTGGCTAGGGTAGCTGTGGAAGGGGAGGAGGATAAAGGTCACTGCAGTAGTGGAGCTCAGGGATGTGGGATGAGTCCTTCATGGTAAGAGGAGAGGGAGGAGAACTGTGACACTCCCTGTACAAATCATGAGACACCGTCTAGGGGCCCACTGTAGGGTAAAGGCTGTCTGTCTAATGGGAATGGATTTGAACTCATTATTCAGCATATGAAAGAAGGAGAAGAAAAGAATACAGAGCACATGCCACTGACATGCAAAATAGCAATGATGAAACTGGGAAATCACTCACATTGGAAAAGATTGAGGGGAAGAAAGGTTAAAAAAATTCCTAGTGATTTAAGGAAAACTTGCAAATTCCTCTGGAAGTCCAAAGATGAATTTCTTCTCTTTTCTTTTAGGGTAAAAGATCTACAATTAAGAAACTGCTGGAGACGACAACAAAATTGGCAAAAAAACAAAAGCCAAAACGAAACAAAACCAACAAAACGAAACAAACAAAAAAAACTGCTCAAGGTCAAGCAAGAGGGGGTCCCTTATCAACTTTGCAATTGTTGGTAGGATTTGCAGATAAGTGTTATTAGCAATGCATTGATTCTGAAAACTTCCTGTTAGAACTAACTGTACTTGATCTCTAGGTGCTGAATTTTAAAAACCATGTTTTACGTTTTAAAAGAGCATTTTCCTCAGTCAACTCAATATTGATACTTTGAGGCAAAGCTTTATTTACCTGGCATTAATTAAGGTAATGCTCAGCCTGGAAGGGTGACTCCTCAGGTTCCTCTCCCCTCCCCCTGATCCTGGAATCTCCCTTTATCCTATTATTGAGCAGTATGGCTAGGCTCTTTATCTGACAAACACAAGGACAACATCTTATGTCAAATGGGTCACTATCTGACCCGAGGTATACTGGAACTCCAGAACGTCACTGGCTTTCCCAGAATTTCCTTGGGGGCATGGGGAAAGCTGCACATGCACAGGAAAATGTGCATGCAGGAGTCTTTCCAGAATTCAATTCCTCCAGAGAAGTCCAAAGATTTACAAAATACAGCATATAGGCCCTGCAAAACGTATCTTCTACTTACAGAACCGTCCACAGACCTTCAGGGAGAGAAACTGGGTCTTCGAATCGCTGGATGCCAGCAGCCCTCTTACACCCTGCGCAGCTCTGCGCTGAGCTGGCCAATCAGCTCTCAGGCTGGAGTCCAGACTCCATGCTTTCGGCGGAAGGCAAGCCTCCCTCTTCCCAAGTGGGCTCTGCTGGCATCCTGTCCACTGACCCCACTGATGGGGATAGGAAAAAGGGAAGTTGGGGCTCTCGTTCTTCCTTTCCGGTTGGTCACTGGGGCCATTGCCAAAACATAGACCCCAAGACTGTTTAAGGGCACAGGATTCTACCCTGGCGGGAGGGAGTCTCTAGGTGCAGCTATTTATAGAGTGGCCCAACCACCCGTTCCTTACTCATATTGTTTGGCCCTGGTTGAAAGCATGAACAATCTCTTCCAGGCACTCCCTGTTTTCACTTCCCTCTGACCACAGGGCCCCTCCTCTGGCTGACCCGTGGGGGTCAACATCCTTTCTAGCAGATCCACCCCACTTCCTCCCTTAGGCTGAGCTAGAGGCTATTTTTTAGCTTCAGGGGTGCCTGGAGAAATGTTTCTTCTGCCCCTCCATTATCACATCAAACATACTGCGGTCAGGGTCTTGGGATACTGGAGATTTGAAAGCAGAGAGATCAGTGTAAGTCTGAACCATGGCAAGAAAGTTTCTGGGAAAGGTGGGATTTGAAAAATCCATTGGTGAAGGTGGGCAAAGAGTCACCAAAAATAGGGTAAGAGAGAGCAGCCTACCTTCTTTAAGATAGGCTCCTGAAGCTATGTTGGGTGTTGGAAATGTGTATTGTGGAGAGAGCAGCTCCAGAGACTTCTGAGAGGGTGGCAGAGAGGCTCAGATGAAAGTTGAGACAAGTAACATATTTGGGTAGGGCCTGGGCCACACAGGCAAATATCTGACTTTGTGGACTTGGGCAGGCCCCTCAACCACTCAGAACATCTATTTCTTCATCTGTAAAATGTGGGTGATAACTACTGGCAGTGTGTAGGTGACAGTATGAGTAGGAGATCTGTGTGTTATATTACTTGCACTTGGTGATTTCATAGGGAGGAGTTGGGAGTAGAGGAGAGCAGGGCAGGGCTCTGTTCCACCAGCCCAGCTCTACCTAATGCAGCCTGAACCTGTCCAGTAACCAGTTTATTGAGCAGTCTTAATTTACCAGGACCTAAACGTGAACTGTTTTTGTTTTTCTCCATGTATGGCTTTAACTATGTTCTTTTAAATCCTCCTGTTAGGTGTCTATTGACTTCTTGGGAAGATTTTATTACTTTCTAGCTACTTTTACTTGTTAAAATGTAATCCTACCTCGAAACCAAAGGATGCAGTACTGAACAAAGCCCCCACTCTTAGTTACAGTCTTCAACCTTCTGTTCCTCTCCCTGGAGGTTTAATTGAGGACCCTATCATGGAAGAGGAGGGACATGCTTGCCTTGCAGTTGTGCCCTCTTCCCTCCTTCTTTAAGGTAGGCTCCTGAAGCTATGTTGGGTGTTGGAAATGTGGAGGAAGAAGAGGGAAGGGTGCCACTTTTTAGTTCTCTCTGATGCTTCTCTGCAAATCCTTCACTAGATTAAAAGCCCCTATGTGGCACTGACCTGCTCTCTGGTGGGCTTAGAAGAAACTTCAGAGGTACTTTGAGTCCATCACACTGCCTCCTTCCTTGTGTGGGAGATGGGCTATTGCTGCCTCTACTGGTCCTCTGACTCTTGCACTGGGCAAGAACTCCATCTTTATGCTGAGGTACCCTCACCTAGAAGGCAGTTTTCTTATTGGTGCACCAGCAAGAAGGCCAAGGCCTGGCCACTTTCCATTATATCCACTTGACCCCAGGGAAATTCATGCATCCTTGGAGGCAGTGAGATTGCCCCTTGCTGCCCTCTGGCTCTGCCCTGCCATTCCCTCTTGAATTCTCTTTCCCTCTGTTTAGGTAAGATCAAATCTGGTTCTTAGACACCAAGCCAGGCATCAGAATTTAACTCTCCTTCACTGCATCCTCTGAAACCTCTGACTTCCTTTAAAAAATACATTTAACTTAAAATCATTTGTCATGTCAAATGTAAGACATACAAAACTGTGCATTAGAAACACAAACATCAGATAATTGCAACTTTTCACATACCATTCACTGTGAGAAACAAAACATCTTCTACAATTGGATCTCTTAGATGTGTTCAGTTAATAAATGCATCTGGATCATGTTTATCATGACCCTTTGTTTGACTATGAAAGAAACCTAACTCTATCTGGTCTAATGAAAAGAGGGGGAAATACTAGCTTTGTCACTAAGTCATGGAAAGGGCAGGTGGACTTTTTCTCCTCTGGGCTACTTTTGGCATGTTGACTTCATATCCCAGGTTGTGGATCTACAGAAGAATAAATCCATTGTCCCCGCTCTTTACATATCACCAAATAGGATATGTGGTCTCTGCCAGTTTTAATCAGCAAAATTCCAGGGAAGTCCTCTGCTTATCCTTGAACTAGTTATTGTGGCTCTGGGGACTGAGTATTACATTAGGCTGAGTCTGGATTGTCAAGCATAGGTATTTTATTCTTTACCTTTTTTTAAAAAATTTTGGTGCCAGGGATTGAACCCAGGGGTACTTGAACCACTGAGCAACCTCTCAGTTCTTTTTTAATTTTTTAACTTTGAAACAGGATCTCACTAAGTTGCTAAGGGCCTTGAACTTGCGATCCTCCTGCCTCAGCCTCCCAAATCACTGGGATTACAAGTGTCAACACATGCAGCCATTGGTATTTTATTTCTAATAAAATAAAATTTATTTTATTAGAGTATGAGAGGATGCTTAGTATTAATGAATAGTAATTGTATAGATCCACTCTGTTCTTTAAAATGCTTCATTGTATTCCATTTTAGGCTTGTACCATTGCTTATTTGGCCAATCTATTGATGGCTATTATTGCCATTTTCTCCCATTATGAGCAATGCTTCCAATAACATTCTTTCATTTTGTAAGCATGTGTACATATTCTTTATAAGATAAATTACTAGAGATGAAATTGCTGCCAAATGGTACATATGTTTTAAAATTTGATATATATTACTAAATTGCTTTCTAATTCCATTTCTATATGACAGTGCTTATCTTCTCACACTCCCACAACATCAGTGTTTGGCTTAACTTGTGCCTCATAACAAACTATCCTAAAACTTAGTGGTTTTCAACAATGATTTATTTGCCTACCACTCCAAGGGTCAGCAATTTAGGTAGGGCTCAGCTAGGATGGATCATCCATGTTGAACACAGTGCTCCAGTTTACTGGAGTCAATGGCCTTGTTTCCATGTCTGGCAGCTGGTTGGGTGATGGAGACAACTGGCCATTTATATATATCAGATAATTGATTGCTGGTGGCCAAAGGATTCTGAAGAACAGCAAGACAGTAAGTCTTACTGCATGAAGACTTTTCAAGCCTGTGTCTGGGTAACATTTACTAATGCCCCTTTAGCAGAAGCAAGTCACATGGCCAAGCCCAGAATCTAGGGGGTGGAAAGGTAAACCATACTTTTTAATGGACGAAGCTGCAAAATATTATGGTCATTTTTGCAACTGATTGTAGTCAGATTATAGTTTCCTATTAATTTTGGCCAATATTATTGGCAAAAAGTGAAATCTTGTATTGAATTTTATCATTATGGTTGATCTTCTTCATAATTGTGTCTGTTATTTTTATTTCTGATTGTGCAACCTGACTGACTACATTTTTGTACAGAGTAGAAAATAGTTATTTTACAACATTTAACATGTAAACCATTCTTTTCCCAGTGACCTGAAATGCTATCTCTGTCATGTATTAATCTAATATACTTAGATTTATTTTGGGTTCTCCATTATTATGCTCCACATTATTTGTTAATTTCTGTCCATATCTTCAGTATTAATTACTTCATACCATGTTTGAATATATGTAAGGCCAACCTATTCACTATTCTTATTTAAAAAATTCTTTTCTAGCTGGGAACAGGGGTGCATACCTGTAATCCTAACTACTCAGGAGGCTGAAGCAGCAGGTTCACAAGTCCCAGGCCAATCTGGGAAACTTTGCAAGATTCTGCCTCAGAAAAATAAAAATAAAAAGGACTGGGGATGTAGCACAGTGGTAGAGTGCTTCCTTAGCATGTGCAAGGTCCTGGGTTCAAACCACAACATTCATCCCTCACCTCCCACACAAAGTCTTTTCTGTTCACTGACATTTATTCTGTTTAAAGTTAGAAATCATATTTTTCCAGCTTAAAAATAATTGGAATTCAAATTGAAGTCACTGTATACTTACATGATTTGTATTGGAAAGATTTTTATTTTTATTATATATTCCTATCAATGTCTATTAAGCTAATCTAGAGATTCAGTTCAGTACCTATCAGAATTCCAACTTCTTTTTGCAGAAATTGACAATTTGATCCTGAGATTTATATGAAAATGCGAAGGTATCCAAATAGCCAATATAATCTTGAAAAAAAATTACTACACAGCTATTGTCTGCCACTTAAAACACAATAGTAAAAAGACAAACCAAGGGGCTGGGATTGTGGCTCAGTGGTAGAGCACTTGCTTGGCTGCATGAGGCACTGGGTTTGATCCTCAGTATCACATAAAAATAAATAAATAAAATAAAGATATTGTATCCATCTACAACTAAAAATATTTTTAAAAAAAGACAAACCAATTTAAGAATACACACATACACACAATGTTTAGGTACTGGGGATTTGAATCCAGGACTTCATACCTATTAGGCAAGTTCTCTACTGATAAACTACACCTTCAGCCTCTATACAGACATATTTTTGATACTGTATTTGTTGGTTTTGGGATCAGAGTAATACTAGTTTTATAAAATGAATTGGGAAGTCTTCCTTCCTTTCATGCTTTCTGAAAGAGATTGTGTAGAAATAATGTTAATTCCTTTTTGACTATTTGGGAGAATTTCCCTATGAAATCATCTGTGCTTGGGTAGTTCTTTTGTGGAAGGTTTTAAAGTTATAAATTCATTTTTTCAATAGTTATAGGGCTATTCAAATAATCTGTTTCATATTGGCTGATAGTTTGCTTCATATTGGATGATAGTTGGTGTTTGTCAAAGAAATGGTCCATTTCATCTAAATAGGCAAATTTTATAGAGTTGTTCACGGTGTTCACTCAGTGTATTTTTGATGTCTGCAAGGTCTATAGTGATATTCCATTTTACTCTTGATTTTTTAAAAAATATTTTGTGATGCTAGGGATAGAAATCAGGGTCTCACATGTATTAGCCAAGTGCTCAATCACTGAGCTACACTCCTATCACCCTAATGTGGTAATTTGTATCTTCTTTTTATCAGTTCTTGCTAGAAGTTTGTGATTTTTATCAGTTTTTTTTCAAAGGATCAACTCTTTGCTTCATTCATTTTCTCTGTTGTTTTTCTGGTTTCAATTTCATTGATTTCTTGCATCCCCTATGTAGGTAAAGTGTAATTTTTCTGACTGCTTTCAGTAATTTTCCTTTTAATTATGATATGTCTTGGCCTAAATTTCTTTGAGTCTATCTTGTTTTGAGTTTTCTTAGCTTTTTGAATCTGTAGATTTATTTTCTTTTGACAGATTTGGAAATTTTTCAGTTGTTAACTCTTCGAGTAATTTTTTCACTTTGTCTTCTTTCTTCTCTCCTTCTGGGACTCTGATCACATTAACATTAGCTCATCTGTCAGGTCATTGCATTTGTTTGTTTTATCTTATTAAGCTTATTTTCTTTTTATGGTTTTGATTGGATAATTTCCATTGCTTTATTTTCTGGTTCACTGATTCTTTCCTCTTTCCTCTCCATTTGTTGTTCAGTCTATCTACTAGACTTCATTATTATATTTATGAATTCAGAATTCCCATTTGGC
>CM053400.1:112789934-112818913 GCA_028644305.1 Xerus rutilus
GAAAAAACATTTGGCCTTTGGTTTTTTGGGATTGGCTTATTTCACTTAGCATGATATTCTCCAACTCCATCCATTTACCTGCAAATGTCATGATTTTATTCTCTTCTAATGCTGGGTAATATTCCATTGTGTATAATATGCCACAGTTTATTTATCCATTCATCAGTTGAAGGGCATCTAGGTTGGTTCCATAGTTTAGCTATTGTGAATTGAGCTGCTATAAACATTGAAGTGTTTCTGTCACTATAAGTATGCTGATTTTAAGTCCTTTTGGTATAGACCAAGGAGTGGGATAGCTGGATCAAATGGTGGTTCCATTTCAAGTTTTCTAAGGAATTTCCATACTGCTTTCTAGATTGGTTGCACCACTTTGCAGTCCCACCAGCAATGTTTGAGTGTGCCTTTTACCCCATATCCTCACTTTTTCTTGTTTGTATTCTTGATAACTGCCATTCTGACTGGAATGAGATGAAATCTGAGTGTAGCTGTGATTTGCATTTCTTTAATTGTTAGAGATGTTGAATTTTTTAAAAATATATTCATTGATCGATTGTATTTCTTCTTCTGTGAAGTGTCTGTTCAGATCCTTAGCCCATATATTGATTAGGTTATTTATTTTTTTGGTGTTAAGTTTTTGATTTCTTATATATCATAGAGTTTAATGCTCTTTCTCAGGTGCTTGTGGTAAAAATTTTCTTCTATTCTGTAGGCTCTCTCTTTACATTATTGATTGTCTTTGCTGTAAAGAAGCTTTTTAGTTTGATTCCATCCTAAATATTGAAAAAATATTTGAGAAACAATCTAACAAAAGAAGTGAAAGACCTCTACAATGAAAACTACAGAATACTAAAGAAAGAAATTGAAGATCTTAGAAAATGGAAAGGTCTCCTATGCTCTTGGATACACAGAATTAACATTGTCAAAATATCAATACTACCAAAAGCATTATATTCTTAATGCAATCCCTATCAAAATACCAATGTCATTCTTAATAGAAATAGAAAAAACAGTCATGAAATTCATTTGGAAATATAAGAGACCCCAGAATAGCCAAAGCAATCCTTAGCAAGAAAAGTGAAGCAGGAGGCATCACAATATCAGACCTTAAATTATACTACAGAGCAATAGTAACAAAAACAGTATGGTATTGGCACCTAAACAGACACATAGACCAGTGGTACAGAACAGAAAACACAGACCCACATAAATACAGTTATCTCATACTAGACAAAGGTGCTAAAAACACATTGGAGAAAAGATAGCCTGTTTAACAAATAGTGTGAGGAAAACTAGAAATCCATATGCAGCAAAATGAAATTAAACCCCTCTCTCACCCTGTGCAAAACTTAACTCAAAGAGGATCAAGGACTTAGACACTAGACCAGAGACACTGTGCCTAATAGAAGAAAAAGTAAAATATCTTCACCAAATCTTCACCATGTCAGTTTATGAACCAACTTGCTTAATAAGACCCCTAAAGCACAAGAAGTGAAATCAAGAATCAATAGTGAAGTTTTAATAGTGTACTTTAAAGTCACATGGTGTGTAGCCAGGCCTTGACATTAATCATTTCAACTCTGGTGCACTCAAAACTATGCTGTGCTGCCATCCCCAAGGAGTGGTTTAGGACAACAGTTTAGGAACTTTTCTTTCTTTAGTCTCTCATTAACCATAGCTTTCAAGATGGTTGCCTGTGTTCGAGATTTGAAAAAGTCCATTTAGAATTAGAGAAGCCAAGAATTAGGCTCTTCATTAACTTTGAGGCTCTTGCTAGGGTGGTAGAGAAAATAAGCAGTAGGGAGTAGGGTGGGATGTGAAGGGGTGGGAAGGACGTATCTTTGTTTAATTGATTCAAGTTTTATCCTATCCTGTTACATCTAACGGCTCTTATATTCTCAAATAAAGTGTCTGGGCTCTGCATCCTCAGATTCAAACAACTGTGGATTTTAAATATTTGGTAGGAAAAAAAAGGAAAAGAAAAATAGTGTCTGTAATTGAACCTGCAATAGAGTATTTTATCTTGTTATTATTCCCTAAACAATATATTATAGCAACTATTTACATAGTATTTATGCTGTACTAGGTGTTAAAATGATCTAGAGGTGATTTAAAGCATACGGGAGGATGTATGTAGGTTATGTGAAAATATGCCATTTTATAAAGATACTTGAGCATCCTCAGATTTTGGTATTCACAGCGGCAGGGGAATCCTGGAATAAATCCCCTGCAGAGACTGAGAGACAACTATAGATATGTACAATGGAATATTATTCAGTATTTAAAGGAGGAAAATTCTGACAGATGCTACAACATGGATGAACCTTAAGGACCTATGCTAAGTGAAATAGACTAGTCACAAAAAGACACAGAATGTAAGATTTCACTTACATGTGACATGCTGTCATTGTCATCACAGGATGATCTCTTTCTGACAGAGGATGTAACTGGGACAGTTGAGGAGCTGGCACTGGTGAGGAGGAGGGAGGAAAGGCACATTTTTCTCCTGACAGAGTAGAGCAGAAGGGAAAGGGGATAGTGAATGGCATGTATAGAAGATAAGTTGGGGTGATGACAAAGGTATTTGAGGAGCCCAAACTTATTGGCATTAGTTCTGTACATGAAGTAGAAAGGAGACTTCTGCTGAAAGTGAGGGTAGTATGTGAGAAGTGTGGGTAGAAGAAAATTGCTCTGGAGGCAACCCTCACGGCCACTAAGGAGAATGGGGCCTCATGGTGTTCTTGGCACTGACCATCTATCTGACTCACCATCAGAAGGTGTTGTGGCTTTATAAGTGGGCGCTGGGCCACCTTGAGTCGTGGTGTGGTCACAGCGACAAATACGTTACTGTGCTTGTTTGATGAGAGCCAGGTTTGAAGAACAGAGGAATGAAAAGTCTATGATGAAGGGCTTCCAGGTGTTGAGGGAGGCAGAAGAATAATTCTGGCACAATCAACACTCTCAGCCATATATCTTCCCTGACTCTCCTGGGGCACCTCCTATGAGAGAGATGAGGGCTACAAGATTCTGGAAAGGTGCTTAGATTACTGGTGCCCTTCTGAGAAGGCAAATGTATCCTGATTACTTTGCCAAGAGTAGTGGAAGAAACTGCGAAGGGAAAGCTGGGAGCAAGAAGTTAAGCAACTGCAGGAGGAAACCCCACCTATCATCCTAAAACTGAAGCTTTGCCTCTTGCTGGGAAGGAAGGTGATCTGCTCCCTCATTATGATGGCATATTTTGATCAGACCTCGAAAGCGGCCCATGTGGAAGAGAGAGAAGAGAGACACAGTCACCTCACTATACATGTGTGTAAGTAAAATTAGTTATAGAATATAGGCACAGTTGCCCTTATAAAAATAACTAAATATGGTCTGGTATGACTGAAGTGTTCTTCTGTCTGAAGACTACTATGATGCCAAATGACTGTGCCATATCTTTGTTTCTTATTATTTATGCCATGTAAAGAAAATTAGTCAGATATGTAACAAATCTTCTATCTTTTTTCCAGTACTAAGGATTGAACCCAGGATTGTACCAGTGAGCTATATCCCCAGCCCTTTCTATTTGGAGTCAGAATCTCACTAAGTTGCCATAGCTGGCCACGAACTTGCAAATCTCCTGCCTCAACCTCCCACGTAGCTGGGATATGGGTGTGTCACTGCTAATATTAAGTGTCTTAATATTAATATTTATTCCACTAAACAGTCATGAGTAGGTTTATATGCCCTGCTTTCTTCTAACCAAGCTAATATTAAGAATGGTCAGTATTTAATAAGCTGTAATAAGTCATATTAATAGCATGCTATCGTTTAGGGAAACTTTGCAGCACAACCAGATAGAATTTTACTTTGAGGACTGAGTTAAAGGCTTAAGTAGCTATAGTGACTGGAAGGAATACATAAAGCTAAAAGAAATAGGGCTTTAAAATACTTTTTTGATTTTCTAAGGATGCTACCAATGGGATTTAGTTTTTGTGAAAAGGACAACTCTCCCTAATAAAGGACAGTTTATAATAAAAGAAAAAAGGAAAAGAAAATTGCTCTAGAATGGAATGTAAACTCACACATACAGTGGAGCAGTGGGTCCAAGCTCCAGACAATTCACCTGGTGAGACTTAACAAAAACACAGATTCTTGGGCTCCTGAGTCAGAATCCCCAAGTTAGATAATAAGCTTCCATTTGGCTTTATTGTAACCAGCCTAGTATCAGACCAGTATGTTTCAGGAGACATGATGTTAGATAGTCATGGAAGAATCAAATGAAAGCATAAAAATGTTAATGGCAGCAGTGAGGATCACCTGGAAGGTTGGTTGTTGATACAGTTCTTCTGAAATAAACAGTTGACAAGAGAGAACACTAGCTGAAAATAATTTTTCATGATGTGCATATAGTAGAAAAGATGATTTCTTTGCAAAGTGGTTGAAACTACCATATTTGGAACTCTCTCTAGAAATGGGTTAGCAATAAGAAGCACTGATGTGGGGGGCGGGGAATGGGAGAAGAATGTTGAGCTGGCTTTCTCTGATATAATGAAAATAACTAAAATAGTGTCTTAATAGAAAATAACTAAAAAAGTGTCTTAATATTAATATTAATATTCATTCCACTAAACAGTCATGAGTAGGTTTATATGCCCGACTTTCTTCTAACCAGGCTAAAATTAAGAGTGGCCAGTATTTAAGGTTGGAGCTTCATTTAAAATTCCCTCCAGGTAGAAGAAGGTTCTGGAACAAACCTTATTTGTTTTAAGACCTGTGATTCCATTTTCGTGTGGAAGGATACAGAGAGAAGAGCCTGGCCTTCGTCATTTTCCATGCATTTTGGAACCCCCGTGGAGGTCACATTCAAATACTTACAAATTTTAAGCCTTTTGTTAAGAAGTCCTGGGAAGGGGGTGTTTCTATGGAATTGGGTGAGGTATAGGGTTAGATTTTTATTCCCTTTCCTTTTGTTCTCTTGGATAGTGCTCTAATTCTTTTTATCAGAAAGCATTTTATCATCTGTTTTTGTGATGTCAGGCATGGATTGATAAAGCTTGGATTTTAGAATGTACGTAATCTTAGCCTTCCTGGACATGGAGGTGCTTTTCATCTGGAGTCTGAGGATGACCTTCTGAGAGAAAGTGAAATCCCTCAATTTGGATGCCAAGTTTCTATATATCTTTTTCTAGGGGAGAAGACTCAGTTGTTTCCTTAGATTTTTCAAAGAGGCCTTTAGTCTCAAAGTGATTAAAAAAAAAAAACTAGAACAATCTTGATGCTTAATCCCAGTTCTCTGCAGGAATCTGACAGTGCTAATCAATGGTCACCAGATTACAAGGTGCTCCACATCTGAACAATAGAGGTAATCAGATGAGAACCTGGAGAGTGGACCTCCCCACTCTGGGCCTGAGGGCTGCTTGATCTGGTTCCCTTTCTCTTGATAATGCCTCTGTTCCTTATTTTGAAATGTGGGCTGCTAAAGAGGTTGAGGAAAGGGACAGAACTGGGAGCGGCCCTCACAGATGTTGCAATGCAAAAAGGGGTCACGACTCAGATAACCCTCCACCCAAATGCGTTGCATCAAGCCAAGCTTGGACATCATATCAGGTGGTCTTGAACGCTGAGATGTGACGAGCAATAGTCTTCAAGACTAATATTATTTTCACGTTGGATGATCTTGCAACCTGAAGGAGGCTATATAAAGAGATTGTCCTGATAGTGACATGATAATTGATTTTTATGAGACTATATACTTTTAAAAATCACTTTAGAATACTCCTATTCCCGTTCCTTAGTATACTTGAGCATGAATGATTATGTCTGGGGAAGAGAAGGACAAAGGCAATAATTTTTGAATACCTAATGTATGCAAAGGATTATCTTAGATGGTTTCCTGTGGTAATTTATTTCATCCACAAGTAGCTCTATGAAGTAGTGTCATGCCTGTTTTATAGATGAGAGGGTGAGTTCCAGAATCACCTAATGCCAACAGACTTGTGAATGGCCTCTTATGACTCAAGACCAGGACTCTGACGCAATTTCCAGGTGATTTCCATCTATCACATGTCCCCTAAGCAGGAGGTGCTGTGGGGTCAAGACCATGAGGCTTCTCTATTTATCTCTGCTACTGCTTGTCTAATTACTCTCTCTGCCTGCTGTTCCTCTTGCCTTCACATCCTCAAGTGTTTCCTAGGCAAAAAACAAAACAAACAAAAACAGATGAGCCACCCCCCTCCCCAAGAAAAACACATCTTTTAAGCTTACCTCTGTCCTTTCTAAGTAGATGGACTATTTTTCTTTCCTTAAGACTGGCTGTATGTAGTTGCTTTGACTTTGCCTTAGGTTCTCATTTCCATTCCCTGCTCATCCTGGCTTCTTAAACACCAAGGGAAATTCTGAACTGTCACCTTATCTTAACAGCCAGAGGACTGACTTGATGTGGAAAGAAAAGTGACTTGGAGAAGATTGTAGAAGGCTGAGAAGTAGTACAATGACGAAACCAGAAGTGGTTGTCAAGGTCCAGATGGGTCTAAGCAAGAGGCGGGTGCCCCTGTGACAGGGCAAGCCTTCTCAGAAGGACAGCTGAGTATACAAGGGAAAGCTGTGAGTTCACGAGAAAAGCACAAGTGCATGGATGAAATTCAAATGTGACAGAGGCATCGTCTCTGCCACATTTCTTGTGATTGATGAGATCCTTCACCCTGGTATGTGAGTGTTATTTTCCTAACAAGTCCCAGAAGTTATTGCTCTTCCAATTGCTTGTCAAATTGTTCTTTGGATTTTATTCCCACCTGTGTGCAGAACAAAATATAGTCACAGACTTAAAGGGATGCCTATCCAAATTTCTAGAACTCTTTCTTGTGCATCCTTACCTCTGCTACTCTGCTCCCTAAATTTCAATCTTCTTAGCCTTCCAAGCTCCAATCTCCCTTTCTCTAATTCAACACAACTGCTGGACTCTACTTGCATTCTCTTTTTATATGTTTTTATAGTATTTTACACCAGCTGATATATTATTCATTTATTCTTCCATCTCTCCTTAGTAGGAAGTAACATCTTCAAGGGCAGTTACTATCATTTATTTGGATTACTGTGATATTTTCAGCTTTGAGCATAGGGTTTGGCTTACAATAGGCCCTCAATGAAAATAGACATGTTTTGCATAATGATGAATGGGTCAACAATGGACTGCATATATGACAATGGTTCCATAAGATTACGTTGTCTAGTGATGCCATAGCCCTCTTGGTTTGTGTAAGCACACGCTGCAATGTTCACACAATGGATAAATCACTTCAGGATGCAATTCTCAGAATGTATGTCCATCACCGAGTGGTGCATGATTCTGATTCCATGAAATGATTTATGAATATATAAACAGAAAAAGTTGGTTAATAACTTTTCTGCTCCTTCTGCTCATTTTTATTCAGGTCATTGTGGGAGAAACTTGAGTGTGGTGCAACCTCAGATAGAGATACCTCCATATTCTCTTCTCCTCACTATCTTTTCTGAGATGTACTCTGCACATTAGAGATACTTTGAAAGCCCAACTGGATTATCTTCCTCTTTTCTATTCCCAAGTCTGTCTTCAGTGTTCCTTGTGTGGCAAAGCAAGGAATAGAAAAAAAAATTCCTTGTCTGGAAATAGCAAATCTGTGTTTTACTTTGTTTTTTTATTTTCTATTTTTTTGAGAGAGGTCTCACGAAGTTGCCTGGGCTGGTCTCACACAGCAGGAAACAGGTATCAAACAGTACTAACTAGCCGGGCACGGTGGCTCAAGCCTGTAATCCCAGCATTTAGGGAGGCTGAGACAGGAGAATCGCCAGTTCAAAGCCAGCCTCAGCAATGGCGAGGTGCTAAGCAACTCAGTGAGACCCTGTCTCTACATAAAACACAAAATAGGGCTGAGGATGTGGCTCAGTGGTCGAGTACCCCTGAGTTCAATCCCCAGTACCAAAAAAAAAAAAAAAAAACCAACAGTACTAACTAAAAACATATCATTATATTATCCATGCCAGTTAAAGGTTTTCATTTAAACAAACCCAAGCCAATCAGAAAATCTAATAGAGAGGTCTTATTTGTAATAATAACCATAAAAATATATAGAAATGAAGTTTACAGAAAACATATAGAGACTATATGAAGATATTATTTGGGGGAATTAAAAAGAATTCAAACAAATGAAAAATATACCTATTTTTGGAGAAGAAAATTATATCTTAAATAATTTTAAAACAGCTGTATCAAGGAATAATGGATATCAAATGAACTACAAACATTTAACATGTACCATTTAATAAGAATGAAATACAAACACTGCTGTGAAATCATCACTACAATAAAAATTGGTTTGTTCCAGAAGTGTCTATGTGCTTCTTTTCAGTCCTTCCTTCTCTTCTTACCACCCCCTCTCCCCCACAAACACTGATCTGCTTTCTGTCACCATAGATTAGTTTGTGATTTCTAGAGTATTATAGAACTGGAATCATGCAGTATACGCTATGGCTTGAGATTCATGCATTAGTGGTATGTATCAGTAGCTGATTTCTTTTTTATTCCATGGTATATATAAACCACAGTCTGCTTATCCATTCATCTATTGTTGGAAAAATAGTTAAAATAGTTTTTGACTATTACAAATAAAGCAGTCAAGTACTAGTCTTTGTATAGATATCTATTTTCTCTAGGTTAAGTACCTAGAAGTGAAGTGACTGGTTCATAAGAGAGTATATATGTGAGTTTTTAAAAAATGGACAAACTATTTTCCAAAGTGGTTTCATGATTCATTTCCAACAGCAGTAATGAGAGTTCTAGTTCCTTTACATCTTTAACAACAATTAATATGGTTAGTTGTTTTAATTTTAGCTTTATAGTAATTTTAATAGATATGCACTGGTTATATAGATATACATCATGGTTTTAATTTTTATTTTAAATTATAAATCGACAAATGCACATATTTATGGGATACAAAAGTGGTGTTATGATTTATGAACATTGTGAAATACATCCAGCTAATTAAAATATCTCTCATTATCAGTTTTTGTGATGAGAACATTGAAATTTACTCAGTGATTTTGAAAAGCATAACACATAATTTACTATATTCATCATGCTGTGCAATATATCTCAAAAAAGAAAAACCTTATTTCTTTGGTATATTTGAGGCTTTGTACATTTTGACTATCATCTCCTCAGTCCCCCCATACCCTCAGCCCTTGATAAGTGCTATTTTACTCTCTGTGTCTTTGAGTTCAATTGCTGTTGATTCCACATGTAAGTGAGAACATGTACGTTTTTTTTTTTTCCTGGCTTATTTCATTTAATGTTCTCCAATTCCATCAATGTTGTTGAAAATAACAGAATAGCCAGACATGGTGGCGCACGCCTGTAATCTCAGTACTTAGGGAGGCTGAGACAGGAGAATCACAAGTTCAAAGCCAGCCTTAGCAATGGCGAGGCACTAAGCAACTCAGTGAGACCCTGTCTCTACATAAAACACAAAATAGGGCTGAGGATATGACTCAGTGGTCAAGTACCCCTCTAAGTTCAATCCCTGGTACCTCAAAAAAAAAAAAGAAAATGACAGAATTTCTTATATAAACCTGAAAAGCATTCCATTGTGTGTGTGTGTGTGTATCACATATTATTGATTGATCTGTTGATGGAAAATTTGTTGATTCTGTAATTTGTCTATTGTTAATACTGCTGCAAGAAACATAGGAATGCAGACATCTCTTTGACATACCAATTTTAAATCTTTGGGTAAATACCCAGAAGTGGAATTACTAAATCATATGGTAATTCCATTTTTGCTTTTTTAAAAATATTTTTTTAGTTGTAGATGGATGCAATATCTTTATTTTATTTATTTATTTTTATATAGTGCTGAGGATTGAACCCAATGACTCATGCAGGCGAGGCAAGCGCTCTACCACTGAGCTATAGCCCCAGCCCCTTCATTTTTGCTTTTTCAAGGAATCTTTGCACAGTCTTCCGTAATAGCAGTACTAAGTTACATTCTCAGCAATCATGTTTTTGATTTGCATTTCCTTAGTGACTAACAATGTTGAGGATCTTTTCATATATATGTGTGCTACCTATGTTTTCTTTGATGGAGCGTCTGTTCAAATCTTCGCCTGTGTCAAAAACTTCTTTTAGTTGATTTATGAGAATTCTTTATATATTCTCTATATGAATTCTTTATCAGCTATATGTTTTGAAAAAAGATTGTCTTTGAATCTGTACTTATCTTTTCATTCTCTTAACAATGTCGTTAAAGAACAGAAATGTTAAATTTTGAAGAAGTGAAATTTAACATTTTGTTTCTTTCATGGATTATACTTTTGGTATGGTATATCTAATAAATCTTTGATTCAAGTCATGAAGATTTTCTTCTATGCATCTTATTGAAGTTTTGTAGTTTTAGCTGTTACATTTGGGTATAAGATGCATTTTCTGTTAATTTTTGTATAGGATGTGAAATGAAGATCAATTTTCCAGTTTTTGCATATGGACATCAAATTTTTCTGGCACCACTAGTTGAAAGTGCTCTACTTTTTCTACTGCATTGTCTGTTATTATCAAAAGTTAGGTTTCTATATGTATATGGGGTTATTCTGGATTCTCTATTCTGTTGCATTGACCTAATTGTTGATCTTTACAACAACAACATTGTTTTTGGTACCAAGGATTGAACCCACGGGTGCTTAACCACTGGGCCACATCCTCAGCCCTTTTAAAATTTTTATTTAGAGACAGGGTCTCACCGAATTGGTAAGGGCCTTGCTAAGTTGCTGAGGCTGGCAGCAACTCTAGATCCTCTTGCCTCAGCCTCCTGAGCCACTGGGATTACAGGTGTGGGCCACTGCACCCAGCTACCATGCTGTTTTGATTAATGAAGTTGTGTAACATCTTGAAATTTATATTGGTTTTCCAACTTTTTTCTTCTTTGGGATTACAGGGATGATCAGCAGTGCCTGGCTGATCTTCTTTCTCAGATATTCTAACAAGTAGAGGTTCTCTGTGTTGGGATTTCATCAAATATATAGATCAATTTGGAGAAAATTGACACTTTAACAATATTCAGTTTTCCAAGATATGAACAAGATATATCTTTCCATTTATTTAGGTCTTTAATTTCTCTCAGAAAAATTTTGTTTATTCAGAGCAGAAGTTTTATCAGGTTTATCCCCATGTATTTCATATTATCTGATGCTATTGGAAATGATGTTGTTTTATAAAATTTAAATTTCTGATTTTCCATTAATAGTATGTAGAAAAATAATTGATTTTTATATATTTGATTTTGTAACCTGAAAATGTTAAACTCACTTTTAGTTCCCTTAGTTATTCTGTAAATTCTGTCAGATATTCTACATAGGTAATTTTATAATTTGTAATGAAGATGGTTGTATTTTATTGTTTTTTCAGTACTGGGGATTGAACCCAGGAACTTGTGCATGCTAGGCAAGCACTCTATCACTAATTTACATCTTTAATCCCTTTCAATTTCTTTTCTTGCCTGATTGCAATGACTAGAACTGTATGTATAATGTTGACTGGAAGTAGCCAGAACCAGCATACCCGTGTTGTTTCTGATCTTAGAGGAAAAGCACTCATTCATCAATAAGTACAATGTTAGTTGTAGGTTTTTTGTAAATCTTTACAAAAGGTTAAGGATATAACCTTGTAATCCTAGTTTGTTGAGAGTTTATATATGGAATCAATGATACGTTTTGTTGAAGATACTTTTTGTTATTGGTTGAGATGATCGAACAGTTTTTTTTAGTTTCATAATATCATGAATTATATTAATTGATTTTCAAGTGTTATGGCAGCCTTGTTTACCTGAGATAAACTTCATTTGGTCATGATGATATTTAATATATTGTTGGATTTGATTCACTAAAATTTTGTTTAGAATATTTGTTTCTATATCCATGAGGGATACTGCTCTGTAGTCTTATTTATTTATTTATTTTCAGTACTAGGAATTGAACTCAGGGGTGCTCTACCTCTGAGTACCCCTAGACATGATTTTGAATTGAGATTCCTGCTCTCACACACTGCAAAACAAATACCTGTCTTTATTCCCATATTACATAATCATCTATGTAGAAAACCTGACAGAATTTACAGGAAATCTAGGAAAACTAATAAATAAATTTGGTAAGATCTACGGGTTATTCGAAATGCATTTTGTAATTTCTGAATAGTTGGAGAATTTTCCAACGATCTTTCTGTTATTAAGAATGATCTTTCGGGCTGGGGTTATGGCGCAGTGGTAGCGTGCTCGCCTAGCACGCGGGAGGCACTGGGTTTGATCCTCAGCACCACATAAAAAATAAAATAAAGATATCCTGTCCACCTACAACTAAAAAATAAATATTTAAAAAAAAAAAAAAGAGTGATCTTTCCAAGCATGATGGTGGATACCTGTATTCCCAATGGCTCTGAAGACTGAGGCAGAAGGATCACAAGTTCAAAGACAACTTCAGCAAATTAGTGAGATTATGTCTCAAAATAAAAATTAAAAAGAATTTTGGATGTAGTTCAGAGTTTAAGTACTCCTGGGTTCAATCAGTGTAAAAAGAAAAAAAAAAGAGTGATCTTAAAATCTTTGACTGAAATAGAGAATTTATCTATTCGTCCTTCCTGTTGAATTGTTTTTTGATTAATATATTTAGAAGCACTCTGTTAATTGGTGTATATGCATTTAGTATTTTTATGTCTTCTTGCTTATTATGAAATGACATTCTTTTGCCATGGTAATATTTTTACTCTGAAATCTACTTTGTTTGATATACATATAGCTTCTCCAGATATATTTAGGCTAGTGTTAGCATAATCTGTATATTTCCATCTTTATTCTTAACAGGTTTGTGACTTTATATTTAAAGTGGGTTTCTTATAGGCAGCATATATTTTGGTTTTGATTTTGTATTCAATCTGATAGCTTCTTTATTTTAATTACTGTGTTGGACTATTTATACCTAATGTAATTATTAGGAAGTTTAGATAAATAAGTTTATCTTTTTTTTTTTCCTGAGTCAGCATTGGGTTATGTTGCCCAGGCTGGCTTAAATTTAAGACTCTCTCATCTCAGCTTCCTGAGTAGTTGGGATTACAAGAATGCCACCACTGTGCCTGGCTTTGTTTTCAATTTGACTTGTTCTTTTTTCCCATGTAATTATCAAAGTGATTTAAAAACCTTTAATTTAGAGATTTTCTGGGGTCATTTCTGTTATTTTTTTTTTGCCATATTTTTTTCTTTGTGTGCACAACTCTGTCTATGTTTGCATACTATTTTTGTAGAAATGATTTGAGGCCTAAATAATTTTTTTTCTTCAAAGTAATGCATGTTTTATCTTCAAGTCCCCTTGGGAAAATAGCACTTTGAGACCATCTTAATTCAATTTTAGGCAGTCAGATGATTTGAGTTTAATCTCTTTTATACCCACAGGGCCTCCAGTTTACCCTTATTGTGGAGTGTAACTCCTTGAAGTCAAACCCAATGCATACTGGGTGTGGGGGACATTCACTCCGGCCTGATCAGGCCTGAATGCTAAAGATCCATAGATTCCATTCTGGATCTATGGGCTCTTCAAAATTCTGTCTCAGCTCTTTAGTTTCTTAGTCTTTCTCTGGAATTGTCACCTTTTTCCAAGGCAGAATTACCCTAATACAAGGCTTAATTCTCTGGCCCTCCAAGTTTTTAATTTCTGACCTGGAAATTCTTCATTATCTTATCACTCTTACTTTTTTTTTTTTTTAAGGCACTGTGGATTGAATCCAGAGGTGCTTTACCACTGAGATATATCCCTAGCCCTTTGTATTGTTCATTTTGAGTCAGGATCTCTCTAATTTGCCCAGGCTAGCCTCAAACTTGTAATTGTCCTACCTCAGCCTCCCCAGTAGCTGGAATTACAGGCATGCACTACCATGTCTGGTTATGATTAATTTTTAGAAATGACTGGGACAACATGAAATTTTACTTAAAGAGTTTCTTAAATTTATAAAATTCTAGATTCTAAGTCATAGCTTTTCTTTTGAAATAATAAAACAAAAAGCTTTTAAGTAAAGAAAATAGAGGGCTTTCTCAAAACAGAATGTTGTGATAAGACAAACTTTCCAGAAATTCTAACAAAAAATGAACAGAAGGCTGCCCTACATAATTTAATTTATTCAGCTCGATATGCCTTTATTGAGTCATTACCATGTGCAACATAATGAATTAGGAGACAAGTAGACTTATTATTTTCATGGCTGCCAATAAAGAGTACACATTACTCAAAGGAGTCATGTGTTCATGCTAGGTCTATATTTCTCTGAGACTCAAATTCCCTGGTGGGAATTTTGATTCTAGGGGGAGAGGAAGCAAGAGCTCTTACAGGGAACAGAACTTCCTGTCAGGTTGCCTGTTGTGTTTGGCTCATGGATGGCCTTGTAGATGTGGCCAAGACTGGGGACAACTTATAAGGTACAGGGAATGTTTGCCTTCTACCATGTGGGATGGGGTGCCTGTGCCTAGTGCATTGGCTACTTGGTGTCCCCCATTAGGAAGCCTGTTTCACTACAATGATGCTCACTGCTTTTAGCATTTGGGTACACTTGGTATTATCCCTGGTGAGACAGGTTGCACCTTTCTTGGAGACATTTTTAACTAATTATATCAAAAGGAAAAAAAACGTGGTTCTGCCTTGTATCTTCTGCTTGTCTTAAGAATTAAAAAATGCGAAGTTACCTAAGGGAATAGTAGTCAATAATTACTTATCTCATTGTGGTTTCCAAACATGTCGATGGCAGATGTTGTCCCCCACCCCTTTTTTTATTGAACAGACACCAAATTTATTCTTACCAAAATGAATCTGACAAGAGAGAAACTAGAACTTCCTCTTTATATTAAATGAAAATGGGCCAACTTAGGTTTTAGGCTAAGCCATGGATAACAACGCTGTGGTATTTCATGTAAGCAAACTGTTCTATTGTTCAATGCTTCTTTTTTCCCTGATTGAGAATTGTGACCATATGCAGACTTTATTATTTTCTGGTATAGAATGAGAAATATTTATGGGTTCACATGATATGGTTTAAAGCAAAAGGAAATGGTGTTTCAGACATTTTCCTTGAACATTTTCCTTCTGGGCAGGGAGGGGCAGTGTCAACTGAAAATGTGGCTTGAGAGATGGGAGGAAAACCCAATGGTGTGACAGAATACCTACCTTCCATACTTGATGTTTCTAACTTAGAAATTAAACTAAAGCTCGGTAACACTGCATGGAGAAAGCAGGTTGAAACTACAGATGAAAGTGCTCAGGGACTGACTGGACAGAGGCCCTGTTACTGAGATGGGAGCTTCAAGAACTGTCTTCCTTTGTAAAGAGAAAAGACAGTCTCACTTATGGGGGCAAAGTTTGTATCATAGTCAAGCCCTGTTGCTTACTCATTGGGTGCCTTTCTATAAATCTCGTCTCAATTGCCCCATTATAATGGAGATAATAACATGAAAAGTTCTATAACACAAAGTGATATAACTCATTAGAAATTTTCTTCAGGTTCTCAAAAATATTATACAAATTTAAGAGAATGGTGCTAAGATAATTTAGGTGGAAAATGTATTTCTATTTTATTGAAAGCAATGCCTATATTTGCCAATAATATAAATTTAGGTCTCTGGAAACAGTACAATCTCCAAGGAGCCTGGCTTGAGTGTTATAGTTACATTTCTTTGCATTCTCTTTTCTGTGTTTTTTTTTCTCACAAGTTTCTTTCCCTTTAATTGTTAAAAATATTTATTGTTAAAAACAGTTATTGGTTATTTATAATGTATAAGCACCGTACAGTTCTTTGTGGGACACACACACACAAATGAAAAAAAATACTGCTCCAATCATCACAGAACTTACACTGCTTACATTATCTTGGAAATATGCATTTTGGTTTCATTAAACTCATCTGTGGATTTTAATAGATGTGCTTCCTAAATTCATCCATTGTGTGATGAACAAAATTAATCATGGCTGGAGTATTAACAGACATTTTCAATGTAACAGCTTTCACCAGATAATATAATGTGTTTCTTAAAAAGGAAGTTCAAAAGGACCAATTCTGTTAGATTGCTGACCTTGACCTCCTGTGGCCAAAAATCCTGTTTCCCTATGTTTTTAAAGGAAATACGTTTGAGAAAAGCTCCCAATCCCAGATTCAGTGGTTTTCCTTAAAGCCTGTTTGGAGAGACAACAATGGAATTCTGGGAGAGATCTGACATAAGTAGGTTCATCTGATCTCTCTCAGGAGAGACGTGTTTGTTTACTCTGCACAGAGCGGGGATATTCCTATGTACGTGCTATTATTAGATTCCTTTGAAGTAGAAAAGTCATATGTCATAGACCTCCTTGTGATTAAAAACTTGAGGGTTGTTTTTCTGTTATGTACGAAGAGTAGATGGAAAAGGAGAAACACCTGTCTGTCGAAAATGAACTCTAGTGGTTTTCGTGTTTTAATTCTCTGGTGTTGAATTTTTTTTTTTTAAACATCCTAGGCAGCTTTATAAGTGTTTTTAAACAGATGGCCTTAAAGAGGAAAATATGACTGCATGTGGAACTGTGGAAATTTATACAGAATTGTGTGATATCTAGACACTGTGGTCAAGTAGAAGTTACTTTGGAAGAATGCCTGTCCCAAGGATATATATTATTAAGAGCAAGTAGGATAAGTCATGAGAAATCACTTCCAAAACATAGCTTTTTCATTTCTTTAGTTCAAGTCCCACATTTTAAAAGATCTTTAAAAACATAGAAATAGAAAAACAATATATTTTTAAATGGTATGAAGTTTAATTGTTTTGTTCCATGGCAATATACTTTTCTTTTTTGGTAGTGCTAGGATTAAACCCAGGGCCTTCCACATGCAGAGCAAGACTCTACCACTGAGCTACACCTCCAGCCTGGCAATATACTCTTGAAATTTTTAATATATAAATTTACATTTCATTTTTTAGTGACTACTTAATATTCCTTGTTTGAAAGTGAAATACATGTCCTGTATTGGTAGATATTTAAATGAATTTTTGACTATTTTTATAAAAAGCTACAATGAGCACCCAAGTTATAAATATTTGTATATATTCTCAAGCATCTCTGATTGAAGGTAAGGTATGAGAAAAGAGAAGAAAGACATACAAGATGAAATGCTGTTGAAGATGTAGGCTAATTGTGCTTATACTTATTAAGAAATAAAACTTTATATCAGGCACTTAGAAAATAGACTATACGGATTAAGTCATTGAAAAATCTTAAAAAGGCAACCCTGGAAGATGGATTAAAATATACTTTTTCTACTCTCCTTGATAATTACAGCTCAAATGCTGGACATTTTATAAAAAATAAATATTAGAAGACTTTGGAATATGGAGACTGAAGCAGTGACTACAGACCATGAGACCTGGTTTTTGGGTTGTCTTTTGTATTCTAGGCGTGTTAGAGAAACTGGCAACCTAGAAATGCCAAGGAGTGTAGATAAACAAAGACAAGAAAGTTTGCTCTCTTTAGCTAAAGGACCAAGAAAATGGCTCTCTAGCAGGAAAACTTTAATGTTTGCTCTATTTCAGCCAAATACTACAAAAAAAAGATACCTGGTCCCATCTGCCCCCACACCTCCTTGCCAGCAAAGGCCTAGAATTCCACTCTTGCCATTCTGTCCTGGTGTGCCCTCACTCCCCACTGGTATGGTATCAGTGAGGGCTACATTCAGAGCTGGGATGTTTATCCTTACCCCGAAGTGTGAGTGGACACCATCTGGAATGATTCCACCTCTCCTGCTGGGGTGAGGTCTGAAGAAGCAGAGAGTCAGGACTTTCACTACTGTCATGTGGAAATAAGTGCACCCTCCTCGGTGGCAAAACCACCGGGTCAACAAGAATGATGAACCCTTTCTCTTAGGTGTGGACAAAGCCCAAGGGAGATAGATACCTGACAGTAACATGATGATACCTTCCTTCCCTTACGAATGTGCTATCAAAAGAGGTCTTGCGGGGCTGGGTTTGTGGCTCAGTGGTAGAGCGCTCGCCTTGCATGTGTGAAGCACTGGGTTCGATCCTCAGCACCACATATAAATAAATATATTGTATTCATCTGCAACTAAAAAAATATTAAAAAAAAAGAAGAGGTCTTGCTAGAACACAAGACTTAGATAAGATACAGATGTACAATACTCAAAGAATTGGAAGTATTGCACACTCACTGTTCAACTGAATGTCATTCATCATAGCAAGAACCAGGAAGATCTCAACTTGAATGAAAAAAGGGAAGTAAACAGAAGCCAACACTGAAATGATACAGAGATTGAAATTATCCAATAAAGATTTTAAAGTATCCATCATAAATGGGTTTCAATGAGTAATTACAAATACAGTCAAAACAAAACAAAAAAATAGTCTCAGCAAACTGATAAAGAAATCTCAGACAAGACTTAGATATTCTAAAGAAGAATCAAATAGAAGTTCTGGAATTGAGAAATATAATAACCAAAGTACAAAACTCAATGGAGGAGCTCAACAGCTGAATGGAAAATACAGATGAAAAAATAATGTGAGTTTTTTTGGTGGGAAGCGGTACTGGGATTGAACTTGGGCACTCAACCACTGAACCACATCTCCAGCCCTTTTTTGTATTTTATTTAGAGATAGGATCTCACTGAGTTGCTTTAGGAATCACTGTTGCTGAGGCTGGCTTTAACTTGTGATCATCCTGCCTCAGCTTCCTGAGCCACTGGGATTATAGGCGTGGGCCACTGCACATGGCATATGTGAGATTTTAGACAGAAAAAAAATGGTATTCAATCTGAACAACAAAGAGAGAACATAGGGAAAAAAATCAGGGCTTCAGGTAGATGTGAGACTATTTTTGTTGTTGTTGTTTTGGGTACCAGGGATTAAACTCAGGGGCACATTCTCAGCCTACTTTGTATTTTATTTAGAGACAGGGTCTCACCGAGTTGCTTAGCGCCTCACAGTTGCTTAGGCAGGCTTTGAACTCAAGATCCTCCTGCCTCAGCCTCCTGAGCCGCTGAGATTACAGGCGTGCACCACTGCGCCTGGTCCATGTGGGACTATTAAACATCTAATATTCATGCCATCAAAGTCCCTGAAGAAGAGAAGAAGCTAGGTGGAGTTGAAAAGATTTTGAAGAAATAGGACTGACAATTCTCTTAATTTGACAAGAGACATAAACGTACAGATTCAAGGAACAGAGTAAACCACAAACAGGATAAACTCAAACATTTCTGTGCCAAGACAATTCATGCCACACTTCTGAGAGCTAAAGTCAAAGGTGTGAAAGCAGCCCGAGAGAAAGGCTGCTTTACCTATAACAAATGAAGTGCCTGTGGTTTTCTCATAGAAACTATGACAACCATAAGGGAAGCGGCACATTTTTCAAGTCTGCAAAGGAAAGATCTGTTTATTCCAAAATTTTATATTTAGAGAAACTATCCTACAGGAATGAAGAGGAAATTAAGACATTTTCAGTGTGTGAGTTAGAATAATAACCTCTTCCTCTAGAATCTAGAGATTAAAATATGTCATCCTACATGGAAAAAAGTGACTTTTCAGATGTGAATTAAGTTCACAATCATGATCTTGAGATGGAGAGATTATCATTGACTATTTGGGTAGGACCAATGTGATCACAAAGTAGAAGGAAGGGAACAGAGTCAGAGTCAGAGAAGAGAATATGATCATGGAAATAAAGAAGAGGAAGAGATTAAGAGAAGGCGGGGAGGGAGACATATTATAATAGATTTGAAGACGCTACCAATTGTCTTTAAGGAGGAAGAGGCAACAAACCAAGAAATGTCGAAAAAACAAGGAAAGACTCTAGAGCCTCTAGAAGGAATTATCAAGCCTGTCTTCTTGATGTTAGCCCAGTGAGGATAATTTTGGATTTCCGACCTCCATAATTATAAAATGATGAATATTTGCTGTTTTAAACCACTAAGTTTTTGGTAATTTCTTACAGCAGTAATAGGAAATTAGTATGCTCAGATAAAGGAACACCAAGGGAATTTGTCTCTAGCACAAACGCCTTAATGAAATGACTAAGAAAATTTATCTAAATAGAAAAACAAATTATATAAAGTAATTTTGGAACACGAGATATGAAGAAATAACATGGTAAGCAAAGATATGGGTGCACACAATAGGTTTTCCTTCTCTTCGGTATTCTAAATTATGTTTGACACTTGAAGCAAAAATTATAATGTAATTCATTCTTAATGTACGAATAGGAAATATTTGTCAATTATAAGTGCAGGAGAGTAAAAAGATGTGAAAAGAGATAAAGTTTCTATACTTCATCTGAACACTAACTTGTCAACACCAGTAGATCATGTTGTGATGTATATATAATGTAATACCTGGAGTATCCACTAAAAAAAGCTATGCAGAACAATACACTCAGGAACATACAAACAAATTAGATGGAATTCTTGAACAACATTCAAATAACACACTAAGCAAGAAAAAGGTGATAGAAAAATAAAAAGTAATAAGCAAACAGGAAACAAAGTAAAATAGCCTATTAAGCTTTAACATATTGATATTGCATTAAAGGTAAATGGTCTGAATGCACTAATCACTGGAGACAGGTTGTCAGAGCATAAAGAACATGGCCCAAGTATATGCTATCCACTGGAAACTCCTTTCAAATATAATGGCAAAAAAGAGACTGAATGTAAAAGGATGGCGTAACAGTTAATTTTTTGTGCCAATTTAACTGGGTTATATGTTACTAGATATTGGGCCACATACTAGTTTAGGTGTGTATGTGAGAGTATTTATAGATGAGATGAACCTTTGAGTCAACAGACTGAGTTAAAGTGATTGCCTTCCCTAATGTGGGTGGGCCTCATCCAATCAATTGAAGATCTGAATAGGACATAAGGTTGAGCAAAAGGGAACTCCTGTTGCTTGATCTGGGATATTGGTCTTTCTGGCTGTCCTACTCAGATGGAAACACTGGTTTTCAAACCTGCTGGCTTTGGGACTGGAACTTATACACTTGGCTCTCTTGGTTTGCAGGACTTTGAACTTGGACTCCAAGTACACATCTGTTGTCCTGGGTTTCTAGCTTGTCAAATAAAAACCTTAGGATTGTGTAAGAATTTTCAACTCCCATAACTATAAATATTTATGTCTATTTTTTCTCTAAACTTAGATCCATCTTCTATATAAATATATACACATATATGTGTGTATGTATGTATGTATGTATGTATGTATCTATCTATCTATCTCCTATTGGTTCTATGTCTCTGGAGAAATCTAATATAGATGTGAAAAGATATACTATGCAAGCATTAATCAAAATAAAAACTCAATATCATCATGATCCAATAGGATTCAATTGACATTTCTAAATTATTCAATCCAAAATAGCAAAATAAAAATTCATTTCAACTGTTCATGGGACATTTACTAGGAGTAAGTTATACACATTGTATTCTCTGGTATAAAAATTTCAAACTAGAAATTTATATTGGAAATATAATAGGAAAATCTCCAAACACTTTAGAAACTGAACAGTGCCCTTTTAAATAATCTTTAAATCAAAAAGAAAATCCCAAGGGAAATAAAAAATATATAAATAGAATGAAAATGAAAATACATCAAAATTTTATCAAAGTCACAGCATTATTGGGAGGTAAATTCGTAGCACGAAATGTTTACATTAGAAATGAAGAAAGTTGGGGCTGGGATTGTGGCTCAGTGGTAGAGTGCTCGCCTCGCATGCATGAGGCACTGGGTTCGATCCTCAGCACCACATACAATAAATAAAAATAAAGATATTGTGTCCATCTACAACTAAAAATATATATATTTAAAAAAAAAGAAAAAAGAAATGAAGAAAGATATTAAATTGGTATTTAAGCTCCCATCTTAAGGTGAGCTTCTAGAAAAAAAAAAGATGAGCCAAAAGTAAGAAGAAAGCATGAAGTAATAATAAACAAAAGTAAAAATTAATGAACTTGAAATTGAAAACAGAAAATTAATAGAGAGTCAATGGAAAAAAATGAAGTCCTTTGCAAAGGTCAATAACATTGGAAAAACTCTATCATGACTAACAGAGAAAAAGGGAGAACACAAATTACTGATATCAGAAATTAAATAGGAGATAGCACTACAGATGCTAAAGGCATCAAAATGATAATAAGTCAATACTTTGAGCAACTGTACACATGTAGATTTAACAACTTAGATAAAATGGACTAGTTCTTCTGAAAGTTACCACAACTCATCCAACAGGAAACATTTGAACAGCACTGCAACTATTAAGAAAATTGAATCTGTAATATAAAAACTCTTGAAAAAAATCCCCAGACTCAGATGTTTTCATTGGAGAATTTTACCAAATATATAAAAAAGAATTAACACACATTACTCTTTCAGAAAAAAGGGAAAACCTCCCAATTCATTTTATGAAATCAGCATTACCCTAATATCAAAACCAGATAAAGACAGTACAAAAAAGAAAACTAATACCCTTCCTGAATATAGATGCAAAATCTTTAACAAAATATGAGAAAATAGAATTCAGCAATAAAAGATAATATGAACAATGGGGATTATTCCAGGGACTCAGGACATTTTAATATTTAAAAATCAGTCATTGTGAGTCACCAATTTGAAAATGAAGAATAGGGTGTAAAAAATATACTCTACCTGATTTTAACTTATTATCCAGCAATAGTAATCAAGACTGCATGGTATTGGCAGAAGAATAGACATTATGATCAACAGAACAGAATAAGTACCCAGAAATACCCCACAAAAATACAGTGAACTGAATTCATGGAGAAAGTCTCAATGAAGAGTACTGGTGTAGTTATTTATACACAGGCAAAATAATGACCCAAAATGACCCTCTACATGAACCTGACTGTTTATACAAAATTATCTAAAAATTAATGATAAATTTAATATAAACTTAAGAACCAAATGGAGATCAAATATAAATGTATAATATTTTAAGAAGATAACATGGGAGAACATCTTGGAACGTAGGGCTTGTGAAGAGTTATTGGAGTTAACATCAATAAAAGAAAAATTGATAAATTTGACTTCATCAAAATAAAAACTGCTACTCTGCATAACATCCTGTTAAGAGGAAGAAAAAAGAACCTAAAACTGAGGGAAAATATTTCAATATATGAAATATATTTCATATATTTCAAAATATATGATAAAGAACCCATATTTAGAATTTTAAAAGATCCTCAAAACTTAACAGTGAAAAAAATCTAAATAGGAAATGGGCAAAAGACCATGCAGAGATGTTCCACAGAGATATATGCAGATGGGAAATAAGTACATGAAAAGATGTTCACCATTGCTAGCTTTCAGGGATGAGATTTCACTATATATCAGAATATCACAAATGTAAAAAAACAAAACAAAATTATCAGATGCTGGCCTAGATTTCAGAAGTATCTTTGTCACAGGACCCCAGACTCAGATCAAGCCACCATTCAAATCTCAGGAGTTTTCAAATAAAGACACAGATTTTTCAGTTTCTTTTCATAGATTGGAAAAGTCTCATGGCACTGGGACAGCGTTGGTTACACTACTACAGCTAAGGAGTAAGTGTGCCCTTCAGAAAGGTCAGTCCTGTTCGAGTTAGAACAGTTATTGAATGTCTATATAAACTTGCAACTACAATGATGTCAGGAATAATAGGACTAATACATAGCAAAGGTATAGTTGGGGAGAAAAAGAATACTAGCTATAAAGCATTGAAACTCAAGGAAATGTCTAGTCAACTATTATATGATACTTTATGGGTTTTGTATAATGTGAATATTTAGGGAATAATTAATAACAATTGACAACAAACGTCTTTCTAACATCAAACAACTATTCTAAAATGATGTGCCAGATTATAGTAAGACTGTTCAGGAAGAGGCAAGGTTCGGTATAATTAATGAAGTTATTCTTTTTTTTTTTTTGGTACCAGGGAATGAACTTAGGGGTACTCGACCACTGAGCCACATCCCCAGCCCTATTTTATGCTTAATTTAGAGACAGTCTCACTGAGTTGCTTAGCGCCTCGCCCTTGCTGAGGCTGGCTTAGAAATCCTGATTCTCCTGTCTCAGCCTCCCAGGGTGTTGGGATTACAGGCGTGCGCAGCGCCACTGTGCCCGGGGGAGTTATTCATATTTTAAAAAAGTAAATTTCCCTTCTTATAGTTGAGCTCTTAGGTAACAAAGAACATTAAGTCTAATAAATATTTTAAAATTTCAACTTAAGATTAAGCACTGCTAGAGACTGAATATCTGTATTCATCAGATTTCATTGTTAAAATACCTGCACTGTGGTGTTTGGAGGTAGGATCTTCGGGTGGGACATTTCTTAGATCATAATGAATGGGATTGTACTTTCATGAAGAGGCCCCAAAGACCTCCCATTCCCCCTTATGCCCAGTGAGGAAATCGCAAGAAGTTGCTGTCTATGAACCAGAAATAGGAGCCCCTCCATAGATATCAAATCTTCTGGTGACTTAATCTTAAATCTTCCAGTCTCTGGAACCATGAGAAATAAATCCTTTGTAGCTGATAAGCCACCCAGTCTATGATATTCTGTTACAGCTGCCTGAACAGTGTAAGATAGGTCTGCACCAAATTTTTATGAGTCTTTTTTTAGTCATAAATATTTCTTAATGTCTTTCCACTCATTTACTAAACTATTTCTCAATTCCTGATTGACAGGTTATTTCTAGTTTTTTGGAATTAATTTTTTATACCATTCCAGTTAAAATTTAAACATAGGATAATTAGTAGGGTTTATGAATGAAATATAAGATGGTTCATTATTTGAAAATATATGAACACTATACCCATTTCATAAAAAAATTTAAAGGGAAAAATCACAATTATATCACTAGAAAAGCAAATGATTAAATTTAGGAGCCAATTCAAATTCCCTTTCTAAAAATAACTATAAGTAAAATAGAAATAGAGGAAAATTACTTTGGAGAGAGTACCAGATCTTAAACATTAGATAACCAGAGAAGGTAAAAATTACCCTGGAAGAAACACAGTTGCCAGTTGCAGGTGGTATGATAATATTTCTAAAAATAAAATAAATTCAACAGAAATGTCTAGATTACTAAGAATATTAGTGAGACGGCTATTTGCAAGACAAATCACAATATTATTACTTGGAGTAACCTGCAGGGCTAATGGGTACAAGGAAGGTGGGTGAAGCCACCAGAGATTAATAGTAATAGTAGAGGCAAAGAAAAAAAAACAAAAACAAGTATTACTTTCCTTTTTACTAGCATGAAATAATTAGCAACTGAAATAAGAAAAGTGATATTCAAGATTTTGTGAAATTAGTTTTTAAAACACCTAAGAATAACTTAATAAGATAATTACATATTCTTATTAAGGGACATAAGATAATACCAAAATGAAAGATATATTGTAGTCTCTCTTGGGAAGAATAATGGCATACAGATGTTGCTTTTCCCTAAACTGATATGCAACTATAATGCAAATTTGATTAGGATCCCAGTGACTAGTTTTAGGAGAATAGATTATTTGTATGTGGAAGAGTATAACTAGAATTTAAAAAAGAATAGTCAAGAAGGGGAATTTAGTCTTTAAGACATTGAGATATATAAGTATGAATACAAAAATAGTTAGATAACATTATAGAAGTAGATAAATAGTACAGTGGTACAAAATAGAGCATGCAGAAACACTCACGTTGATATATAAGGACTTATTACTATGATAATGAAGGCATTTAGAAAAAAATAGTAACTCCCACGTTGTATACTAGATGTAAATATAGTAGATGAGTTGAATATACAGATGGAGGAAAAAAACTACACTGTTAGGATAACTCCGCTACAGTAGCAAAATATTTTAGGATTATAATGGCTTATTGTAGGAAAGCTTCTGGTTTATTCAAGTCTGAAGAGATACTAGGGACTTTCAGAGCAGCTTCCTTCCAGGTGGTGACTCAGATATCAAGGCTACTTCCATGTTGTTCTTATGCAATTTGGAACATTTGATTTTGAGATGTGCTACTCTAGGGGAAAAGAAAGCTAGAGTCACACAGGGGTCTTCATGGTCAGGGGTAGACATGACATAGACCTGGGTATTTCACTTCTGCCCACATCTCATTGGCTAGA
The DNA here is from genome assembly GCA_028644305.1 of Xerus rutilus. Classification (NCBI taxonomy): domain Eukaryota; kingdom Metazoa; phylum Chordata; class Mammalia; order Rodentia; family Sciuridae; genus Xerus; species Xerus rutilus. The sequence goes on from CM053400.1 coordinate 112,816,111, forward strand.
ATAGGTCACATACTTTTAATTCTAAAAGAGGCTAGAAAATGTGGGAGGCTATAAATGGACATTCAATCAGCATTAAATGTTTAAATACTAGAAGTATTAATGTCAAATGTAGAGTCACACTTTTATAAACTCAGTTTTGAGGTGATTTCTTAAGATTGTCTAGGAAAGAAAAAGCAATAAAGGGAATAGATTGGACTACAGAACAGTGGGCACTAAGCAATGAAAGATGTGGAAAAACAGAGTTAAATGACAAGTGATAGATTAAGAAATGATATTGGCCAAACACATAAATGATAAATGTTACAATTTCTAATGTGCAGAATTTGTATAAAGAAAAAAACTGCAAATCAACCAATAGAAAAAAAATAGCAATGGATATTGACAGTTCAAAAATACATATGGTCAGTAATATATAAGGAAGTATCACAGTACTGTGATAGTAGCATACAAACTAAGTATAAATTAAGTGCCATTTCATTTTCTCCTTCCTCCTTCTCCTCCTCCTTTTTGGTGCTGGGAATGGAACACTGAGCCTTGTGCAGGCTGAGAAAATGGTCTAAATCCCTAGGCCATAATTTTCAATAGAAATCTGGCTGAATCATTTATGGAGTGTCTACACAGTTGAACACCATGAGTCATTAAAAAGGGAAAGGTGGATCTTTACACCCTAACATGAACAGATGTCCTTGATGTAGAAGTGGAAAATAAGATATATAAATCTCTATAGACTGTGACTATAATTTGGGGGAAAATTAATGAGATACCTAGATAGATAATATAATACAATAAAAAATAAAAACATGACAAAATCAGGAAGGATATAAACAGAACTTGATGTTTGCTCTCTGAAAACTGGAGAAATGGCCCGGTGTGGTGGCTCACGCCTGTAATCCCAGTGGCATGGGAGGGTGTGGCAGGAGGATCTCGAGTTCAAAGCCAGGCTTAGCAAGGGCGAGGCAATAAACAACTCAGTGAGACCCTGTCTCTGAATAAAACACAGAATAGGGCTGGGGATGTGGCTCAGTGGTCGAGTACCCCTGAGTTCAATCCCCAGTACCCTCCTTCCTCCCAAAATTAAAGAAAAATGGAGAAATGGGGACATTTGTGTTATAGTTTTTATAGTTTCTTAAATGATAACTTTGATCTTTTTGTGTTCTCTGCATTGTTTGAATAAAAAACCATCAATAATATTCACTCATTCATCATTTATTCACCCACCTATCTACCCAACCATCCATCAATCATCCATCCATTCATTCTCTAATAGGCAATAAACATTGAGTAAGCACCTATTCTCAGGCATGTGTTTGCCATGAATATTACAATTAATATTCAGGTTAGCTCAGCTTGGAGTAAGAAGGATGCCCAGGTGTTTTTTCCTCCTTCTTGTCAACTATTTAAAACCAAACAACAAAACATGGAGTGTCTGGTTATTGGCCTCTCATACACACCATCTGGCTTGTCTTCCTTAGCCTCTGTCCTTTGTCTGCCCTGAAGATGACAAATTAGTGGGGGACATCCTTTATAGTCGGAAATGCAGGTCAATAAAATTTGCACCAGGCTTTCCAATTTAGTATCATCTCAGTCAGGACATCCCAAAATAAAATTTGTTTCAAAAATAGATCAAGGAGGAGAAAAGTTAGAATTGAAAACAAACAATTAATCCTCTTATGTCACTGATTCTGTGAGAAAACTTATTGAAAAAAAAATCAGTTTCTTGTTCAGGTGCAATGATTTTGCTGGTAGAAAAAAGCAGAACAAAAATAGTGCAGTCGAAGAGTCCAGTGAGATAAAGAATACTATAGAGCAAAACAGGAAGTTGTTTAATGGGAGGGAATAATTGACCTCAGAGTCAAAGGCATGAGATCCTTGAATACAAAGGTTTTTACATTTCTTTTTTTTTTAAAAAATATTTTTTAGTTATACATGGACACAATTTTTTTATTCTGTTTATTTTTATGTGGTGCTGAGGATCGAACCCAGGGCCTCACATGTGAGAGGCAAGCACTCTGTCACTGAGCCACAACCTCAGCCCGGTTTTTACATTTCTGAAATGTTATATTGATGCTTTGATTACCAGATTCCAATTGCACACTGTGGATTCTTTTGTGCCAATCCACTGGCTTAGCTATCTGGTGAAGACAGGGTATTTACAATGTTGAATGACAAATCATTTGAAATGTAATTACATAGGAAAGAGAAACATGTATCTATTCTAATATACGTGCTTCTGCACATATATATTTGTGTGTGTGCCTTATGCAAGCATGCGTGTGCATGCACTTTTATAGCTTTAGTTGATTTCAATTAATTTTATGTGCAATTGGACAAATATCTCAAACTAAAAGAAATATTCCTGCTATAATCTTAAAAATACGACACCTTGCCAGGTGTGGTAGTGCATGCTTGTGATCCCAGCAACTCCTAAGACTGAGGCAGGAAGATTGCAAGTTCAAGGCTAGCCTGGGCAATTTAGTGAGACCTGTCTCAAAAAGAAAAAAAGAAATAATAAAAAAAAAGGGTTGGGGATGTCACTCAGTGGTAGAGTGCCCCTGTGTTCAATCCCCAGGACTGTCAAAAGAAGAAAAAAAGAAAGAAAAATAAAAAGAACAAAAGTTTATCTTAGAAATACATTTCTTTTTCTTTTCTTTTCTCCAAACTGTTGGGGAATGTATGTTTTTTTTTTTTAATAATTCTTTTTTTTTTTGGTACTGTGGTATTGTGAGTTGCTTACGCCCCGCCATTGCTGAGGCTGGCTTTGAACTCGCGATTCTCCTGTCTCAGCCTCCCTAAGTGCTGGGAT
>CM053400.1:112819013-112852773 GCA_028644305.1 Xerus rutilus
TTTTTTTCCTCCCTACTTTCAAGATACATTCCCAGCCTGGCGCGGTGGCGCAAGCCTGTAATCCCAGCATTTAGGGAGGCTGAGACAGGAGAATCGCGAGTTCAAAGCCAGCCTCAGCAATGACGAGGTGCTAAGCAACTCAGTGAGACCCTGTCTCTACATTAAAAAAAAAAAAAAGGGCTTGGGATGTGGCTCAGTGGTCGAATGCCCCTGAGTTCATTCAGTATCCCTGAGTTCAATCACCCAGTAGCAAAGGAAAAAAGAAAAAAAAAGGAAAAATACATATCTTCCTAATATTCCACTTATTTGGTTCTTACTTCTAGTTTCAATCAAGGAAAACAATAATCTAGAGCAAGTTCTTCCCAAAGAATTTGGTTCTGTTAAAACTCTTCATCTATTAAAGGAAATTAGATCTTTAAAATCCTTACTCTGAAAATTCAAGCAAAACTTCTCCTTAAAATGAAGTAAAAGAGAATAAGTAGCAGACCACTACAAGGCAGTTTTATCTTTATTGCCATCTTATAGGGGAGGAAATGAATATTCAAGGAGATTTCGTGACTTCCTCAAGACTCAGCCGGTAAGTGGAAGAGCCGGATCTTCAACAAGATGTATCAGTGCCCCAAACACCAACAAAATGCTCTCATTACGTATGGTTCCTAAACTGTATTTGTGTCTGTTGACTTGCTCTCTGTGATCTTGTCTGTCTGCAGTGACAGATTCAGTACAACTCTAACTCACATAGACATGGAGATGATTCCAGAACTGAGGATTTTGAAAGAGAAAAGAGTTGTTTTGTTTTGTCGTCGTTGTTTCCCCTAGATGGGAGGGATCTCGTCAACACTTTCAAACACACAGGCTGTTTGCTCGAAGTTGAGCTTTGAGAAGGATCTGCCCTCCCGCCCGGTTTTGGGAGAGTGGGGGGGGGGCAGAGAGCGGGTGCTGCAGGCAGAGCCTTTGTCGCAGGAGAAAGGGAAGGGGCATCCTGAGGATCCGCCCTGTCCGAGGAGGGAAAGCGAGACAGGAGGCTGCAGACACGTAGAGAGCGCTTTGTAGGAACGCTGGCCCCAGCAGGCTTCCTGAGCTGCGATCCCACATCCCTTCCCTTGCCAAGGCGATGCAGAGGAGTCTGACAACTTGGCCTGGGGCCAGGGGCTTGTAGCCAAAGGGCACTAAATCAAAGTGAAAAAGAGGTGACATTTTAAAAGCAAACGACATTTCTTGTTTGTTTGTTTTAGAGGGCAGAGAGAAATAAGTTATTGTAATGGCAAAAGGGTCGAAGATATAAAACAACACTGCCTAGAATATTTTAAAGTTATTTGTTTGTACAAGCCCTTTCTTTAATGAGTGTCTCCCATTCTTACTAAGCACTTTCCCAGTATTTCTCCAGATGAAGATAATGTCTGCATAAATTCTAGTTTTGTCTGAAAACTGAAGACTCCATATGTGTGAAGCTCTTATGCTTTTAAACTAAACAGAATGTTATAATTAATAATCTCCAGAGGAATGCTCAAATGTTTTCTGTGATAACATTTCTGGTTTCAAAGATTTTCTCTTTTCTTAATTCAAGATTGGTTTCTTATGTTACTGATGTGCTTTTTTACTTGACATTCAAATATGGAAAAATGTTTCTAAATTCTCATCTTCCACCTTCAGTTGTGAACAGCTTTACATTCCCAGGGAAAGACACTTGGGGAAATCGGGACTGAACAATATTATGGAGGCACAAATCTGGGGGTGGGTTTCCACGGAATGGAGGGAACACCCAGGCATTTGATTGTTTTTTGTGATTATAGCTTTATTTTACTTATTTTTTTTTTTACTTAGAAGTATAAAACATTTCAGGAATATAAAGACTGTATAAAGAATACACTTGCTGCCCTGATTAAGACATAAAGCGAATCACAATTTTATTTATAAGGGAAAAATACCAAGCTACCAAAGCATAAATTGGAAAGCACTGTGATAAGAGTGGAAAGAATGCTAGCTGTATTGTTCCTTTAAATTTATTAGCAACCTTTAATGAGCTTCTGTTTGTGTCACTGAGTTTGCACAGATGAAAGATGCCCTTCCTGACCTCGGTGTGATTCCAGACTCTTAAGAAACACATGCACTCATGCACACATGCGGCACACGCACACACTACAGGCTGTTACAGACTTCAGGAAGGGCTAATGGCAGATGGAGGCTCTGGGAACTAAGGGATCCTGAAGAGTGGGAGGTGAGGATAGAGGTGAGTGGTCAGCAAATGTTTCTCAGTGTTTGGAAGAAGCAGGGTTAAGGCAGGCATCCCAGGGAAGGAGGGACATCACAAAGGGGGAAAATCTGCAGAACACTAGGGTGGGACAGAGCACTAGTGAATGGGCTACTGCCATGGATATGATTGGCTTGACTAATAGGCTCTGCTCTCTGGGACTGGCAGGGATCATGGAAGGCCAGGGAGCCCACACTACAGAGCTGGGGCTTTTCAGCAGGGAATTCAAATGATCACATTGCATTTGAGAACAAGTACTCCACCCAGAGACTAAGGTTTCTGTAAGAATCCGAAGACGGTTTCAGGGACTCTGCAAATCCCTTGGAGTTAGACGCAATATGACGTAGGCATGTGAGTAGTGTGTATGTGTGTGGGTGTGGTCATGTACTTTCCCCTGGGAAGATCCCGCTCTGTTCTTCCATCTTAAAGTGTTTCATAACTCAAAAAGAGTAAAGAACTGTACTAGGACAGAGAGCATGATCAGATTGGAAGGTTATTGCCCTAGCCGAGATGACAAATCGAGAAGTCCTGTACTGAGAAATTGTCCTAGGGATGGAAATTGTCCTAGGGATGATGCAGTGGAGGATGGGAATATAACTGGATTTTCGGGGGGAGCGAAGAGGGAGAAGTCAAGTACAAGGCTCTCAAACTTTGATGTGCATATGAATCGCCAGGGCTTCTTTCAGATGTAGATTCTGACTAGAAGATCTGGGAAGAAGCCAGAGATTCTGCATTGACTTCAAGCTACCCTGTGGGTAATGGTGAAGCTGGACTACACTTTGGAGAGTGCGGTAGCACACTGTCGGTACAGGATTCTCAATCTCGGCCAGCCATAAACTTTTTCTTTAATAATTCTATGTTATGGGGCAAGGTATGGTTAGATATTTATCAGCATCTTTGGCCTCTGGCCACAGGACAGTAGCAGTACAATCAAATTTTCTCTGAGCTTCACCAGTTTTGCAGGTGTGGGTGGGGAGGCACTGCCCCATCTGTCACAGCTCTGGCTTCATCTTCAAAGCATTGGAGGTGCATTAGGAACTATCGCTGTCTGGCCTCACCCAAACTGATTATATTCTAATCTCTGGTTGGGGGCCTGGGGAGGGTGCCTAGGCAGCTGTCCGGCATTCTGATGTGCAACCAACTGTGGGCTGGAAAGGACAGCCTGGCTTGGTGGCAGAACCCATGGACTGCACCAGAAGGCCTAGAGGAGCTGTGTAGGTGGGGAGGTGAAGTGAGAGCAAAAGATAAGGCTTCAGATGTAAATGATGATGAGCTCAGTTTGCCTGGGGGTCATTTAAATGGAGATACTCCTTTTGATATTCTAGGCCACCTGCAAGCCTTGTGACCTTGGGCCCATATTTTCTTCATCTGTCAATTGTGATACTATTCACTTTATATCAAGGGTTGAGGGAAAGGGAAAATAAATGATGATGTGGAAGAAAATAATAACTATCTCACACTATTACATACAACACACACACACTGGAGGGATTTTAGAAGTTTTTTTGAAAAACCATATTTTGGAAGTTTTAGGGAAAAATAGGGCAAGATCTTATAACATCAGGGCAAGGAGTGATTTCTAGAAACAAACAAAAGCATAAATCATAACTGATAAAGTCAAGCAAATTAAAAATAACAATTTTAGTACATCGAAAGGCACCATCAGCAAAATTAAAAGCCAAACCAAAGATTGTAAGAAAACATTTGCCTACCATATAACTGACACAGATTTAACATAGAGAATATGCAATAAATTCCTAAAAGTCACTTAGAGAAAGACAAACAACCTCAGAGAAAATAGGTATGCCATATAAATAGGCAAATTACAGAAGAGGAAACTGGAATGGCCAGTAAATTTAATACAAGATGCTTAACCTCCCCAGTTGCAAGGCAAATGCAAGCTGGAACTGCAGTGTGTAATATTCCTTAACCACCAAATAGGCAAAAATGTAAAAGTCTGATAGTTTGAAGTGTTGCTGAAACTGTAAGACAGAGGAACTCATACTGTATAAATTGGTGTTATTTATGAGCAACTTGATAATATTTAATAAAGTTAAAAATGCCCAATAGCCTATGATACTGTAATTTTATTCCTAAGTGAGGTATATATGTACAGAGACGATCCTTACAGTGTTATTTCCAAAAGTGGAAGCTGGAAATGTCCAAATTGTCTATCCCCAGGAGAATGGATAAGTAAAATTGTTTTTTATAATGAAATATATACTTTCATGAAAATAATGTTCTATGTGTTAGCATGGATAAATATCAAAGGTGGTGTTGAATAAAATGATAAATTACAGAAACATAAAGAGTATCCTGTTTATGTATATAAAGTGTAAAATACACAACATGATGTCATATTTTATTTATAACTACATTCGTACTTAAAAAAGAAATATAAAATTCATGCATGAAAATACTAAAGTTCATATGCAGGACATTTGTTGTCTTCTAGGGAGGGAAGAAATGAGATATGGAAGACTACACCAGATGGAAAAGTTAGATAATTTGCCCTCCTCTAGCTAGAGGAGATCCTAGATCCCGCCCTAGTCTCTGGCCCAAGCACTAGAGCCTTTACAGAGCTCTCTATCTCTTTGGTTTGTGGTTCATTCTGAATTTAAACTATTATCTCCCTACTTAAGTTTTCTGGATGAGTTGTTATACTCAATTCCTTTATGGTAATTTAATTGGAGAAATTCTTGACCAAGTGTCAGTACTGATAAAAGAACAAGACTCCCAAGAGAAATGTGGAGCACTTCAAAGGAAGTGGCCAAGGTTCATTATGATGGAGAGACTAAGCAGGGACATGGGAATACAAGTGGGGTGTAAGGTATGCAAAGAAAAAAGGTGTTTCAAGAAAGAGGGGTTGGATACTATGTCTTTTGCTGCTCTGAAGTCAGTAAAGTAAGAATTGTTAGTCACATGGTAGTCTTCAAAAATGGTCCCTATAGGGGTAAAAAGATATATCTGTTCTTCACCCCAAGTAAGAATATCACAGCTGACACTCCTCCAAAAAGGGGGAGGGGAGGACTAACAAAAAAAAAGAGCATAAGAAATTAATTTACTTAAAGTTTTATGAGATGTGGGAGATTTCAGAAATAAAGACCCACAGACTCAGGGAATATTTTCCATTTTTGTATTTAGTTCAATAAAGAATGGACAACCATGTGGAAATGTGATTAGACAAAAGGGTACAATCTGATGGTAATAGATGCAGAGGGAAACCTAGCAAAGCCTGTGTTCAGATTCTTCCCAGCCTAAGTAGCATTACTTCCTCTCAGGTACTGGGCAGAATGCCCTGGAATGGGGGTCTTTAAAGGAGAAGGGAAAAAGGGAGAGAGTGACCTTTCTAGGTTTTATGGGTTGCTTTGGGGGAGAAAGGTTCTAGGTTTCGTGCCTTGCCACCCGGAAGAGGAGTTCAGGTTTCTTTGACTTATTTCCAGGAGGAAAAGAGGCAGCAGACAGGAGGGCAGGAGAAGATCAGCCAGACCTTGTTCCTGAGGCTCTTCCTTTCATTGTGCTTCAGTTTATTCAGTGTGCCAAGGTACCATACTTTGGAGGATTGTGTTCTGATCCCTGACAACCCCATCAATGCCTTCCTCCCATATGAATGTACTGCTCCTTATATTAAGAGGTGAAATTTCATTTCTTTCCCCTTGAATCAGGACTGGCCTTATCTAACCCAAACAACAGAACAGTCATGAAAATGAAATCAAGACTTCCATTGCCAGGTCATAAAAAGTCTTGAAGCTTCTTTAGCCATGTCTTCTGGAGTATTTGCTCTTGGTAAGCCTCTCTGGGAAGCCAGCTGCCATGCTGTGAGATGCCTCAGTCACATGCAGAGGGCTCTGATGGACAGTCCCAACTGAGATTCCAGACAGTAACCACCATCGACTGCCAACTTGGTGAGTGAGCATCTTGGCCATCTAATCCTGTGGATCCTTCAGATGACTGCACCTTTCTGAGGGATCCCATGGGAGAGCTACCCAGATGAGACCAGACAACATGTGGACCCAGGAGACCAGAATACATTGCTATTTTGAGCCATCAAATTTTGGGGGTAGTTTGATGTAGCAATGGATCAGAGAGACGATGGTGACATAGGGCTTGTTGATTAGAGAAATCTCAATGGATTGGTGGTGACTGGGAGTGAGAAGAGGGAAGAGGGAAGGAGACAGGGACAATCACTGTACTCAATTCCCTTAAGAAACTGCAGTGGTGGGAGTGAAGAAATGGGGTGATAACTAAAGTTGGATAAGGGGGAAAATAATTTTTTTAAGGCTACACAATTCTATCTTTAGAATTTCCACATCTTTAGAATATATTTGTAGCATAGACAAGGAGAAATAGATGATATAGGTGATGAATGGAATTCAGAAATGAAAAACATGGCTTTTGATGGGGTATTTTCCTGATAGCAATAGAAGAGACTGCATAATCTGGGTGCAGAAGCAAGTGGGTTGTTCTTTGGTAAAAAGAGGATGAAAGCCCTCCTTTATGGTAATTTCTGTTTTCTCAGTGAGGCATCTGATTGGAATAGGAGTGTGTATTTTTATGAATTAAGAAATCATCACATGGAAGTGCTTATTGTCTGTATTTAGTAATTAGAATTTCAGTCTTCATTTTAGGAAGAGAAGTGAGAACAATTTTAATGGATTTTGAAATGAGATTTTTTTTTTTGTGAGAGCCACAACAGTGTCTACATTTATTTCTGGGCATATTTGAAGGTTTAAAGGAAATATCCATGGATTATCAGGATTTTAAAAAAATATGTGTTGTCAAACTCTGATATGTGGCATTGGAAAGCCATCACAAAGTCAGCTAACATGCTAAAGGTAATTAAATATGTCTTAAAAGTATTGCTTTCTCTCTTTTTGTGGGATTTGAATTGTATAATTTTATTTGATCATTTGGAAGGGCTAGCCAGAGATTAAAGTGTCCTAGTAAGAAAGTGTTCATAAAATCAGGTAGATTCATCTTCACAACTTTTCAAAAAGTAGGTCTGTTAATAGTGATAAGAAATTGAACATCCTTTATTTTTTTGAAATAGAAAAAATTGACAAATCAATTTTAGATTTCAATTAGTATTTATAACAAGGGAGCATTTTCTGTTTGCAATTGCACAGTATGCTCACTGATAGCTCATTTTTCTGTTGCTATAACAGAATAATTGAGATTAGGTAATTTATAAAGAAAAGACATTTATTTGGGCTCACATGTTTTGGAGGCTGGGGAGTCCATAAGCATGGCACTGGCATTTACTTGAATTCTGGTGAGGGCCTCATGCTGCTGTCTAGCATGGTGGAAAGCAGAATGGCAAGTAGGTGAATATGGAAGAAACAGAACATAGGGGTTGAGCTCACACTCTCATGGTAACTGTAAATATCACACGACCAGGAGAAGATGAATTAAGCTACTCGGCAAGGCTTTATTGGAATGCGCGCCCTCGGACCAAATCCCCCGTCCATCAGAGCGGGCCGGGAGAAATGGCGTGGGAGATTCCGTGCATAGAGAATTTCAAGAAAACCCGGTCAGGAAGGGGAGGGCTTGGGTACCAGAAAAGAAGGCCAGAGTCCTTCCTGATGGGTCAGGAAAACTCGCTGATTGACAGGAGGCGTGTCCACTAGTGAGGTCACATCTGGCTTGCAGCTCCGCTGACCAGCTTCCTTATTTGGGCATCTTGGACCCTGACCAAACCTGACAGTAACTAACTCAGTCCTTGGAGAAGAACTCACTCCTGTGAGAGAGGCATTAATTCCTTTTAACAACCTAGTCATCTCTTAAAGGCCCTTCCCCTCACCACTGTTACAATGGCAATCAAATTCCAATATGAGTTTTGGAGGAGACAAACCATGTAGTCTACACAGTGGTGTAGACTATTTGGAGCCGTCACCTAATAGTCTACACAGCAGTGGGCTGGGTCTGTGCCGGAACCTACAGCCTGATCCCCCAGTGGCACCCTATTATTGTGTTGCTTCATCCAGGGACATCCACCTGGAGGGGTTGAGGAAATTAGTCTGTATTTGAGTGTTCTGAACAGTTTTTTATTGCTAGGAACTCTTAATATTCTAAGGCTTGTTTTCCTAGAGTTACTATGTATGGGGAAATGGGATAGGGTTCCTAATTTTCACTTATATGTGATTTTGTGAGCCACTTTGTAAAGTGTGGGAGCAGAACTCATCCCCAGCGTCTCTTCCTGTGTGCGTCTCTGGTCTTGTATAAATAAAATTCTACCTATCACCTAACTCTAAGAATTACCTGCCAAAACTATTCTACATATTTCAATGTGACTTCAATGAAGTCATGCTAATAAATTAAAAACCAAAAGGTGTTGAGTGAATAAAGTATTTTAAGTTAAAAAAAAGTAATTCCTGGAATGAAGGCAAAAGATGCCTTGACTATTTTCATTAGGTTAGTTCCACTGTCCCATTTTTGGAGGGTAGAAAAGAGAATAAAATGGTCTCACTCATATTTTCTCACACAGTTTTCAAGTAAGCAAATTCAAAGCGAAGCCCTTTCTGTCCCATAGTCTGTGTGCCTGAATGGAGCTATGGTTCATCTGTGAGAGTAGCAGAGGACACGGGGCCCAATTGTCATCAGATACACGAGTCCCTTATTTAGAATTTAATTTTTTTTCCAGTACTGGGAATCAAACCCAGGGGCACTTCATCATTGAACTTGCGATTCTCTTATGTAAGCTTCCTGAATAGCTAGGATTACAAGTGTGTGCCTAGTCATAATTTAAAATTTACAGACTCATAAAACTTAATGAGAGCCGGACGCAGTGGCGCACGCCTGTAATCCCAGCACTATGGGAAGCTAAGACAGGAGAATTGCGAGTTCAAAGCCAGCCTCATCCATGGCAAGGCACTAAGCAACTCAGTGAGACCCAGTCTCTGAACAAAACACAAAATAAAGCTGGGGATGTGGCTCAGTGGTGAAGTGCCCCTGACTTCAATTCCTGGTACCAAAAAAACTCAAAAAAAAACAAAACCCAAAATTTAACAAGAGCACTGATGTTTATATTTGTCCCTTCTAAACACTGTAATTAACAGAATTTCTTTGTATGCTACTTAATTGTGCTTGTTTTCTCATGTGAAGTGTTGTAATAATGGTTGCTGCTTTTTTAATATATATTTTTAGTTGTAGATGGACACAACATCTCTATTTTATTTATTTATTTTTATGTGGTGCTGAGGATCGAACTCAGCGCCTCACGTATGCAAGGCAAGCGCTCTACCAGTGAGCCACAATCCCAGCCCTGGTTGCTGCTTTATTGGGCAATTTTTGGGATCCCATGGATATATTTATATGATAGGCAAAGTGTTTTGTATTACTATTATTTATTATTATTGTCTTTTCTCCAATACTATTTCCTTCCTCTTTAAAGTAATGAGCAGCATTATACCATTCTGGTATAAGTTTTTGTGCATGCCTCTTTTAGTCAACCATTCCTTCCACCCTTGATTCCTGGAAATCATGGATCTGTTTACTCTTTGTATAGTTTTGTCTATTCCAGAATGACATTGCTATAGTTTGAAACTTGTGTGTCCCTGCAGGACCACGTGTTGAAGGTTTGGTCCCCAACATAGCGCTATTGGGAAGTAGTAAAAACTTTAAGAGGTTGGGCCCAGTGGGAAGAGGTTAGGTCATTGGAGATGTGCCCTTGAAAGGGACACAGGGAACCTGGCCACTTCCTGTTTCTCTCTCTTTGCTTCCTGCCTGCTATGAAATGCTGCGCTCTACCACACACTTCCTGCCATGGTGTTCTGCCCCAGGACAGGCCCTAAAGCAATGAAGCCAGCTGACTGTGCACTGAAACCTATGAAACTATGAGCCAAAGTAAACTTTTTTATTTTTTTAAATGCCACAAGTTTTATTGCAGTGTACCCATTTTTGTGAGGGTGGGGAGCTTGATCTCAAAACAATGTCCATTTAATGCTCTTTTGTACAGAAATTGCCATCATGACTGATATTTAAAATATCTTTAGTGTTGCAGGACTTCACGTAGTAAATACAAAACTCCTATACCTTTTTCAGTAATGTGTAGTTAGTGGAAAAGAAAACAGCATTGATAGCAGCTATTTCTTTTAAGAACATATGCAGATAATAGCAATAAACACTGAGGCACTAAGATAAATTAATAAATTGTGACAGTTAATAAACTTAATTGGCATTCCTTTTTTGGGAATTAAACTCATTACAAATGAGTGTTTTTAATGCACAGTACTGTATCACTACTCCCATGTCACAAAAAAGGCCTGTCAGGGCAGGTGAGGTATTTGAATGCCCCTGTGCCTCTCAGCACTGCAATCAAGTGCAACTTTAAATACCATTGAAAAATATTTCCCATTTGACCTGCGGACAATCCTTTCCAGGCATTTACTCTGCTTATCCTTTGCAGTATTTGAAGCTCTTCATGATGACAGTCACATTTGTTGTAGTGCTTGCTGCAAGGGAGGCATATAACCAGCTATTTTGGCTATAATAAAATGGGAAGGTATTTTCTTGGGTTCTAAATAAAAGTATTAACGAGTCCCATGGCAATCGCTGGCAGGCTGCTTAAATGGATGATATCTCATTCATTGTATTGGAAGGAACTGATAGAAAGGGAACGACAAAGAACGAAACCTAAACGATATTCCAATGGAGTGAACTGGAGATATGCAAATCCCTGAAGATCCAGATGCACGCGACTGCCATTTTATAATGTTGTTCCTTCAAGTGAAACTATTATATTTTCTCTCAATTTCTCTCCCAAGTGTCAAACAGTCCTAAATATCATTCAAGATATTTACTTGCCACTCCTATTTAATTCCTGTAAATTTCTTTTTAGTGACATTTTTAAAGCTAGCGTAAATCATCTTGCTTTTTAAGAGTGTACTTTCAGGAATGCAAGATGTACTTTACTTCCCCTACAATTATTATTATTTTTTTTTTATCATCACTTAAATAGAAGAGAATTGCTACTTCTTCCTTCCTTATTTCCTTCCTTTTGATCTCCTCTTGTGTAGATTTCTTTTCTTTTCTTTTCTTTTGGTACTGGGGATTGAACTCAGGGGCACTCAACCACTGAGCCACACCCCCAGCCCTATTTTGTGTTTTATGTGGAGACAGGGTCTCACTGAGTTGCTTAGCATCTCACCTTTGCTGAGGCTGGCTTTGAACTCGCGATTCTATCTCAGCCTCCCTAAGTGCTGAAATTATAGGCGTGTGCCACCATGCCCCGCTTGTGTACATTTCTTTACTTTCATATCATTACAGACTTTGAGGACTTCATCATTCACTCCAGATGCCAAGGTGCCCAAAGCTGTGTCTAACCTTTCCTCTTTGTAAGTTGATTACTCAGGTATTTTGTTGTGACAGAAAGCTGATTTACACAGTCATATAAATGGGGTCATCCAATACAAAATTTATTGTGTCTTCTTTTACTTCAAAAAGGCGTTTAGAATTTATCCATGTTGTTTCACGTATCAATAGTATTTTGCTTCTTATTGCTAAATAGTATTCTGTTGTGTGGATATACCACAGATTGTTTAACCTGTCACATATTGAAATATGTCTGTGTTGTTTCCAGTTTGGGCATATTATGAATAAAGTTGTTAAAACATTTGCCTAGATGTTTTTAGGTGAACATATGCTTTCATTTCATTTAGTAAATACCTAACAGTGAGATTTCTGGGTCTTATGGCAAGCATATGTTTAACTTTAAAGATACTGTTAGACTGTTTTCTAAAATGTCTGTATAATTTTTACTCCCACTAAACATATATGAATGTCCCTGTTATTCTACACCTTGCCAGTTTTCACCAATTAGCCTTTTAATTTTGGCAACTTTAGGTATGTGCTGATAACATCTTTGTGGTTGTAACTTACCATTTTAATGATTATTAATGTTGAATATCTTTTCAGATATTTTGCTAATTTTTAAAGGAAAATTATTTCTTACAGTTGAGCTTTAAGGGTTTTTACATGTCTGCCTCAGTTTGTTTGTGCTGTACATATAACAAAATACCACAGACCAGGTAATTTTTAAGCCATAAAGATTTATCTCTCTGAGCTCTAGAGGCTGGGAAGTCTAAGAGCAAGATGCTGCCAGGCCTAATGTCTGGTGAGGGCCCCATCTTTGCTTTCAAGATGGTGCCCTATTGCTGTATCCTCCAAGGGGATGGACACTGTGTCTTCACATGACAGAAAGGATGGAAGGGCAAGTGAGTACTTCCTTCAACTTTATAGTTTTATCGGGTTGATGATCTCATGCATGAGCCTGGAGCCCTTATGACATAATTACCTTCCAGAGGCCATACCTCTATACTGTTGCCTTGGTGTATCAGTCAGCTTTGCATGCTGTGACCAAAATACCAGACAAGAACAATTTAGAGGAGAGAGTTTTTACCAGTTAGTCCATTCAAGCTAGGGTGAACTGATTAGCTTACTGCTCCCGTAATCTAATCATTTCACCTCTGAATATTCCTACATAAACATAGGAGCTTTGGGGGAACACCTCATATCCAAATCATGAAAATTGAGACTAAAGTTTCCACCTGAATTTTTCTTAATGAAAAGTAATAACTTTATTAGTTGTCACATAAAATGAAAATTGATGTCATAAGATGATACCACTGTATACCCACCAGAATGGTTATATTGGAAAAAGATAGTGATTACCAAAATTAGGCTGTAAAGCAACCAGAACTCACATACAGCTCTGAGGAAATGTTTATTTGTACAACTTCTCCAGAAAAGTATTAGTAAATGACTATTAAAACTGAATATATACATATGTATATTCACCAAAAGATATGTATGAGATTCTTCACAGAGCACTATTTGGAATAGCCCCAAACTGGAAACTACTCTAATGGCCATAAATTGCAGAATACATAAAGAAGCTGTATTATATAGTGCCATAAGCAATGAGAATCAACAGTCTACAGCGACATGTTACAATATGGATGAGGTTCACAAATAAGATGGTAAATAAGCATCAGACATAATTGATAATACTCTATGGTTCTATTTACATAAAGTGCAAAACCAGGCAAAACGAACTGTTCTTAGAAATCAGGACAATGGTCAAGTATGATGGTGCATACTCGTGATCTCAGCAATTTAGGAGGCTGAGGCAGAAGGATTGCAAGTTCCAGGCCAACCTCAGCAACTTAGTGAGATGCTCAGCAATTTAGCAAAAATAAAATAAAATTAAAAATAAAATGGGCTGGGGATGTTGCTAAGAGAGGTACTGGGTTCAATCTCTAATCCCCAGGGGTGGAGGAGAAAGAAATCAAGACAGTGGTTATCCACAGGGAATAGAAATGACAGCAAGGGAGCTCAAGAAGATTTTGGGGAACATAAAATTTACATTCTTTTCCTTGATTTTGGGGGAGATCATGGGAGTTGCTAATTTTGTGAAAACTCATTCAGCTGTACAAATAGGTATCAACCTGAATTGTGAATGGGACATCATCATGCAAACCATATGGTATTCTAGTTACAAGTCTACCAGATATGGGATACATAAATACTTTTCTCTCAGTTTGTGTCTTGTCTTTTCATTCTTTTAACACTGTCTTTTTAAAAGCACGTTTCTAGCTTTCTAAAAGCCCAATTTATCAATTTTTTTTATAGGTCATGCTTTTAGAACATCTAAAAAATATCATCAAACTGAGGGTCACACAGATTTTTCTCCTACATTTTTTCTAGAAGTTTTTAAGTTTGAGGGTTAGAATTAGGTCAATTATCTAATTTGAGCTTTATATAAAATATGAAATATGTGTCAAGGTTCTGCTTTTTTTTTTTTAACACATGGATGCCCAATTTTTCCAGCAACATTTGTTGAGAAGATAAAACTTTCACCATTGAATTGCTTTTGTTCCTTTGACAAAATTCAATTCATTGTATATTTATGGGTCTATTTCTGGGCTCTTTATTCTGTTTCATTATTATTTCTATCTACAATTTCCAAAGTATGTGATGGTTTAAATAACTGAAACTTTATAATAAGTTTTGAAATCAGGTTTAATGAGTCCTTCAACTTTACTCTTCTTTTCCAGAATTGTTTTGAATTTTGCTAGTTTTTTAAATATCCACATACATTTTAGAATTAGTTTGTCTATATCTCCAAAAACTTTACTGAAATTTTTATTTGGATTGTATTGAATGTATACATCAATTGAAAATAATGGATATCTTAATAACATTGAGATATAGTTCTCTGTTCAATTAAATTTATGGTACATCTCTGTTTATTTCAATTTCAACTTCTTTCATTAGTATTTTGTGCTTTCAGGATGCAAATGCTGCACATATTTTGTTGCATTTATACATAAGCATTTAAGTTTTGGTACTGTTGTGAATGATTTTCTTTCTTAAATTTCAAATTCCAACTGTTAATTCTGTGTATGAGAATACATTGATTTTTATATATTGGCCATGTGTCCTATGACCTTGTTACACTCACTTTTCAGTTCTGAGAGATATTTTTGTAGATTTTTAAAAACTTTCTCCATAGACAATCATGTCACCTGAAAGTAGAGGCAACTATATTTCTTCTTTCCTATTTGTATGACTTTTACTTCTTTATCTTGCTTTATTGCAAAGGCCAAGGGCGTCTAGTGTGATGTTGAAGTGATACTGAAAAGGAGTGGTGTGAAGATGTCTTGTTTCATACAGGTACTTTTTATTTATTTTTTACTATTAAGGGTATTTGTAGGTTTTATATACATATGTAGATGTGTTTAATAAAATTAAGAAACATTTTTTTATTCCTACTTTCTACTTTCTGGGAGTTTTTAATCACGAATGGATATTAAATTTTGTCAAGTGCTGTTTTTGACATCTTTTGAGATGATCATAAAGTTTTCTTCATTAGTCTTTTAATATCATAAATTATATTAATTGATTTTTCAAATGATGAGACAGCCTTGCGTTCTCGAGATGAATTCCACTTGATCAGATGTATAATCCTTTTTATGTACTCCTAGATGTAATTTTCTGGTATTTTGTGTAAGAAATTTACAACTGTGTTCACAAAGGATATTGGTATGCAGTTTTTTTCTTGTAATGACTTTGTTGAGTTTTATTTAGGTTAATCTCAGCCTTTTAAAACAACTTGGAAAGTCTTTCCTATTCTTTAGTTTTCTTGAGAAGATCATATAGGCTTGGTATTGTTCTTTCCTAAACACAGGTAGAATTTACCAAGGGAATCATCTAGGCCTAGAGTTTTTTCTCTGTTGGTAGATAGTAGTCAGGTTCTCTATATCTTCTTCAGTGAAATTTAGTAATTTATGCCTTTCAAGGGATTGACTTGTTTCATCTACACTGTCAAATTTATGGGTATACAGTTGTTTATCCTGATCTTCTATGATCCTTTTGATCTCAGTGAGGTCAAGAGTGAAGTCCCCTTTCTGTTTTCTGGTTTTGTTATCTGTGTCCTCTATTTTTCTTGGTCCATTTGACTAAGTTTACCTATTATATTGACTTTTTCAGGTAATCAGCTTTTGGTTTCATTGGTTTTCTTTATTTTTTTTCTATTTTCAATTTTATTGATTTCTGTTCTCATCATTACTATTTCATTCCATCTGCTTGCTTTGGGTTTAATTTAGTTTTAGAAATTTTAGGCAACTGGGTTTATATCTTTGTTCTTTTTTAAGTATTTAATACTCTAAATTTCTTCTGACCACTGTTTTAGCTGCATCTCACAAATATTGATATATTTTGGTTTTGTTTTCATTCAGTTCAAAATATTTTCCAATTTTGCCTGAGACTCTCTCTAACTTATGTATTATTCAGAAGTGCATGACTGACCTTCTAAATACTTGGACATTTCCCAAGTTTCTTTGTTTATTGATTTTTAGTTTATTTCCATTATGTTCCAAAGAACATACTTTATATGATTTATATTATTTTAAATGCATCAAGGTCTATTTTATGGCTCCCACATGGCCCATTTTGGTAAATGTTTCATGTGCTTTGAAAAGAACATGTTCTGCTTTTGGTAGCTTGAGTGTATCCTAAACATCAACTAGACAGTTAGCCAACAGTTTGTTTAGGTCATCTATATGCTTAGTGATTTTATGTCCATTTGCCTTATCAATTACAGAGAAAGAGGACTTGACTTCTGCAACCATTATTGTGGATTTGTCTCTTTCTCCTTTTGAACCTATTAAGTTTTGTCTCTTTTATTTTAATGTTCTGTTAGGTGCCGACACATTTAGGATTGTTCTTAGAAAACTTTCTTAGAAAATTCATACTTTTATTATTAGTTGATTTCCCAGTTGTTTTTGATAATATTCTTTGCTCTGTAATCTACTCTGTCTGCCTGAAATTTGCTACTCCAGCTGTATAGTATTTTTATTACATTATACATATAGATTTTTATATTTTTGCTTTTAACCTATTTATATCTTAGTGTTTAAAGTAGTTTTGTTATAGACAACACATAGCTAAGTCTTGATTATTTTACCCAATAAAACAACCTTTTTCCTTAAACTTGATTGTTTAGTCACATTTAAAGTGATTTATTAATAAAGTTGGATTAAAATTGCCCACTTATCATCTTGCTATTTTCTGTTTGTGTATTATTCTTTGTGTATTTTTTCCTTTTCCAAAATGCTCTCTTTGGGTTTACTTGTGCACTTTTTATTATTCCATTTTAACTTATTTATGGATGTTATTTATCTCTTTATTACTTCTTAGTTGTGGTCCCATGGTCCATATATAATTTTAAAATAATAATTTTCATTTTAAATAATCTGATCTGCCCCCAAATAATAGTATACCATTCATATATTGTAAAGAAATTTATAGCATATATTCTCAAATTTCCCTACCATTCTTAGTGCCATTGTCGTATATTTTACTTTTATACTAACGAGCAATAAAGAATAATTGCTACTATTTTTAAGCATTCCATTATTTTTTCAATTAAAATTTAAAAGATGAATTTTATTTTAACTTCATATATACCATTTATAGTATGCTTCATTTCTTCATGTACGTTGAGGCTTTTGACCTTCACTATATCTCTCTGACATTTCTTGTCAAGCTGGACACCTGGCAGTGACTTTGGACTCCTGCTAACATACCTCTGTCTGCAACCCCCAGGGCCTTCACATTCTCCTTCTGCCCCCACACTGGTCCTTCAGCATTTTATTAGAAATTTCTAGCTGAATCTTCTTTTTGGTTTATATATTGTCCGAGGACATCTGTCCCAGGTAAGTTAAGGCTTGGGAACTGCTTCTCTTTGCAGTCACCTGTTTCTTTCTTTTTCTTTTTTCTTTTTTTGCTGAAGGGGAATTATTTTATTATTTTATTTTTTATTATGTTTCAATTTTTATTGTTTTAATTTGTTCTAATAAGTTATACATGACAGCAGAATGCATTTCAATTCATTGTACACAAATGGAGCACAACTTTTCATTTCTCTGGTTGTACACAATGTAGAGTTGCACTATGTGTGCAGTCCTACATGTACCTAGGGTAATGATGTTAATCACATTCCACCACCTTTCCTGCCTCCATGTCCCGTCCTCTCCCCTCCCTGCCTTTTGCCCAAAGTTCCTCCATTCTCCCCATGCCCTTCCCCTCATTATTGATAAGCATCTACTTATCAGAGAGAACTTTTGGCCTTTGTTTTTTTGGGATTGGCTTACTTCGCTTAGCATGATATTCTCCAACTCCATCCATGTACCTGCAAATGCAAGTAAATGGATTTTATTCTCTTTTAAAGCTAAGTAATATTCGTGTATATAGACCACAGTTTCTTTATCCATTCATCTGTTGCAGTCACCTGTTTCTGAAGACTTCAGCTTCATTGTTTGCTCTCATGAATCAGTTCTCTAGGGGATTTGAGGGAAGTCATAGCTTCACCATTTGTCCAGGCTTTTTCTTGTTGTAAGGGTAGGCATGGCACTCTTTCCATTTTTCTGCATTCTCATTTTGAATCTGGAAATATAGGGAATCTATTTTTTAATTCCTGTACTATGAGGCTAAAATGTTATAATTTTGGAGTTCATAAATATGAAAAGTTCAGTGATAGGAAGAAAGATTGTCAGATATAATGGCCTCTGTTTATTTCCTGAGGGGCATTGATCTCAGGGAGGTTTTGGGAGACGTCACCTCCCCTGGCTGTGTTAGGGACTCTCGTAAGTTACTTATTTCTGTATTGTTGTCCCCAGACAGTGCATCAGGGGCAGAATTCAGTCCCACTGATTTCTTGATTCTCAGAACTTATCACTAGTGTTTGTGTATTGACTGAATACATGACCATACTGTTTTACTTATACTTGCCCCTTCATACCATGAATTTTGAGTTTGGTTTGAGAAATATTTATATTTATATTTATATTCCTGATATTGGTATCCCAGGAAACTATTATCCTCACTTTTTTTTTTTCCAGTAGTAGGGATCAAGCCTAGGGCCTCACACATACTAGGCAAATGCTCTACCACTGAGTTACATCCTCAGCCCCATCACTCTTCAATTGAAAAATTTTAATCTTCCAGCTCTTTCTTCCTCTCTGTGATTTTCAGCTTTCAGTCACTATGAAAAAAATATCTGAAATAATCAACTTAAAGGAGGAAATACTTAAATTGGCTTATGGTTTCAGTTCATGGTTGCCTGATCCCATTGCTTTGGGGCCTGTGGTAAGGCAGTGCATCATAGTGGGAGTGTGTGGTGGAACAAAGCTGCTCACCTCATGGCAGCAGGGAAGCAAAGAGAGAGGGATGAAGGAGCTGGAGTCCTGATATGCCCTTGAAGGGCATGCCCCAGTGACTTAACTTCTTTTCTCTAGGCCCCATCTCTTAAAAGTTCCATCATATCCCAATAGTGCCACAGGCTGTCAATCAAGCCTTAAACATATGGGACATTGGGGTACATTTGAGATCCAAACCATAACTATTTATTCAACTGGAACAGACCTCTGTACACTTGACAGATCACTTCACCCCAGTGGATTCCTATTCCCCAATTTAGGTTAAAGTCATGACTTTTAACCCCCTATTGAACGCATGTGCCTGTTTGTGTAGAAATGTCTTCTTGATCCTAGCTGTCTTCCTCCCCTAGAAATCTACACATCTGGGTAGCTGGAGAAGGCAACTCTACTTTATCTGAAGAGGGTAGGCTCCAGGTATGAGAGGAGCAGGATGCAGTGACCAGGGTGTCAACCTTAGTAAGGTCATGAGGAAGCTGCTTGGCCAACTTAGCCTTGCCTCCTCTTTATCGCTGTCCATTTTAAATGAAAGATTTCTTAAAGATAATTTACAAATTATAAGCAGAAGAAAAGTGTAGTGAAAACATATTTTAAAAATTTCTCTTTACCTATGTAGCTCCTTAAAAAATTATTTTCTAAGCCATTAATGTAGGGTTACATTTATTTATTTACAGTGTGAACAATTCAGGTCAGTTTGCTTTTACTTAGAAATGTCGAGAGAAAAAAAGTATTCACTGTGGAGCTCAAGAGAGCTATGCAAATACTCTCTACCTGCCTTGCGTCATTGCTCCTCACCTCTGCATAAACTCCTTTCTAGTCCTCCAGGTGCATGGATGCATATGCACCACAAGGTGGAGCTTTCAAAGCAGTTTATCTCTTATGGCTTCCTCTCCAGTTCCTTACTTGGAAAATGAAGACCTGAGACTGAGAAAGAGCAGCCAACACCACAAGGCAGAGGCACTCAGATATCAAAGGATCTGCAGGCTTGCGCTAGTCCCTGTAAGGAAAACAGACCTGCCCTGGACTCCCTCTTAATTAACATTGCTACCAGTATCTTCTGTGAAGATTCAGAAGATGTGCTCAGTAGGCAAGCAGATGACACAAGCCAGCCAGGATAATAGGTGAATTTAGATGGCAAAGATTCTAGAAGCTTTCAGTGGGTGTAAAGATGCAAGTGTACAGAAGCAAATGCACATGTTTGCTTTTAAAGGAGTGGTAAATAGAGCTTCGGATGGTGTAAGAGCTGAATATGTGTCCAAGACAACGTAGCAACAGTCACAGTGGACTATGATGATTATCACAATGCAACCTAACAGCTTCACTCAGTGCCTCTGGACTGCCAGCTGGCAAACTGCCAATTGCTAGTCCTCAGCAAGGTAAGAGACTTCAGCCAGAGTGTCAGTAAACTTCCTCATGAAGCCTGTTATTTAGTAAAGCATCTTTTGCCCCTATTTGCAGTTTTTCTTTATGGTTCCTTCCACCTGTGATCAACTATAGTCCAAAAAATATTGCATGGAAAATTCCAGAAATAATTCCTAAATTTTAAGTTGCGCACTTTTCTGAATAGTGTGATGAAATCGGCATTGTCTCACTCTGTCCCACCCCATCGCACCTGGGATGTGAGTCCCTGCTCCACACTTTATACTGCTGCCCTCTCAATTATCTGATTGACTGTCCTGGCATCACAATACTCTTGTTTGGGTGACCTTTATATTACTGAATAACAGCCCCCAAAGTGCAAGATGCTGATGATGCTGGCAATTTTATTACAGATTATTATTGCAATTATTCTATCTTATTATTATGTTTTTAATCTCATATTATGATTAATTTATAATTAAACTTTATCATAGGTGTGTATAAATAGGAAAAGCATAGTATATATAAAATTCAATTCTATGCATGATTTTAGGCATTCATTCACTGGGTTGTATCCCCTTTGTTTAAGGGATGTGACTACTAATAAAATAAAACTTTTGGTGAAGGAAGCAGGAACTCAATCTATATTTCATGGACAGCCTGCCCTTTGGGCAGTGCTAAATTTTAAAGGCTCCTTTGTACTAAGTATGTAGTACTTAGTACTAATTGTATTAAGTACTTCAAATGCATCATCACATTAGTGTAGAGACATAGAATACTTGCAGCCCGCATGGTGGAGTGTTTAAGTAGATACCTCTGGACCAGACTGCCTCACTCTCCTCCTCTGATGGGTGGTAACATAAAGGTTTGTCATCATGAAGGTCAAAAGTATGGGGCAGTGAAGGACATATTGTTTCCTTGCACAAAATACACACTCAGTACAAAGATGAGTTAGTGTATTTCTGCTTAATAACTCTTTGAGGAAAGTACTTTGGTTATCTCATTTTATTGATGAGGAGCTGAACTAAGTTTCAGTAGAGCTAAATAACTTCCTGGGATCCTGTCATTTCTAAATGCCAGACCCAAGACTGTAAACCATGGATTTTCTGACCGTGTTTCAAACAAATGCTCATCTATTAAAGCTGATTGCTATCTCCCCATTGGACTAGATTGGTGGTTTTTAATTTTTTGTGTGTCAAAGTTCAACTATGGTCATAATCTACATACATACATAATTATGTATATAAGTACTTGTGCCTAAAATATGAAACAACACAATTTTTTCAGTACTGGGGATTAAATCCAGGAGTGCTCTACCACCGATCTACATGTCCACTCTTTTGTATTTTTTGTTTTGAGACAGAGTACCACTAAGTTGGTCAGTCTGGCTTTGAACTTGGCAATCCTGCCTTGGCCTCCTGTGTTGCTGGTTTTACAGAGGTATGCCACTACGCCCCATTTGAAACAAAAATTTTTTGAAATAACACTTACCATTCTATGTGAAACACACTCTGATACATTCTATTCTATTTTATGCAGTTTTCTTTTTCTGTTTTTATGTATGTATGTATGTGTGTACGTATGTATGTATTTATGGAGCTGATGGTGACTGTCTTAGTCCATTCAGGCTGCTATAACAAAAATAGACTAGGTGACTTAAATAGCACCTATTTATTTTAAATAGCACCTAATTTATTTCTTACAGTTCTGAAGTCTAAGATCAAGGCTCTGGCAATGATGTTTGGTAAGGACTCATTTTCTGGTTCAAAAATGGTACTTTTTCTCACTGTACCCTTAGATGGCAAGAAGGGCAAGGAGGCTCTCTGGCATGTCATCCATGACAGCACCAATCCCATTTACGAGGGCTTCATCCTTGTGATCTAAAAATCTTCCAAAGGCCCCATCTTTTACTATCATAACACTGATGCTTGGGATATCACTCTATGAATGGGGCCACAGAAAAATTCCATTCTAATAGTGACTTGCTGAATTGATTTCCTAGCTCCTGAATGGGCTATAACTCATAATTTGAAAACATGGTCAGGTTGAGAAGCCCTTATCCAAATTGCTTAGGTCCAGAAGTGATTGGGATTTTAAATTTTTTTTAAACTGTAGAATATTTGCATATACATCATAGGATTTCTTGGATATGGGATCTGAGAGTAAACACAAAATTAATTTTCTGTTTCACATATGCCTTACATACATCCTATGAAAATAATTTTATACAATATTTTAGTGTGTCAGTGGTTTGACTGTGACCAGTCACATAAGGTCAGGAGGGGAATTTTTTTCTTGTGGCATCATGTTGGCCTTCAACTTCTGATGCTGGAGCATTTTGGATTTTGGATTTTGGATTGGATTAGAAATGCTCAACCTATACCAGCAGTTTCTTGAAGCTCTAAAGTTCTCTAATTTCCTTAAGACAAAAACACAAACAAAATCCTTCAAATCCAATCTTCTTAGCCCAGAACAGAAGACCTTAACTTGGGTGCAGTGCATGAAATAAAGAAGTAAAGATATCTGCCTAGGTCAGTGTGTGCAAACATTGGAGTGTGGGATTAGAAAGCTCACCATAACTTCCACCAGGAATCTTGTGTTCTCTCTTACTTAGATGCCACATTTTAAGAGAAATCAGCAACCTGGAATATGCTCAGAAGACAGTCAAGGTAGGGAAGGGTCTGAAGTTATTTAAGCAGCTAAGAATATTTAATCTGATTTAGAAGAGTCTCCAAACAAATTTTTTTAAAATAAATACATTATGATAGTATTTTGCTAAGTTAGTAAAATTATCTTTCAGGATGGAATGAGGCTCATCTGAGGTATTATCTCATGTAAACCTTCTTTCAATAGATTTTTTAGATTTTGATGTCCAAAGTGAAAGTCTTGCAAAATGATTGTCAATGCACTACTCTCATACAAGAGGCTGTGTAAGGCAGGCAGGAAACTGCCCTTTCCCAGTGGAAGGGGAGGAGCTCTCATACTTGGCATTGGTTGGAGGCTTTTTGGCCAGCTTTGAAGGGATTGGGAGGATGGCGATGGGCTTCAGTCTTGGAATGCAGGCACTTTTGTGCCTGGGGTCTGGGTTGGCCTTGTGGGAAAGCCCCAGGTTCCTGCCAGTCTGAAGTAGTAGAAAGCATTTGTCAAGGTGGTTTCCCTCCCTTCTCAGACCCCATGAAAGTCAGGAAGGAAACAAAAAGGAGTGAGCAGTCCCCTTCCAGGTTTCCTTGGTGGGGTGAGGGGCAGGAGCACCTGGAATTCCCCTGGGAAAGGGAGCTACATCATGGAGGCTGGCACTATGATTGTTGGGGGAGGGCATTTTATTGGTGCAAATAACAGCAATTTTGTTGGGAGCTTATTAAATTCAGGAAGAAATGGAGAGAGAGGAGTTAAGCATGATTGCAAGGTTACTCTGTTAGGAAATCTTGGAGCAAATAGGGCCACCAAAATGAGGTGGAAAAACTAAAGTCATATAAATGGTGAGAAGAAAGGATGACTATTTCTTTTTTAAAAAATTTGAAATAATTTTAAATTGGTGCATTATAGTTATATACAATACTGTGATTCATTATGACATATTAGTACATGCATATAACAGAATTTGATCAATTTCATTCCCCAGTACCTCCCTGTTCCATCTCCTCCTCTCTTTTCCTAATTCCCTTCCTCTACTCTACTGATCTTACCTGCCCCCCTTATTTTAAATTGATGCCTTATACATAAAAATGGGATTCATTGTGGTATATTTGGACATACACATAGCATAATCCAATTGATGTCATTCCCCAGCACTTCCCTATGTCCTTCCTGCCTCCCTCTCACTCCAGCCTCATCCTCTACTCTACTGATTTCCCTTTTATTTTCATGAGATTCCTTTTTTATTTCCTTTTTCCTTCTCTGTAGCATTCACATGCAAGAGAAAACATATGACTCTTCACTTTTTGAGCCTGGCTTATTTCACTGAGCGTGGTGCTCTCCAGTTAGGATAGATACTTCTGATGGAGTTGTATTTGTGGCTTAGAGTTGCAGCAGTGTCTGTGAAAGTTTGAAATAAAACCAGAGTGGTTAAAATATACTGAACTTGCGCTTTCACCAATTATTACCCAAAGTTAAATCTGGAGGCTTGTGTAAAATTCGGTTATATTTGAGCTGAAGTGGTATTTAGGGATGTTGAAACTGTACTATGTTCCTGAATGCACTATTTATTCATTATCTGTTAGCCTTAGATTATTAGATTAGTAGATAATTAATGTATTTATTTCTTCTGGTTCTTTAAGTAAACTTAAGCAGGTTAATTAAGTTTGTTTGTTTTAGTACCTAACACAGAATCTAGCACATGGTAACAATGCGCTAGATATAATTATAATATTATGCGCATAATATTATTAGTATTATTTTTGCCGTGTTGGGGTTGGAACCCAGGACTTAGTGCATGCTATGTAAGTATTCTAGAACAGAGCTACACTTCCAACCCTGCAATAATATTGAATGAAAAGAAAAACAATGTGTGCATCTGATCTAGCTCCTTACTTTACAAATCTCCAGTGGAGGTTAAAAAGTTGCAACAGGAATGTAACCAACAGGTTTCCAGCTGGCCAAGCATGGATTTTTTCCATTGCACAATCCTGCCCCCTGCTGTTTAACTTGTCAAAAGATGGTAAATGTTTCAAAAGGCCTAGGTTCTTCCAGAAAGAATTTCTTCCCCTCTGTAATTGACATTCCAAAGTCAGACTTGAAACTTTGCTTCTTGCATGTTCCACCTCACAAAAAAAGTTATTTCGTGCATCGAAAAAACCAAATTTCACCTTTGCTCTAAACATTAAAACCAATAGGAGACTACAACTGAAAAATTGAAAACCAAATAATTAATTGAAAAAATGTGCAAAGGACTTGAACAGACATTTCTCTAAGGAAAACATACAGATGGCAAGCAGGTATATTGAAAAATGATTAGCATCTTTCATTAGAGAAATGCACATCAAAACCGTAATGTTATCACACACCTGTTGGGATGGCTGTTATGAAAAAGAACAAAAGATAGCAAGTGTTGATAAAGATGTGGGGAAATTTGGAACCTTTGTACACTATTGGGAATGCACAATGGTGTAGTAACTATGGAAAACAGTGGAGAGATTCTTCAAAAAATTGAAAATGAAACTACCATATGAGCCAATTATCTCACTTCTGGGCATATAAACAAAAGAATTGAAATTTGGGTCTTGAAGAGATATTAGCACTCTCATGTTTATTGCAATATTATTTATAATAGACAAGAAGTGGAAACAACATAAATATCTATTGATAAATTAATAGATAAATCAAGTGTGATCTGTCTGTCTCTATGTATTGGAATACAATTCTGTTATAAAAAAGGAGGTCTTGCCATTTGCAACAACATAAGTGAACCTGGAGGAGATTATGCTAAGTGAAATAAGCTGAGCACAGAAAGTACAAATACTGCATGATTCCATTATGTAACAGATCTAAAGTAGTCACACTTTTAGAAGCAGAAAATAGAACGGTGGTTGCCAGAGGATGGGGATAGGGGAATGAGGATGTATTGTTCAAAGGGTATAAAATTTCAGTTAGGCAATATGAATAATTTGTAGAGATCTGCCACACAGCATAGTGCTTATAGTTAACAATAAAGTACTGTGTATTTAGAATTAGTTAAGTGTATATCTCATGTTAGCTGTTCTTACCACAAAAGACAAACAAACAACAATAACAACAACAAAAAACTACAAAAAGACACAAGAAATCTTTGGGGATGTCAGATATATTTATTAACCTGATCATCATAATGGTTTCATGGATGTATGCAATTCATCAGATTACATATATTAAATATTTGCAGTTCCTTGTATGTATATTAAATCTCAATAAAGCTGTTAAAAAAACAAAACAAAACAAGCAACAATAGGAGACCCTGATCCCGGGTTTCTGAAGATCAAAATCAAGGTAATGATGTTGTTGAGTGGTCCGATATGTTGATCACCCTTTGAGGTCCCATTTCCCCGGGCCACCTATCCCTCTCAGTGCCTGACTGCCTGGCCTGAATAGGGACTTACACAGTTGTTGAAAGGAAAAGTGAAAAGTAGACAGAATGTATGAATATTGATAATTATCTTTCTATAAAAGTTAACTGGCCCGTGAACCCTAGGAACTCAGAACTTTTGTTTTCTGAAGTCTCGATTTTAAGTAAACAGGAAGTGGAAAAATGTCTGTTGAGTTGAACCCATGTGCTTGTTAGAGGGACATAACCTTCTCTTCATAATGTCCAACCAAACTATAACACATGTTGCAAGACAACCATTGAAAATATCAACCTCAAAAATAAGGTCAAAACTCCTGTGTAGTTATGCCATATAATATTTATGCACTACAAAAATGGATTGCATAGAAAAAGAACACAACAAGGTATTTTGTTTGCCATCTAACTTAGGTGCTGTAGTCAGAACATTTCTTTATCTGAATGAGAGGACTCCACGCACTGATACATAAAAACAGTCATAAATTCCAGACCAGTGCTGTTCTCTGCCAGTTCTCTGTGTGGTTTGAAAGTATGTTTACCGTTGCTACAGGTAATACTGGTGACACTGCAAACAATATCTCTGTTCCCTGTGATCAACACAAATAGAGGCCAAGTTTATTCCTCGCCAGCATCTGAGCTACAGGACTGCAGCAAGATCAGCGTTTTGCTTTGATTCTTCCAAACTCTGGCTCTCTTGAAACAATTGAAGCATTTCTACATATGGTTTTGAAATCACAGGTACAATATATGCATTTTTTTCCTTCCTTCTTTTTAAAGTAGGAAATGTTGACTAAAATGTTAAGTTTTTAAAATTAGGTTTAGAAAGGGCGGGTATCTTTCACTTTTATTTAAATGTGGAAGACTGCTTAATCTGCTAAAGATGGTAAAGAAAGGCAGGAAAGTCCTGGGCCAAATAACTTTTGGTCTTGGTTGCTGTAGGGAAGATGTCTGAACTATTTTTCCTTTAAGGGATTTTTTGCAGATATTTCTGAGGTCTTCTAGTTTTGAGAGAGAATTTGGAAAATGTTGTCAAGTACAGGACCCTGTGAACCACACCTGGGGCTTGCACTTGATCTGTAAGATCCATGATCCTTAAGATTCTTAAGGTCCTAGAAAGTGATAAACAGGAATAACATGATCAGCCTCAGGTTTTCAAAGTAACAGTGACATTTATTAATTATGGAGCCAAACAGCAGAGTGGCTCACAAGGGTGTGGGACCAGATGGATGCATGAAGACCAGCTAGAAGCCTGTTGAGATGGTCTGATGTGGGATGACTCTGAGGGCCCGAGAAGAGCCAGATCAAAAGATCTGGAAAGAATATGGAAAGGATGAGATGGAGTGGGATATATTTAGGAACTCAGACCCCAACTAGGATGAGTTACATAAGGTTCTGTGGTTTCTAAATTGGGTGATATTAATTTCTTTTGTGGAAATTGCAACTTTTATCATGTTTCATTAGTAAAGTCAAGCCACACATTTTCAGTGTGCAGTAGCTGCAGAGGAGAAGCTTCAGGGCATCTCTGCGGGGCACAGATGTGGAATCAGAAGGCGTGGTCTGCATATCAACTCTGTTCCCTGGGGTACCTTCAAGTTCCTCAAGAAAGGAGGGTTGAAATTCCCACCTCCCAGGAATGTTGGAGATGGTGGAGTTGGGTGAGATGGTCTGAGTGAGCACATTCTCAGTGTTAATTATTGCTTTTAATTTCTTTTCTTCCTGGGAAAATGGAAGTTTGTTTTCCTTTCAGTTGAATTACTAGCTGCTCTGTGATGGCGAATTTCATACACACCTCCTAGAAGGTTGGAGCCGGAAGGAGCATTGGCGTGTCCACCCAGGTTGTTTATAGATGTATAGATAGGCCCAACATCTTAGAGTAGGTGCTGGAAGGGTGCCGGTGAGAAGTCCCTCTAGTAACTCACTCAGTGCTGTGTTCCTATTTTATACTCTGCGACACATTATTGGTTTGTAAGTGTCAAGAATGTTACTGGTCCCTAAGGTGTCTGCATGGGGTTGGAGGCAGCATTGCATAGTGATTCAGAATACCTGCTCCAAGATGTTTAATTTACCCTGCACACCTTATCTCACATCTTGTGATTCTGTTTCCAAATCTGTCATTGTGAATGATATCAGTAAGTCTGGGTAAACTACCGCATTGAGCATTTAGCACATTGAGAACTCTCAATTTGGAAACATAGTCTTATTTATTTTGAGTTTCACGAGTAGCTCCATGTAAGCCTGGACACATTTGGTGTCCTGTTGATGGTATTAGTGGTGTTAGGTGGGGCCTGGAACTGGGGCCTCCAGTTGGGGGTGTTGCTACCTGGTTTCCTCTTGTCTTCTCTGTGTTGGGGACAGGTGCCATGTTGCAGCTTTGGGAGGTAACATAGGATCTAGAGGCTAGACAGATTGCTGCTGACTGGGGGATGGCTGAACAGCAAAAGTGAGTGGCAGTGGGTGTGTCTCCAATAAGCCATGTGACTCTGGGAGACTTGGCTTCTCAGAAGGGAGTCCTGTCCCTCTGACCCCATGGGTCAAAAACTAGTCAACCCAAAGCTTCTACACTATAGCTTCTTAATAAACCTCCAAATTCTTTACTTCATTTGATAAATTTACAATCAACCCATTTTGTCCCATCATTTCAGATATGGAACATTAATAAAAACTTAAAGTGAGCTGGGTGCGGTGGCACACGCCTGTAATCCCACCGGCTTAGGAGGCTGAGGCAGGAGGATCCTGAGTTCAAAGCCAGCCTTAGCAATTTAGCGAGGCCCTAAGCAACTCAGTGAGACCTTTTAAGTAAAATATGAAAAAGGGCTGGGGATGTGGCTCAGTGGTTGAGTGCCTCTGGGTTCAATCCCTAGTACCAAAAAAAAAATCCCACAAACAAAAAGCACCAAAACTTAAAGGGAGCAACAAATATACCTTTCATGATAACTTTGAAATGATTATTATACACACAGAATTGAAAACTTGGGACTTAATAATGGGTTAATGATGTAATACTTTTATAAGAATATGCTACAAAACACTTTCTTTTCTCTTTTGACCAACCAGAGTTTATATATAATCAAAAAATGTAACTCAGATTCTGAGTAAACAAAGTGTTTATTTAAATTACTTGCCAGACACCATAGCAATTAGTGTTTGGTTTCTGTTTCTGTTTGTTTAGTATCTTAGGTTCATTTAGTAGCAACATAATATAGAAGAAAAACAAGCAGCCTTAGAAACTTGTGAACACAGTAGAGGAGTGGACATTGCCACCACTGAGGGACTCCTTCCGGACAAGGAAATGCTGGAGAAATTTGACAGGCAGGGCTTAACCAGCCAAGTCTTACAGAAAGTGATCTTGACAGAAGGTCAGTTTATTAAAAAGCAAGTTGTGGTTTTCCAGAATTGGCAGAGTGTGCAAACTTTTCTACTGGCTTCTTTTATTCCAAGTTGATTCACTTTGTGAAAGAAAAATTTTAGTAAATATCAAACAGAAGAAGCATCAATAACAAATATCTATATTGCTAGAATAATCTGTAAGTAAATTGCTTTCTATGCATGGATGGTGAATGCTATATTTCATTTAATTATATGTTCTCATAACATGCAAACGAGTACCATGATATCTTAAATACAATAACTATACTTAATAAGAATATAGTAAAATATCAATAATTTTTTTTCCTTTTTGAAAAAAAGAAAAATATTGAAAGATATTTCAAATTTTTGTAACACTTCAGGGACATTAACATCACTTATTGCATTTATTGCAGCAAAATACTGTAACTACAGCATATATAGGAAATTAGCTTATGTAAAGAAAGATGAAATCCTGACAATATTAAATAACTTAAAATGATGCCCCCCACCAAATTCAAGTGCTTTTCTGTAAACTCAAATGATTAGAACTCAGAATTTCAAATTTCTTATTGTCATGATCATATGTGAAACCAATAAATGTAATTGTAACATTTTTTATTAAGAAAATAAAGACCAATGATGGCTTTTTAGTGAACTATTTCATGAGTCACATCTGAAGTTACCTGACATTTCAGAGAAGGAATCTCTGGAGATGTGATAGCATTCATCTACAATATACAAACTAATCTCTGGAATAAGTTAAAAAATACATTTTCAGGAATATTAGGCTAGTGAAATATTAAATTAAATCTATAATTAATAAGATTTCAATATTAATTGATCAAAGAAACATTTTCATAGTAGATGCTAGACAGACAGCAACTTCTGCAAGAGAATAGAGCCAAGCAGTTTTTCAAAGGTTACTGAAACTCTCCAGGGAATTTCTGCGTGAAGAATGTGGAGCCAGATAAAAACCTTCTGTTTTATCCTGAATGGGGAGCTCAGTTGCAGGTGGATCAGGCAGGCTGTATGGAGTCACCCTTTACCAAGGCCCCTGCTGTGCCCTAGTCCTACAACACTTAAGGTATTCCAGCAGTGCTGCAGCCTCTTTCCCTTAAGCTGACAGCTTTTTATCTGCCCTATAAGCTTAAATCAATTCTACAGAAAGACAAAAACATAGTTTCCTTTCAGGGCCCAGAGCAGAGTCAGTCCTGTTAGCCTCACACATGGCTTCTATTCTGTAGGACATTTTACTAGCCATAGGGTTTTCTTTCTCTCTCTTTTTTTCCCTCATTGTAGATGACAGAATGCCTCTATTTTATTCATTTTATTTTTATGTGGTGCTAAGGATTGAACCCAGTGCCTCACACATGCTAGGCAAGAGCTCTGCCACTGAGCTACAGCCCCAGCCCAGCCATAGGGTTTTCTTTGGTGCAAAATACATTGTCCACAGGACTTATGCTCTTGTTATTCAGTTTACATGTGAAGCTCAACTCATTCAATTAGACCTAAGCTCCTTAATAGTTGAACTTTAGAAAATAATTTTTAAAATTCTAGAGTAAGAGGGTATTACAGATCCAAAGGTGAGTTGACAAATGAAGGGGCAGTGAAACTTTTTTTGGAAGAAGCAAAGAAATGAAATTCTTAAAAAACAAAAGAATTGGTGTCCCATTGGCTAGATCAGGGAAGAGAATAGGAAACAAATCAATGTCCAGGAGGCCAGTGCATTAAGACAGGTATCAAATATTTATTTTGGTTCTGTGCTGGTTGTTTTGTGGCTTCCTTAGGAGATGTGAGACTGGGAATAGGCCAAGAAGGAGGAGATAGGGGGTGGGACTTGTCCCCTCAATCATATGGGAAATGCCTCTGAGACACTTGGCTTGGAGATTGGCTTCTCAAAGACATGGGCCTCAGGTAGCAAGGCCCTGGCAGTGCAGGAAAGATGCCCATGCGTCAGTGTGTTCTCATCTCTGAGGCACATTACTTCTTTGGGTCTGCATTTTATAGACATGACGCAGATAAAACACTTCCCTTGTTGTTGTGGTGGCACACACCTGCAATATCAGCCACTCAGGAGGCTGTGGCAGGAGATCACAAGTTTAATACCAGCCTGGGCAATTTATCAAGACCCTATCTCAACATAAAAACTGTAAGAAATGGTAGAGTGCTTGCCTAGCATGTGTGAGGCTTTGGCTTCAGTCCTCAGTGCTGTGCTCTTATAGGATCCTTTATTATTTATGAGATCAGCATAGTTTGAATGTCTTACAGGTCTCAGGATTTCAAAAGAGGGTGAATAAATTCATCCCTGGAAAAGCTACTTCAAGTTAAATTGATGGGATGGATTTGGTGGCACTAGAGCATGTTTTTGAGGATGGAAAGAGACAGAGGAGTTTGCAAGGTTGTTGATTTTGAAAACCCGTGGGGGCACATCAGGATGTGGGAGAACCTGGGCTTCTCAGGAGGAAGGTATGACACATGGATGTGTCATTGGGATGGGATATACAAGAGGCAAGAATTTCTGTGGGATGCATGCTCTTAGCTGTTTCTTAGAAAGAAGAATGTTTACTGGGATTCAGTCTGTGAGGTCCTGGAACACTGCAGGCTACAAAACACACAGACTGTCACAGAGCTGACTGTGAGCAACTTAAATCTTAGCCTGCTCAAAGCCTTTTATACTGGTCCATTAGCTAGCAGGGACCCACCTAGATATCAGGGTTGCCTCAGTCTTCCATGTAGGGGTGTGATGAAAGGGAATTCACAGAGCCCATTAACAGCAAGCTGAGTTGGAGACAAACAGCCCCTCACTGTTACTCTTTGGATCTGGGCTTGGAGGGCTCTGGGTTCTGCACAGACCCAATTGCTCTGGGCCATTCGGAGCCTTGTTAACCCTTCTGTACAAGTTACCTGGGGCTAGAAGTTTATTGTCTCACCGTCTGGATGATGGAAGGGGAGATGACAGTGTTGACAGGGCTGCTCCTTCCGAGGCTTTGAGACCTCACCCCAAGCTTCTGATGCTTTTCTGTAGCAGTCCTTGGATTGTAGAAGTATCACTCTGTTCTCTGCCTCCATCTTCATATGGTGTTCTTTCTCTCTGTCTCTCTCTCTCTTTTTTTTTTTTTAGTACCAGGGATTGAACTCAGGGGCACTTAACCACTGAACCACATCCCTAGCCCTTTATTGTATTTTACTTAGAGACAGTTCTCAATGAGTTTCTTAGGGCCTCGCTAAGTTGCTGAGGCTGGCTTTGAACTCTCAATCCTCCTACCTCAGCCTCTCAAGTTGCCGGGATTACAGGTGTGCTCCACCGTGCCTGGCAGCATTCTCCTTATCTGTGGTCTGGGTCCAAATTTCCCATTATGAGGATACAGTCATATTGTATTAAGGGACCACTCCACTCCAGTGTGACCTTGTCTTAGCTAATGCATCTACAATAAGCTTATTTCCAAATAAGATGCACTGTGAGGAACTTGAGTTAGGATCTCAACATATGAAACTGGCTCTAGGGACAGGAGCTCCCCTTTTCTTAACAATAGTTAAAACACCTCCCCTTTTCTTAACAATAATTTTCAACTCCTCTTAATCCATACTTAATGATGTTCTTCTGATATATAGAAAGAGATGAAAAAACTTGAAGCTCTATTACAGAAGGCTGTGAGCTTATCCCAAATTATTCTAGGGGTAGGTCAGGATGCTGAAGTTTGATAATAAATTATCTGTGTAGATGTCTTCCAAATTAAAGGAAGGTGCCCATTTTCTGAAGAACCTCACAAGGCAAAGCCCCCTTCCCCATTTCCTTCCTTCTGTGAGAAGAGGTGCCAGCAGGTCAAGGACCTTCAATTATAGCATGTCTACCTGGTGGCTGCCTCACACCAGCTGTTACTCTTAGGACTCTGTTAGTTGGGTTAGTTATTTTTCTCTAGTGTGAATAGTGGTTTTGTAACCTGAGGATGGCTCAGAAGGGCTGCAGTGGGCATTTCTCAGCTGAGCTCAGAGCCAGTTCTTACTAAATTTAATTAATTAGTTAATCAATCTTTTCTTGTGCTGATGATTAAA
>CM053400.1:112853273-112870663 GCA_028644305.1 Xerus rutilus
AAAAAGGTTCACTCATACATTGATGGTGGGACCACAAGTTGGTGCAACCAATCTGGAAAGCTGTACGGAGATTCCTTAGAAAACTTGGAATGGAACCACCATTTGACCCAGCTATTCCACTCCTTGGTCTATACCCAAAGGACTTAAAATCAGCATACTATAGTGACACAACCACTTCAATGTTTGTAGCAGCTCAATTCACAATAGCTAAACTGTGGAAGCAACCTAGATGCCCTTCAATGGATAAAGAATGGATAAAGAAACAGTGGTACATATACACAATGGAATATTACTCAGCATTAAAAGAGAATAAAATTATGGCATTTGCAGGTAGATGGACGGAGTTGGAGAATATCATGCTAAGTGAAGTAAGCCAGTCCTCAAAAACCAAAGGCCAAATGTTCCCTCTGAGAAGTGGATGCTGATCCATAATGGGGGAGGGCATGGGAAGAATAGAGGAACTTTGATTGGGCAAAGGGGAGGATAGGGTGGAGAGGGGACATGGAGGCAGGAAAGATGGTGGAATGAGATGGACATCATTACCCTAGGTATATGTATGACTGCATATGTGGTGCAACTCTGCATCTTGTACAACCAGAGAAATGAAAAGTTGTGCTCCATTTGTGTACAATGAATCAAAGTGCATTCTGCTGTCATGTATACCTAATTAGAATGAATGAATGAACAAATAAATAAATAAATAAAAGAAAAAAAGAAAATTAGTTGACAAAAATTTGTTAAAATTTTATAAAAGCAGCTCTATATCTTATGTTATATTTTATTTCTTTTGCCTCTGAATTTTACTCTGCAGGTGTAATATTTTAAACTTTGTAATGAGTGTCCCAAGATCATGTGGTACCTTTCAAATAAAAATGTCTTATATCATGACTTCACAAACTGAGTGACTGTGTTCTATGTGCAGTTAATCAATGGAAGGCTTTCAGCATTTGTTCAACTCAAGACACTTAGCTAAGCCAGTTACTCCATGTGAACCTCATGAACTCTGTGTGAGCTGGGTGTTAGTGTAGCCATTTTTTTTTTTTTTTGAGCTAAGGGAGGAGTTTAGGAACATTAAGTGCCTTAACAAAAGTCCTACGTGTTGTAAGGCCCACCCCAAGTCTGTCACATCCTCTTCTCAGAGATAGATTGATGGTCCCCTGAAGAGTGATGGAAATCAGATCATTTTCCAAAATAAGCAGATTCTTTTATTTAATTTTCCAATTTTCTTTGTTCCAATGCCTCATTCCTAGGGTTAGTTTTGATACAATTAATATGCATTCCAATTCAAAGTCTGCTACAAGTTTGCAAAGCTGCATTGGTGTGTCCTTCCATGAACTGCAAGGCTAATCATCTCTAAAGTGTCCAGATTTTGATTTTGTGTTATTGCAGTAGACACACAGCTGCACATCAGTAGCTCCGGGCAGCTTCATATGATGATTCTTATCATTTCTTCCAAACAAGAGAGAAAAAATCAGCAAATCGATGATGAGTCTAGTCAGCACATTTTGTCTATTAAGATTCAGGAAGTTGGAATGCAGGATCAATTCTGAAATCAGAGTAGCTGGGAAGTACTAGTGACTCATCTTCCTGTGCAGATCTGCTCCTCTTTTGTCACTTAAGTAAAGCTTTGGTGTCTTGTAGCATTTTTACACTGTGTAGTCTAGGGTGTTCGGGATTAGCTGTAGAAATGAATCCTCATATCCTCTTAGGGCCTGGTGCCAGGTACCTTACAACACCTGATTGCAAAATCTGTTCTGATTTTGATTCAAAGCTTTGGATGGGTTCAGAGTCCTTGAGGCCACAGTGAAATGATCTAAAGTCTGAATGTGCACTGGGAATGACAGTCCTTTGTCCTGTTTACAGTTAGGGAAGCAGAGACCTTTTTACTCTACTCCATACCTTGGCATTTCCATGGTTTCTGAGCTGGTTTCTTATTCCTTCAAGTTGACTCTATGCATCAGTCTCTTCCTCAGACTCAACCTGCATACAGAGCTATAATACTTCCTTCTTTCCAAGCTTATTTCAGGAACTCTTGGAGACAGCCTGTCTCCTGGGATAAGTAGTGCTCTGCTCTGTCCTCATCTTCATGTTTTTCCCAGATCAGGAGACAATCTTCTGCTTGGACTTGGAGTCCTCAACCAGGTACCAACACCACCTGACAAAGGTGCCATAGTAATGTCACAGGATAGTGAGAGAGTTGGGGACCACCACAAGGTCAAAAGGGCAGATAAATTCCAAGATCTTAATCCATAATCTGTTACCTATTAAATCTTTCCCTATGCTTCCATCCTTTCAACAATATATGGTATATGTCTTTCCCTACCCTCTCACTCTTACCAGATTGACCATAAAGAACAGGTGCATAATGGTACTATGATGTTTTCATCGTGATACCATTGCTGACTACTGATCTGTATCTTCTGCAAGGAGGAAATACTTAAAAAAAATGAAACGTACTCATGGCCAGTGGAAAAAAGCAGACCCTAGCCTACCCCAGCAACTTTATAAAAGACTGGCTACTTCCTTCATTTGGGGGTTGATCTGACTTCTCTCTCAATCAGTGGTGGTCCCTCTCCCCTTGAGCGAAACCTCCTTTCCCAATTAAAGACTCCTTAATATTTGTGCTTACTTGACTCTCTCTCTCTCTGCCCCCCTCTCTATATATATAATTTTAAAATATATATATATTTTTAAAATTATTTATTTAAACCATTATTGAGTTAGAAGTAGTGGCATCAGTAGCAGAAAAAGAAAGGCCTTTTGTTTTTTTTATAAATGGGCTTGATTGAAATATTGAATACAACATGTTCACCTGGCTTTGAGACTCTTGGCAAGTCTCAATTTCTTCATCTGTAGAATGAGGTGAATAACTGGGGTAAAGAACTGTTGTAAGGTCAGAGTCAATGTATATAAAGCACCTGGTATGATACCTGGCATGAAATATCCTTTTAATAACTCAGAACATTTATTAAATCTTCCCATGAATTATCTGAACAGTGGAAAGCAAAATGTAGTTTAGGCATTTCTTTAGTCTTTGGGATAGTTGGTAATGGAAGCAATAATGAAATCAGAACTTGAGTTCTCATGTCCAGGCCTCAGTGATCTTTAGAGAATGCTTATCTGGTTTTGATGAGGTTCTACCTTTCCTAGGTTTTTAAAAGGCAGATTCTTCAAGGTAGTGAAACTCCTCCTTTTAGTCCTGTATGTTGAGTTGTAGTAGGAAAGTCCAAGGAAACCTTTGGAACTTATTGGGAAATCAAAAATTTAGACTGAAGAGCTGAAAGGGTTGTTAATTTTTCTGAAGGTTCATTAGACAGCAGAAGAGGTTTACAAATGAAGGGCCAGAAGCCCAGAGTCTCAGATCATCTAAAATTAGACACTTGAGAATGAGCTATACTAGCAGGAAGTGAGCAAGGTGACCCAATGACCTTTTCCATTTCTAATTTCTGTGAGTCTATGGAAAGGTCCATTGCTTCTATTTACTAATGTATTTTTACCTTATCATTCTCAGCATTTTCACCATTGAAGATATTTATAGATTCTACTGTCAAAGCTCAAAATTAAAAAAATGCCATTTCCTACCCTATTAAGTTTAGTCCATTTTAAATTCTATCTTGCAAATTTCTCTTCCTACAAAGTGGAGCTACCCCATCAATGTTGCCTTATATCTGTTGCTGTTTTTGAGTTTCATTTATGGTAGAGTTAATCCATTTTTGATAAGGAATTTAACATGCATTGGTAGGTCAACTAGTGCCTTTATGCTGCGAGTACAGCTAAAAATTATAAAGAATATTTTATCTTAAAGTATTCCCTGGATTCAAATGGTCCAGATGTAGAAGGAAAACTTTGCTATAAAGTAGCAATTTTACAGAAACAGTAAGTAGTCCATGGTGGACAATGCTTTGAGGATGGAATGTCAGGGAAGACATTGGTTGTAACTATATGAAAGAGAATTGTGGGGCAAAAAAAGTGAAACCAAGATGGTGAGGGTAGAGGGGACACCAGGAGGAGAGAACAGTATGGGACTAAA
The DNA here is from genome assembly GCA_028644305.1 of Xerus rutilus. NCBI lineage: Eukaryota > Metazoa > Chordata > Mammalia > Rodentia > Sciuridae > Xerus > Xerus rutilus. The sequence continues at coordinate 112,857,304 of CM053400.1, forward strand.
GGGACCCAGAGAAGGTAAATCATAGCATTGAGGTTCAGAGTAGGACTCAGGGTCTAAGTAGTCAGCATATTTTGAAGATTAGAACACAGGAAGTTTTAGGAAAGTAACTAGTGTTAGGGTCTCACCACAATGGGAACAAGGACCCAAGAGGGAACTGACTGACAGGCCATGACTTCGGCAGTGGGAAAGGCTTTGGACACTAGCCTTCAGTGTAGCCCTGACATTCTGTAATTGTGGTGTCAGGTCAGAAGCTAGAGCTGGTGTCAGAAGCCTGGTGGTGCCGGTGTAGGTCAGTGAGAATACTGGGAAGGCATTTTCTGGAGCAAGACTTACAGGAAGAGAGCTAGTTGCTGATTTTGCAACATCACCAGACCTGGGCTTTCCTTGATTTCCATGTGCTTCAGTTTCCAGCATTTTTTCAGATAATGGATCTTCTATCTGGGAAGTAAAGAGAAAGGGAATTACATAAACATTTCTAGAATACCTGCCATTGAAAGGTGCTTGCCTAGACACTTCACATGTGCTTCTCAATGAACTGTGACAGCAGCCAAGGACATGGTCACAGTTAGCTCTACTCCACAGGGGATACAGGCTTTGATGGGTTGAGTCACTCATCCCAGGGCATGCAACTAATAAGCTTTGGCCTTTAGGTTCACTCCCAGGTCTATGGGATGCCAAAGTTCATTCTATTCTGCTGCTTCCTTCAGATGTCCGAGTCAGATCTCCAGTACCTGGACCTGGCACACAGCAGGCCCTCTGTAAATTAGAGACTGTTGACTCTGCCCCTCTGCCTGTCTTCCTCGATCTTTCTTAATAAAAAAATCTATTATTTTATTTTAAAGAGTGTCTCAGTTGACTCTTTAGAATTATTAAATTAGGTTATAATGCCACCCACATTTTCTCTTTCTTTTCATGAAGCAGAATAATATCCTGAGATTGGAAGTTTGGGATATTTTGAGGATGATGGAGGGTTAAGCAAGGATTATACTATTACCTTATTTTCAAAATCCAGACTCTTGGATTCTTAAGATATAATGGCTTTCAAGAAATCTATGAAGTTAAGGTATTTTCCAGTTTTTCTGAGGGAAAAGAATGGGATGTTGATTCTCAAAGCACTTAAGTGAGCTCCTCAAGTCCAATTTCAACATGCCTGAAGCTCACTTTCCTGCATCATGTAGTCTCTTCTCTGCCACTCAGCTTTCTTTTCTTGTTCCTCATCATACAGGTGTTGAATCTGCACTCTTGCCAGCCCTCTCACCTGTCTTCCAGCTATGTATTTTTAGATGTCTACATAACATCTCTAATTGGAGCTCAACAGGTGAAAATTTGATGATTCTATTATTTCTTTCTTTTTTTTTTTTTTTGGTACTGGGGCTTGAACTCAGGGGTACTCTACCACTGAGCCACATCCCCAGCCCTATTTTGTGTTTTATGTAGAGCCAGGGTCTCACTGAGTTGCTTAGTGCCTCGCCATTGCTGAGGCTGGCTTTGAACTCGCAATTCTCCTGTCTCAGCCTCCCTAAGTGCTGTCAGCCTCCCTAAGTGCTATTATTTCTTTTCTGTTCTTTCCCCACCAATGAAACATATTTTATCCATTTTTTGCATTCTAATGTTCTTTTAGTTCTCATGGAACAATTATTGAATACTTCTTCTAATTCCCACTATCAGTAGAACGGTCTTGCTTAAAATGAATGATGACAAATCTCAAATGGGCACCTACATGATCCCCAAATTCTATTATGGTTTCCAAGTAAATTTTCTTCTTTTTCTGATGTGATTTCTTCCCTCAGTCTTCAAATCTCCCAAATTCTCTATCTTCCTGATCAATCAACCAAACTCCCTATATTGGACTCCCTATTCTCTGCCTGCCTTCTGTGACTGGGAAGGAAGTGCCCCTGCTCTTATCTTAGGCCCATCCCTCCCCATGTTCAAGGTCCCATCTTCTCTCACCTTTGTACTGACTTCCCTTTAGAATTATCCCATCCCTGCCTTACATCATCTGTCTCTGATTATTCTGCTAAGCATACAATTACAGCTTACCACCACCAGTTTTAAAGAAAATCCTCCTTTGATACCATTTCTTTTCTCCAGTATCACCACTGTTTCCCTTCTCAGATGCATTCCATGAAAGAATCCTACTTCTCTCATCTCGTAGTCTGGTTCACCTCCTTATCTCTGACTGCTGTCTTCCCACCTGTCCACTACAGTGGCCTCCATTGTAGCCTCAGTGATCTCCATCTTGCCACAAGCAGTGAGTTATGCTCAGTCAGAAGTGCTCTTGTAGCCCAACCATCCCCTTTCCAGAAAGCATCCTTCCTCCAGGCTTTCAGGGCTTTGTCTATTGATTTTTCTTCCTATCTTAATGGCCATACACACTCAGTTTTTGTTTTTTTGAAAGTTCTTCTTCTCTAAAAGACCTTGAAAAGCCTAAGGGCTCTTGTTTCTTTTTTTCCTAGAAAAATTTCTCCAGTTATGTAGGGAGAGACTACATAATGTTAACTGCATTAACACTGCAGTTATATGGCTTTAAGCACCATCTGTAAGTAAGCTCATTGCTCTCAAAGTTACATCTCCTTCTGTGGGGTACAGCCTGAGCTCCAGACTCAGATATTCAACTACCTACTTAGCACCTCCACTTTGAAATCCAACAGGTGTATGAAAGATACTACAACATAAATATGATTATAAATGGTAGCTCCCATCCACTCAAGCCTTTCCTATTTCAGGAAACAATCCTACGATCCACCAGCCCAAGCTCAAATCTTTTCTTTATCTTAAAATAGTAAGTCCCAACAGTTCCACACACAAACTATAACACTGAATAATCTACTTCTCATCATTTTCCTGGCTTCACTCCTAATCTGAAGCTGCCAAGATTTTTTGCTCAAGCCACTTCAGTGACTACCTGACAGTGCTCCTGCCTATATTCCTGCTGTCTAACCTTCCAGCCTTCTCCTGGCGGCCAGAGTGATCTCCAAAATGTAAATCAGTACACCCCCACAGAACAGAATCTAAACTCCTAACCACAGCTCAGAGTTACCTAACAATCTGGTCCTTCTGTTTCTCTGATGATGTCTTTCTTTACTCTTCACCTGGCTTATATTTTTCAACCACACTGACCTTTCTATTCTTGAGATATTCCCACTCCTATCCAGGCCTTTGCCCATGCTGTACCTTCATTTGGAAAACATCTCTTCTATGTCTTTGAATAGTCTTTGAAGATTTTTTCCTTAATATTTGTTTCACCTTACATGTCCCCTTCTCAGAGAGATCTTTCTTAACAAATGGAGCATCTTCATCACTTTCTACAAAATTAACCTATTTTATCCTTTTCAAGTCACTTTCGTACCTGAAATTATCTTAACTAATTTGTTTATTTTTGTTATCTGTAGTTATATCAACTAGCTTTTGTGCCATAAAAATCACCCTAAATGGAAAAGGCACACTCACACATTGCTGGTGGGACTGCAAATTGGTGCAACCACTAGGGAAAGCAGTATGGAGATTCCTCAGAAAACTTGGAATGGAACCACCATTTGACCCAACTATCCCACTCCTTGGTCTATACCCAAAGGATTTAAAAAAAGCATACTACAGTGATGCAGCCACTTCAATGTTTATAGCAGCTCAATTCACAATAGCTGTACTGTGGAACCAACCTAGAATCCCTTCAATAGATGAATGGATAAAGAAACTGTGGTATATATACACAATGGAATATTACCCAGCATTAAAAGAGAATAAAATCATGGCATTTGCAGGATGGAGTTGGAGAATATCATTCTAAGTGAAGTAAGCCAATCCCCCCCAAATACAAAAGCTGAATAGGTGTTTTTCAGCCCTCTCAATGATTCCGTGACCTGCTCAATATTTTTTAAGTAAGCTTCTTTTCTGTGTAATCCCTCAGGGTCAGATTTGGTTGCTTGTCATGAAGAGCTCTGTTTTCAGCAACTGGTAACAAGAATGGAGAAAACGTTTCCTCATATAACAAGCAGAGATAGGGGGTTGCCAGATTAGTCCAGCTGCTCACACAACTACCAAGGACTCCACTTCTGTCTTCCTACTTGGGCATCCTTAGTGTGCTAATGTTTTATCTCTGTGCTTGTTGCCTCTTAGTAGTTCCAGTTATTACTTCCCTGTTCTGTTCCAGGCAGGAAGAGGGAAAATAGGGCAGCACCAGCTGTACCTGTTTCTACTATCAGGAAAGCAAAAGATTCTAAGAGGTGTTCCTGTACACATGCCTTTTCTCAGCCTAAATGGATCAAGGGGTCCCCTTCCCTGGGAGGTGAGTTTTTGGTTTTCTAACTATGATGAAGGCAGAAAAGGAGAAAGCTTGGAAGTGTGTGTCAAAGTAGGTGGTGAATGGTGCCCATTGTATTGTTGGTCCCCTCCCCGCTACCCTTTAGAATGGTGGCTCTTGGAGAGCCAGGGCTGTGCTTTATTCGTTATCATCTCCTCAGGGCCTAGAACCGTGCTTGTTAAATACATGGCTTCAACACTCATTGGAAGACTGGCTGATCTTAACCCTCTGTCAATGTGTGGAGATTCTTTCTTCAAAATGTGTTTTATTTCTTGCTTTCATTACAGAACCACCACTTTATTCCACGCCGTAGTACATTATTAAAGATTCGTTTCCATTCTGTGTTTCTCTTGCCAGTCTCTTTCATCCTCTGTGAGCATTACATTCTGCTGCTGCATAGCATCTTGAATTCCATTTTTGTCTCATCCTTCTCTTCCTCAAAAATCTGTTTCATTGCTGGGTGTGGTGGTGCATGCCTGTAATCCCAGCAGCTTGGGAGGCTGAGGCAGGAGTATCATCAGTTCAAAGCCAGCTTCAGCAAAAGCAAGGCACTAAGCAACTCAGTGAGAACCTGTCTCTAAATGAAATATAAAATAGAGCTGGGGATGTGGCTCAGTGGTTGAGTGACCCTCAGTTCAATTCCCAGTACCAAAAGAAGAAAAAAAGAAAAAAAGAAAAAAAAATCTGTTTCAATTGCAGTTCTGTGGTGGTAAATCATAAACTCTTAGCCTGAGATCCAACTACTTGCACTGGTCTGTTACTTCCCCCACACTAGCGATTTAATTGATAATCACTCACAAGACCAGCTAATCTCAGGGCCATCTGCTGTATGTGGCCATATCAGTGTATGTAGGGTGACAGGCTCACTGGGACAAAGGCAGCAGGTTGAACTGCGAAGGGAATAAATGAGACCAGTATAAGGAATACCCTCAGTGCAGGTAACACATGTCAGACTGCTCTGTGGAAAAGAGCAATTGGGCCCATCACCACACATTCTGAATTTGTGTGAAGTCTGCATCCTCATTGTTACAACTTACATTGAGCAGAGGGTCTGACTGGGTTGGAGCAGGACCCGACTAACTCAGTCTAATCCATGTGGTACTTCCAGAAGTCTTATCATTCCAGAAGAGAAATAGGTCATAAACCAGGATCAAGAACACTGGATCATTATTACAGATTAGATTCAGACAGGCTACAGGAGAAGGCTGAAGGTCAGGGTGATATAAATGTCCATGAGCTTGCTGGTTGGCCCAGCAGGCACCAAGACATTTCTAAGTCCCTGCAGAGTTTGGGACTGGTGGACAGTCAGACTTTGCTCTTGTTGGTCTGGAGCTGGGAGGCTGAATCTGCGCTCTGTAGGATCTCATTTTTGGAAGCTAGACTGAGTTGGATCGGGCAGTGACTGTTCCATCTTCCACTTGATCCCATTTTTCTACCTTTATAAGTGTTCCACTTTTCGTTATAAATGTATTCTTTGCTGGTATGCTACAAGGTAGATTTTGAAAAGTCATGGTGACAATTATGGTATATCTCAATCTATTTGATAAAAAGTAATTTAAAAGTAAACAGTAGAGTCATAGATAAAATTGGCATGATTGGCATGATCAGATAAGATTGAGACTTAAATTTCAATCTTTGATTAAAATTCCAGTCTATGATTATATATTCATTCTCTTCTCTCATTAGGGATACTTAGATGGAAAAACTGGAGAAACACAAAATTCTAAGGCAAATAAAAGGCCTCTGTAGATATTGTAATTATTATAGAAGCTGTTCATTAGAACAGGCTAATGTGCTCGGAATTTAAACCAGAATTCAGAATTTTCCATTTTATAAATGAATTTAAAAGAATATGTTTAAGATTAAAAAATTATTTAACAGGAAAGAAAAACTCTTGATAATAACATTTAGCAATAGGGATCAGAATAAAACTGCTATTGGGGGAAATTATCTAAACATCCTTTTAAGGTAAGAATGTTGAGTAAGTCTAAAATAATTTAAGGTGTTTGTCTCACTATAAAAGTAAACTTAACATAAATAACTCTTTCTCCACATTACATTTTTATTCTAGAATGTCTATTTCCTCCAAGTAAAAAGGATACCCCAAAGATGTTAAACTAACAACCTAATCTAATTGCTTGGATAGAATGAGACTTTCCAATGTCATCTCTGTAGCAAGTTGGAATTTTCTAATATCTAAATATTAGATAGTGATAGTGTGCTAGGAGTAGCTAAGGAAAATTTATCAAAACTCATTCTCTCCACTGGGTCTCCAATAATTTATTTTAAATCCCAAGGATTGCTTATCATTTGAAAGAAATATATAAATCCAGGTCTACATATTTGATTAGACAGAAATTTTGCCTATTGTTCTGCCAAGATATATAAGAACTCTTTTGTGGATTGATTTGTCTCTTAAACTTAGCATGGTTTTAGGGTAACTATATTTCTTTTCACTAATACTAAGTTATTCCTTTCCAGGATAAAATTAGATATACTCTTTATTATATTTCACATACTTTGGAAGATACTCTCTGGAGGTGGTACTTTATCCCTGACAATCAAATTCTTTGGAGAAATCCATTGTTTTCATTCTTTTAGCAAATATTTATGAAATTCTGACCAAATGATAATAACTCAATAATTTAGTTTGAATTTAAAATAAGTGTTAGTCAAATAACAAAAATGACAAATTTTTATTTAGTATTGCTTAAGAAATCCTTGGGACATACAGAACTCTGAAGTATGTGCTGTATAATGATAGTTCTGCCAGTGACAGACTGCATATATTCTGGGAGTCCCAGCAGATTATACTGCTCACTGACACCATAACCATCTTGATGTAATTACACTCTAAGACGTTCACACGACAATGGAATCAACTAATGTCACATTTCTGAGAACATATCCCATTGTTAAGAAGAACATGGCTGTGTTTTAATACTGTCTTTCAATAGTCTTATTGAAAGAGAACAATAGGTCAGGCCAGGGTCCAGGATGTTCAATTAGGGGGACCGGTCAGTAGCTGCAGAATGGAGCGGCAAGCCAGATGCTGACGTCACCAGTAGACATGCCTCCTGTCAATCAGCAGGTTTTCCTGACCTATCCAGGAAGGACTCTGGCCTTCTCTTCCTGCCCTCAAGCCCTCCCCTTCCTGACCGGGCTTTCTTAAAATTCTTTGTGCACAGAAGCCCCAGCGCCATTCCTCCCGACACACTCTGATGGACGGGTGGATTCGGCCTGAGAGCGTGTATTCCAATGAAGTCTTGCCGAGTGGCTTAATTCATCTCCTCCTGGTCGTCTAATCTTTAATAATGGTGCACGAAACCCGGGAGGGTTTTAAACCTCCCCTGTACTGGGGTTGAGGCAAGCCCTCCGGACCGGGAGAACACCTGAGCCGCTCTCTGTCTTCCTCATCCAGACTGACAAGAGTGAGGTAGGCCCCCCTTCCTCTGGCTCCTCAGCTTGCCCCCCCCACCCCCCTGCTTGCTCCAGAGGCCCATCCGATAAGTCACACGTGTGCGTGGGTGCTCTGTCCGCTCGAGGCCATGTGGACTGGGAAGACATTCCCAATCCCCGTGTTAGCCATGCGCCGCCGCCCTCTGGGCCCCGGAAGATTCGAGGGATGCCTCAATTTTCCGCCTGGCCCCCGTTCTCCCGTGGATGTGAACATTTGTTTGGGATGCCATTTTATGTTCCCGCCCACTCCCCGGGACCACTGAGAAGTCACAAGGAAGCCCAACTCTTTTCTAGACCTCAAAACTCCACTGTACTATGGCTTAAATAATGGACCAAAATGGCCTCCAGGGGGAACTTTTGATTTTCAAATCCTCACTGATTTGGCTAATTTTTGTCACCGGATGGGGAAATGGACAGAAATTCCTTGCATTGAGGCTTTGTTGGAAAGTGCACTCTCGCCCCTCCCTTCTTTCCCCTCTGTTCTATTCCTCTCAAGTCCTTCTCGCTGCGCTCTCGCCCCTCCCCTCTCTAAAGCCGAGACAGTTCCCCAGCAGTTTCCCGCCGGAAAAAACAAAGCCTGCTTCAGTCTCACTGCCGGAAGGCAGGAACAAAGCATTGAACCCAGCCACCTGCCCTGCCTCCCTGCATTTCTCGCTGCCTCCGTGTGCTGCTCAGATGGGCTTTGGGCGGGGCAGGGCCCGCCCACCCATTCCTGCGTTTCTCACTCCGTCATCGCCGCTAGCACGGCTGCCACAAATCAGCAAAGTGCACACTGGCGTTCTCTCTCTCTCTCTCTCTCTCTCTCTCTCTCTCTCTCTCTCTCTCTCATTCCCCCTCTCCCTCCCTCCCTCCCCTCTGTGAGCTGCCTGACTTGCGGCGGCCCCTCCCCCCAGCCTTACCGCTTGGAGTCTGCAGCCGGCTTGCTTTCTCTTTCTAGGACTCTTCACTCTTACATTTTTAAACTGAAAACTTTCATTCTACATGCTAAAGTTAAAACTTCTGATAAGATGTATTTTATCCAAATATAAAAGTTTTTTACACTCTACTGAGACAAGTTATACCTACCTCAGAAGGAATTGAAGATTCTGAATATAGTATTTATTGGAAGGAAAAAGAATATTTCTAATCAAAAGGTTTACAACTGTGATTAAACAAAAAGTTAACATCTAAATTTTTCTTTCAGAACTAAACTTAATGTAATAACATCTATGTAATTCTGGTTCTATATTAAATGTATTCATATCTTCCAGGTATACAAGTCTTTAAGACAGAAGGTTTAAAAGAATGTTTTATCAAGCTAATGTTCTCCAAATTGAACTTGTATGGTATTCATTCATATCATTTAATGTTTTAGAACTGAACCTATCATCAATAAGGCTTTAAATTATTTTTACATCAGAGTGATCTTTTAAATAAATGAGGACCTAATCTATTTAATATTCTGTTAAAATTTTGCAAGGAGCCCTGTCTTACCTGAGATAGTTCTGTCTCCCAGCTTATTACAATGGCTTCAGAATAGATGAGACTCCAGTTCATTTAAAGATATGTTCAAAGGATTGATTTTGTTGTAAAGATCATTAGGACCTCAAACAGGGATATAATATGTAACTCAGCCAGAATTTGACAAAGCTATTACACAAACTAAATATGTTTTGCTGTTATTGATTTTATTTTGTATTTTCCTGAAACTCTAACTATTGCCTGTTAATGTTTTACAGAGGTACTACTTCAACAACAATCAACCCAGATTATTTTAAGATAGATCAGCCATCACCTATAGGATAGGCCTTAAAGTTAAAGCCCAGTACCCTTTATAACTGATGAGATTGGCTTCCTGAGTGTTTAAGATCAAGACTTAAAAACTAAAATTAAATTAAAGGGCCAAGAAAACCAGTATTTGGCTCTTGCCCTTTGAGTCAACCTAAATCCAAGGAATGAAGAAACTTCTCTGAAGCGCTCTACATCTCTGGGCCACAGGACCTCCTGATCAGGGAGATTTCTGAGACTATTAGAGAATTAAAGAGCCAATCAAATGCCATATGATGAACAGGAAGGTCACCGAAAAAGGGAACTGTCCCTCAGGCTTCCCAGGGAAGCCACATCAGCGCCAGACCTCGACCTATCCTAACACAGATGGCACTAGCAGAGCTAACAAGCTGCTCTCAAGTTCCTCAAGGATGCCTCCCAGGAGAACAAAAGGTGACTCTTAACAATTGGTAATAACAAAAGTCAATTTGACTTGCTTCATCTTAAACACCTAGCAAAACCAAGAACACAGCCATTCTTGGGCATTTAAAATAGTTTAAACATAGACATCTGTGACATTAAAACCTAAATACTATGTTTACATGCCTTGTCCTCTGCAGCCTTGTTATAGGGACTTAACTGTACAATGAGGCTGAATTACCATGACTTGTTACCACCTCCCTCTCTAGGGCAAAAAGGGCCATCTTTCTATTGGTAATAGTTGGGCTCTCCTTGACCCCCATTTGCTGCCTCTGGGCTGGGGTAGGAGGACTTAATTATGCAGTAATCGCTACTTAAAAACTTGAACAAATTTCATTACGGAATAGACCAGCCTTGGACTGGTCCATCATGCTGGACTCCCACCAAACTCAAAATTTCTCTGCAGCCCCCCTCCTTTTTCTGCTAATCAGTAATCTCGCCCAAGCTTCTGTTCCTACCCACAGGTGATATTTCTACATTCAAGCAACATGACTGACAACCAGAGGCTCCCACACCCCTGGGTCTGCCTTCCTGCCTGACTGACACCCGAGCCATCTCCTCCTCTTGATGCCCCCAATCCCACACGAGGTAGCCAGACAGAATCTGCTGTCCTATATCACCAAAAAGGCTGGGATGTTAGGTCGGACCAGGGTCCAGGATGTTCAATTAGGGGGCCGGTCAGTAGTTGCAGAATGGAGTGGCAAGCCAGATGCTGACGTCATCAGTAGACATGCCTCCTGTCAATCAGCGGGTTTTCTTGACCTATCCAGGAAGGACTCTGGCCTTCTCTTCCTGCCCTCAAGCCCTCCCCTTCCTGACCGGGCTTTCTTGAAATTCTTTGTGCACGGAAGCCCCAGCGCCATTCCTCTCAGACACACTCTGAAGGACCAGAGGATTTGGCTCGAGAGCGTGTGTTCCAATAAAGTCTTGCCGAGTGGCTTAATTCATCTCCTCCTGGTCGTCTAGTCTTTACAGACCTCAAGAAGTTTTTCATTCTTGTTTTATGAATGAATCAGAATCATTCTGAATTTTAAGTTAGAGTTCATTTAGATCAGTTTTATCTGACCAATCACTGATGGAAATGTGAAATTCCATCTATTTTGGCATCTGTTACCTCAATATAACCTAAACTCTCTTGTCCATTATAAGCTGTAACCATATATCACAGTTGTGTATCTATAATTTTTAGTTTGTTTCATTGTATGAATGGTAATATTCACCTCTTTCATAGTTCTTTGTTTCTTAGCTATCCCATGAATTACCTATTTCCTCTCTTTGAATGCTTCTCATTTCTTCTGTTATTCTGATCTCTCTCCCAACATCCAGTATCATATTATTAATTGCATTTGGGACATCATTCCCTGAACATTTTTCTATGATCTTAAACTACAAAAAATTAGGATGGACTTATTCAATTCCTGTTTTAACATTATCTTTCTCTTATGCTGTCTCATTTTATTCTGGCAAAATCTACCATAATTTTGCCAGGCTTATAAAATTTTAAACAGGGACATAGCAAATATTCAGTAAAAGCCAACTCTTGTTGTCTTCATCTGTGATCCTCATGCTTCATGCAGCTGTTGATACACTTATGCTCTAAATTAACATTCAGAATGATTCTGATTCATGCATAACAATGAAAAACTTCTTGAGGTCTGTGATAGTCTTATTGAAAAACAGTAGTATTAAAATACAGGACTGAATTCTTTACTTACAGTACATTTTTCATTCAAAGGATTAAATAAATTGCCTATCTCCTTGCCTTCCATAACTGTTCTATTATGTTATTTTGGGTCTAACTCTAAAAATTTTTTGAGAATAATTTCCTTCATTTCTATTCCTATTCTCATTACTCTAAGTCAAGTCCTTATGAACTCCTGATTTAACTATTTTTGGAGCCAACTCACCATTTTCTGCCACTAGTCTCCTCCCTTCAAGTCATCTGCTATTGCTATGTTCTGTTCTGATTATTGTCATTTCTCTGCTCAAAAGCATTCAGGGTATTTCCATGTTCAATGGAGTAAATCAAAACCCTTCAGTCTGGCATTTTTCCACCCTTTGAATTATGGGCTCCACACATACACAGGCTTTAACATTAGACAGAATACATTACTGCAAAGTGTCTAAGAGGCTTCACTTGTTGCTAACTGTGTGTTTGGTAAATTCCTATTTCATCCTGTTCTTTCCTTCTTTCTTACCTGGAAAACAAAGATAATAATAGTTCATATCTCCTGGAATTGTGAGGATTAAATGAAATACTTTATTTAAAGCCTTAAGCATGGTACTTGGCACAAAGCAAGTAATCCATATGCATTGTTAATGTAATCACTATTATGATTACCCTGATGTCACTACTACATGAGCAAGTAAATAAGTGTTTATTTATGGAATAGTTCAATTCTACTGTTTTAGATATTTGAGAATTGGAAACTTGCGACTTCAAGATAATTGGGAAATATGCCTCCTTTGCTATTCAGTTCCCATATACTTCTCATTATCAATTATTTATATATGAAAGACTATGTTGCCTGGTATGGAGCACATTAAAAATTGTTATAACTTCTTGCCTAACAGGCTTATTCATAAAACCCAAATGCCCATCAGTTGATGGGCAGATAAAGTGTGACATATCTGTACACCAGAATACTATTCAGCACTGAAAAGGCAGTGTGCTAATATATTCTAAAACATTGTTGAACATCAAAAACATTATGCCATACCCATGTTCTTTGCAGCATAATCCACAATAGCCAAGTTATGAAACCATCTAATCATGTCCTGGTTTCCCTTGATTCTTCAAGGATATTTTCTATGGATTTAGAATTCTAGTTAGCAGTTCTTTCATTTCTGCACCTGAAAAATTGGTGCAATATCCTTCTGGCCTCCTCGGGTTTTGATAAGAAATATGTTGGCATTTGAATTTTTCCCCCTTTCCTCCTTGTAGGCAATGTGTCATTTCTTCCTGGCTGCTTTCACAATATTTTCTTTGTCTTGAGTTTTCGAAAGTTTGGTTATAATAGTCTTGGTGTGAATTTCTTTGAGTTTATTGTCTTTGGGGTTTACTCAGTTTCTTCAATCCATATATATATATTTTTGGTACCAGGGATTGAACTCAGGGGCACTCGACCACTGAGCCACATCCCCAGCCCTATTTTGTGTTTTTATGTAGAGACAGGGTCTCACTGAGTTGCTTAGCTCCCCGCTGTTGCTGAGGCTGTCTTTGAACTCGCGATTCTCCTGTCTCAGCCTCTCTAAGTGCTAGGATTACAGGCTTACACCACTGCGCCCGGTTTCAATCCATATTTTTAAATTTTGCTAAATTTGGGGAATTTCCAGCTATTACATACAGGATGTATGTAATACATCTTTTTTTTT
>CM053400.1:112871163-112897612 GCA_028644305.1 Xerus rutilus
TTTTTTTTTAAAGGCATATATGCTTTCTTCTGAGAGCTCTTGCTCTGGTTACACAGGTCCCTGAGATCATGTTCAATCTTTTACAATCTGTGTTCTCTCTGTTCAAATTAGTTAATATCTATTGTTCTATCTTCAGATTTATTAATTATTTCCCATGTTTTCCAATAGGCTATTGAGCCCATCCATTGCATTCTGAAATTATGGCTGTTGTGTTTTTCAGTTCTGAGATTTCCATTTGGTTCTTTATATCTTCTATGTTTTTGCTGAGACTTTCTCTTTTTTTTCATTTGTTTTAAGTGTATTTGTAATTTTAATTTCTCATTGTGTTTTCTTATTGGAATAGTTTTATGGAGGGATGTTTTAAAATCATTGTCAGAGAATTCAAATCTCTGTCATTTTCATGTTGGCATTTGTTGATTGCCTTCTGTCAATGAAGTTGAGATTTTTCTGGTTTTGGTATGAATGATTTTAAAAAATTGACACTTTGGGTACTGTGTTATGGGATTATGGGTCCTATTTAAATTTTGATTTTAGCAGACCTCTGCTGATATAAAGGCAGCATGTCTCTGTTAGCAGGTATGCTAACATTTGATGACCTGGGAGAGGTACTTCATTGCTGCTGGGTACAGGTGGGATTTCAGGCTTCCTTTAGGGTCTCACTTACTATAGGATGATGGCTTCATTACTGCTGAATGGTGATGAATGCTTTGGTTCATCTTTGGGCTTTCTCTGAAGAAAGGGATGAGGTGCCTTGTCGTTGCCAGGTGGGGATGGAAGTCCTATCTCCCTGTTTGGACTTCAGTGATACCATCCTGGCATGGAGAAGGGAGAGAGACCTTGTTATAGATGGGCAAAGGTAGAAGTTAAGGCTTCCAAGGACAGATGGGGATGGAGAGGTGAAGACTGGATATTTTTTTCCATGGTGTCTGGCTGGAGTAGGGCTATTATTTCCTAAATGTTTTTGTGTTGCTAGGTTGTTCTTTTTCTGGATATTTGGCAAGAGATAGCTGACTTTTGTTGGGGAAATTTTAATCTGTTCCCATTAGTGTTTCTGAATTATTGACTTTCTTAATATCTGGTTTGGGATACATAGGGTAAAAAGAAAAGTTAGAGAATGTTCTGCTGTCATTTCATGAGACCTGTGTCCCCAGCCCTTCTGATTCCTTGGCTGTATCTTTCAGAGTATTTGTTTTACATATATAATGCCCATGGTTTTTAGTTGTGTTGCTTTAATAAAAAGGGGGAGGGGGCGCGTGGCTTCTGGACGAGTTGGAGTCTAAGACAGATGGAGAAAGGGCCCCGGGGTTAGACGATATGGGGTCTCTCTGGACGGTGGCATCCGCGGAGCCAATCTCCCCAGGCCCCCGGGTGTAGGTAAAAATCTGCTTCGCCCCAGCGAGACGCAGAGATACCCGGGACAAGAAGGGACACAGCCAGGGCGAGGAGAAGCAAAGAACACCACTTTATTCTAGAAACTACAGAAGCTTATATGCACTCTTGGACCAATCAGATCCAAAGGTCACAAACAAAGGGGTGCTCTTTGGCTAGAGCACAGACTATTAGCATAGAATGGGGAAGGATAGAAGGGAGGGGTGGGAAGGTATGGAGATGCTCCTACATAGTTGCAATTAGTGGGAGTAGTAGGGAGAAATGTCAACATGCATGTCAGTCTAGACTGTACACTTTTGGAAATTAATCTGACCATTTCATTTTTCCATTCTGCTTGATAATGTGTATATATTTATTTGCCACATCATACAGTGCTACAAGTAACTTGTACAATGACATTAAAAAGGCAAGCAATGGGATTTATCAAATATATCTCTTATCTATAAAAAAACTTTAAAATCCCATCATAAGGAAGCATGTTAAGTAGAAATAAAACTTCAAGTATTTTAATATGTGAATATAATATACATGTACTGTATATTTATTTATTAATTAATTTTTACAATGAAATGATAACCCCAAAGATTTGAGCAGGGATGTTCATAGAAGTTATATCTGTAAGATCCTTAAACTGGAAACAACTCAAAAGCCATTCATCTAGTGAAAGAATAAATAAAATAAATCTATTCAATGAAATACTCTTTGATAGTAACAGAGAATGAAGTACTGATATGTGCTACAACATGAATAAACTTGAAAACATTGTGCTAAATAAAAGAAGGTAGCTGTGAAAGACCACATATTAAATAATTCCATTTATATGAAATGTTCAAAATAGGTGAATCCATAGAATCAGAAAGCAGATTCCTGGATGTTTAGCGCCATTGCAAGGGTGGTGGGATGAGAACAAAGTTTCTTTCTGGGGTGTTCTAAAATTAGAATGTTCTAAACATTCTATTGTAAATTAGATTATTATATTTGGAAAAGCCCTGTGAATATAATGAAAACCACTAAACCATCCACTTTAAACAGGTTAATTTTACGGCATCTAAATCATATATCACTAAGTTGTTTGAAATAATAGATGATCATGGTGGAATATTGAATGTAAGGAAGCATAAAGGAACCCACTCTGCCCTCTCTTAGTCTGGTACTGGTTTGTGCCTGACTAACCAAAATTGAGTGACTTGGTTGAAAGAGCAGCATGAGATGGTTTTGCATACACACGGATCATAACAAAATGTTTGCCTGCATATATTTGTTCAACGTGGCAAACAACAACAATAAAAGCAGGAAGAGGGGAGGGAAATCTGGTGAAAGTTAGAGTAAGTCTTATTTAAATATGTTTGCTATAATAATGACAGCAGACTTGTGTTCTCAGTGTTTGCCAGTTCTGTTTTCCTTTCAAGGAACTTCCATACTCCAGCCTTCTGGTGTGTAGAGTGGATTTGGGCCAAGTTTGCCTCTCTTCTAGCTCTGGGACATCATGAGGACAGGGGTGGTGCTGCCTTTTCTGTGACTACAAAGGGCAGGATCTGTGGAAAGAAGAGATCAGGATCTTTTGTTGGGTTTCTTGAGATCTCTTGCCTGCAGACAGGCATGCTGAGGAATGGGAGAGGCCTTGTAGTTGGGGGTTGGAGATGCCCAGGCTCAGGAGCGCTGGAAACAGGTAGTAGTAAGCCATGATGGAGAGATTCCAGAGTAAATCGGAGTATAGAGCAAGAAATGGTCCCATCTTTTCAGATCATAGCAGATTGGTGCTGTGCAGTAAGAGCCAGAAAAAAGTTGTTATGTGGCAGCCTACTGGTGCTGCTTAGTGTCATTTTACACTCACGGCTGTGAAACTGTAGCAGATCATTAATGCTGCCTGTAAGCCCAGTGAACTCCTCTTTCAGGCCCTCTTCCGCACCACTGGGTGAGTATTTCATAGCTTCTCCCTTCTCAGATTCACATCATCTTCTCCTTACTCCCACAATTGGTGGATGGCTTCACATCTTAGTCACCAAGTCAAAGAGGGACACATAAGGGAAAGCCACCTTGATCTGCCTCTCTGCACCCCTTCCAGCTACTTGGAAAGAACTTCTCTGTAGGCCATTCTAAGACATATACTTTTTTTGTGCATTTAGATCCCATATCTGTTATCCATTCAAGGACACAGCTCCAGCAATTTCTCCTTTTCTCACCTGCAGCATTCATCTTCCCCATGGACTGGATCATTCTTAGCAGCATGCGCGTGCATGCGATCCTGTCCTCCCCAAGCTGTGACTGATATTAAACAAGAAGCAAACAAACCAAAATTATCAAAAACATTGTCTCCACATACTGATTCCAATCCATTTCTAGTTTTTTTTTTAATCTCTTTTCTAGTGATGCTTTCACCCTCACTGTTCCACCACAGCTAGTTTTGTCAAATTACAGATAAAATAGACATTGCTGAAGCTCATGCTTAATTCTCAGGAGGTCTCTTACTTGCCATGCTGGAACCATCTGACACAGTTCATTGCTTTCTCCTCTTTGAAAAACTTGTTTCCCATCGCTTCTAGGATACTATTCTATTGACGTAGCTTTTATCCACGTTACCTTTGTGGCTGTTATACTTTGGAGTGGCCTGGTCTTTGATTTGAGAACAATTCTCTTCTCTATTTACACTCAGTTCTTAGAAGTTCTCATCCAGATTCATCCAATTTTTAATATTGCTGTGGTTTTAACATGGTGTTCCCACCAAAACTCACATTGAGGTGCTGGAGTCTTTAAAAGGAATACATGCGTTTCCTAGTAAAGTGAGTTCTTGCTCTTGTGGGAGGACCAGATTGGTTATATTGGTTATATTGGTTCCAGTGAGCCTGGAACTTCTCGATCTCTCTCTTGCATGAATGCTCTTCTGCATATGTCTGTGTTCCCTTTCTGCTTTTTCATGAATTGAGTTGCCTTGAGGTTCGCACCAGAAGCTGAGAAGATGCTAGCAATGTGCTATTGAACTTCACTGACTCCAAAACTGAGCCAAAATAAATTTCTTTCCTTTATAAAGTATTAAGGAATTTTTGTTATAGTAACAGAAAACGGTCTTAGACTAATACCAATACTATGTCAATGAATGCCACATTTATGCCTTTGTCTTGACATTCTAGATCCAACTGCCTACTTAATATTTCTACATGGATGTTCAGTATGCTTTGCAAGATGATGTTCACTGCCTGAACTGTTATTCCTAGGGACTTCTCCATTTGAATAATTAGCAACTCCATTCTTTCCATTGCTAAGGACAAAAATCTCATCACCCTTGACAATTCTTTTACTCTTATTCCCCACACCTTGTCCTTATCCAATCTATGTCTATGCTGTCTGCTAATGGTGTGAACTCACAAAGAAAATGTTCAGAATCTGTTTCCACCCTTTTCATAGCAGCTAATCTTGGTCTGAGTCATCCTCATTCTTGTTTGGATTATTACAACACTCTCCGAATTGTTCTAACCGTATATATTTTTAACAATCTAATCTAATCTTAGCGTCCTTTCATTTCAATTCAAAGAAGTCCTTTTTTAGCATTTTGTGCAAAGCAAGCTAGTGGAAACAAACTCCCTGAGCTTTTGCTTATTTGGGAATGTCTTAATTTCTCCCTCATTTTTGAGGACGTTTTTGCCAGATGTAGAAATCTTAGTTGACATTTTTCCCCCCAGTACTTTGAACAAATCATCCCACACCTTCTGGACTCGAAGATTTCTGATGAGAAATTGGCTGATAATCATGTGGAGGTTCCCATGTACCTAACAGATTGCTTCCCTCTTGCTGAGTTCAAGTTTCTTGTTCTTTTTTTAATCATTGCCTCAATACAATTTAAGGTCATCATACTTGTAGTTCATTGAGCTTCTAAAATTTGTAGATTTATATTGTTTCATCAAATTTGGGGAAATTTTAGCTAGTCTTTCTTTCTTTTTTTGGTATCAGGGATTGAACCCACATTCCCAGCCTTTTTAATATTTTATTTTGGAACAGGTTCTCACTGTTAATTAAGGCCTCACTGAGTTGCTGAGATTGGCCTTGAACTTGAGATCCTGCTACCTTAGCCTCCTGAGTCTCTGGGATTACAGGCATGTGTCACTGCCCCTAGCCAGTTATTATTTCGTCAAAGAAGTTTTCTTTTTTCCCTCTCTTCTTCTTTTTTTTTTTGGTACTGGGGATTGAACTCAGGGGTACTCTACCACTGAGCCACATCCCCAGCCCTATTTTGTGTTTTATGTAGAGACAGGGTCTCACTGAGTTGCTTAGCGCCTCGCCATTGCTGAGGCTGGCTTTGAACTTGCGATTCTCCTGTCTCAGCCTCCCTAAGTGCTGGGATTACAGGCTTGAGCCACCGTGCCCGGCTCCCTCTCTTCTTCTTGAAACTCATAATGCATATGTTGCAACTTGACAGTGCTCTACATGACCCTTAACTCTGTGCACTTTTCTTTAATCTTTTTGCTTTTTGTTCCTCAAACTCGAAAATTTTAATTGTATATCTTCAAGTTCTGCTGATTCTTTTTTTTTCTTTTTACATGTTTTTGAATTCCTCTAGTGAAATTCTTTTGTCAGTTATTGTCCTTTCAGCTCAATTCTTTTCAAAAAGAAAAAGAATTTCTTTTTGGCTTCTTTTTATATTTCCTGTATTTATTGATATTGTTGTTTTGTTTATACACCATTTTCCTATCTTTGTCCATGTTGTTATTTTGTTTCTTTAATAGGATATACTTTTTCATTTCTTTGTGTATGCATGCATGTGTGTTTTTAAACTGTATATTTGAATCTTATAACATGGTTATTGTAGAAATCAAATTCTCTCCATTCCTCATGTTTTTTTTTTCCCTTTTGTTTTATGAGATATTGCCCAACCAGCCTGCAGTGAGAGCTTAAAATATCACGTGGTTTTGGAGCCCATGTTATTCTCTGGGCATATGAAATAATTTCTTATTTCCACTGCATATGCAGCACTTTCCCCTACCTTCGTCTTTAAAAGCTTTATTCCCAAAAGGGAAAAATGGGTTCAAAAAAGGAGAAACTGCCTTTCCATGTGTTGTTCCTTTAAATTTCCTGGATATTCTGACAATGACTGCCACCTCTATATGTACCTCTGCAATCAGAAGTATTAATTAGAAATCAGAACACAGAAACTCAATATTGGGAGAACGTCTTTTATTTTCACAGAAGGACTCACATGAAACTATCCGTCATGGGGCTGGGGGATAAGGGATAGTTAGCTACTATAATGCTAATGGCTGACATAAAAAGAAATTAATTATAATTTACCAGGCAAGCTTTCCCCTGGAAGCTTCAAACATTCAAATAGACTTCAGAGTTCCAAAATAGTAATTTCAGAGAGTTCCTGCTAGTACAATGACTATGAGGAGGGCTGGATTCCTGGAACCTCCTATTCTTGCAGTTATCCTTCTGGTCTACCTGTGCTTTTAACTTTAGTTTTTACCACACAGCAGAAGTGATTCTTTGAAATGCAAATCAGATCATTACTTCTTTTCCTGAAACCCTTCTTTGGATTCTCATTTTACTTAAAGTTACAGCCCAAGTCTTTACCAAGGGCTACAAGGCCCATATAATTTGGGGTCCTGCTGTTCTAGTCACACTGACTTTGTAATTTCTCAAATTCTTCAAATACTGCCCCAGGATTCTGGATTCAGGATCTTTGCATTTATTCTCCCTGCCAGAAACACTCTTCTCTCAAATATCTGTATTTGATTTCTTCTCTGTACTTTTAGATCGCTTCTTATATATTATTCTCCCAGTCAGGTCTTCCCTGACCTCCACCACCACCATTCCTAGTTCACCTCATTTTTCTCCACAGCATTTGATATTATTTAACATACTATAGATTTATTGGCTAATAGTTTGTCTCTGATGGATAATGTAACTCCAGGAATGCAAGGATTTTTATTTTCCTGTCGTGTTTGTTGCTGTGCATGACTGGACACAGTGACTGCATTAAATATCTGTTGAATAAAAGAATGATTACATGAATGAGTAAGGAAGTTTGTATGAGAACCCTCCAAGACTAAAGGGGGGGGTGTTAATTTCAGGTGATCTGTATTATTGAGACTGATTTCTAAAGCAGAAGTCACCCAGGTTCAACATCTAGCAATTTAATTTCATCATAACAGCCCATACACAGCACACCAAGTGGGGCTGGCTGGGTGGAAACAACAAAGGGTGTATTCCAAGTTAACTACACAAACTAATTGTGTTTCCTGATGACGTCTGATTTGTGCTCTGGGTTCCTTAAAAATGCCTGGAAAGGTAAATTGTAGCAATTTAAAACAGGGCCTGTCCCTTATAGTATATAGATCTCTATGTAACAGACCAAATATTATTCTTTTAATAGACATTTATTGAGTGTATCTGCTGTGTACAAGGCACTGAGCTTTTTCTGGAAACTCAAAGATGATAAGTTACACTTCTGGTTCTTAATGAGTTTATTGAGTAAGAAGCCATCAATGACATTGCAGCATGAAATATACCATGGAATAAATCTATGGAGGTAGAAGAGCACAAAGGTACACGGTCCCCACCCCTGCAGATCACAGAGGTGTGGTATGCTGCAGTGTAGGGTCACTTTGGTAAAGGCCACTAGGAACATGAAGTGTTTACAGAAAGGATTAACATGGCAAAAGTAATAATATTTATTTATTGAGCATTTACTTTATTTTCTTGAGGCAGCACTGGGGACTGAATCCAGGGGCGCTTAACCACTGAGTCACATCCCTAGCCCTTTTTATTTTTTATTTTGAGACAGGGTCTTGCTAAGTTGCTCAGGGTCTCCTAAGTTGCTGAGGATGGCTTTGAATTTGTGATCATCCTACCTCACTCTCTCCAGTCACAGGAATTATAGGTATGTGCCACTATGCCCAATTTATTAAGCATTTAAGACATTTGGACAGTTTACAAACACTTTGTCCTCTGTTTCCTTGGGTTCTATTATCCATGGATTCAGTCAGCTCTCCATATCCACGGGTTCTGTATCTGTGAATTTCTGTGCGGGTTGAAGATATTAAAAAACTTTAAATCTGTACTGAACATGTACAGATGTTTTTCTTGTTATTCTTCCCTGAACAATGAAGTATAACATTTACATAACTTTACATTTTATTAGAGATTATAGGTAATTTGGAGGTTATATAAAGTATATGGGAAGATGTGTGTAGGTTACATGCAAATACCAAACATTTCATATAAGGGACTTAAACATTCACGGATTTGGGTATTTGCAGTGGGAAGGAGGTGAACCTAGAAAAAAATCCCCATGAAAACAAAGGGATGATTATATATTATTCATTTGGTCCTCACAACAAATTTATTTAATAGGTGTTTTCCCACATTTTATGGCCTGGAATGTAGACACAGAAGAATTAAGTGAATAGCCTGAGATCACATAGCTAAATGAAAGAAGCAGGATTTGAATTAAGGTTTGACTAGCTTCAAAGAATGGACACTTAGTCACTGTCCTCTGTTTTCCCCTGATCTAGCCACATCTGTCATGGTGATCAGATGGGATTTAAGTATTTAGATGTGAGGAATAGTCAGTCTTAGGGTTCACAGCTGTTGAAGGCATTAGCAGGGAAGAAAACTAACATGGGCCTTACTTTTCTTTCTTTCTTTTTTTTTTTTTTTGGTACTGGGGATTGAACTCAGGGGCACTCTACCACTGAGCCACATCCCCAGCCCTATTTTGTGTTTTATGTAGAGACAAGGTCTCACTGAGTTGCTTAGTGCCTCACCCTTGCTGAGGCTGGCTTTGAACTCATGATTCTCCTGTCTCAGCATGGTCCTTACTTTTCAGTCCTCTGGTATCTTGAGACTCATTCATCAAATTGTGGTCCAGGGCCAGCTGCATCAGCATTGGCATCAGCTTATTAGAAGTACAGACTCGCAGGCCCCGCCTGAGACCTACTGGGCCAGACTGCAGTTTGCCCTAGGAGAATCATTTGCATATCACAGCTGGAGAAGCAGTGGCTTAGACACATCATAGCACAAGAAACAGAAACAAGTGATGCTAGGGAGACAGCCTGGTGTCATGGATTAGAAACTAGGTGTCCCTGGAGTATAGTGTATATTATGGAAGATGCTTAGAAAAGAAGAGCCCTTTTGCTGTTGTCTTCCATGGAAGAAATTTTACTTTTCCTCCAAGTGCCCCCAAACAATCTCTTTAGTTGAAATTCCTTCAGTGTGAAATAGAACTGGTGAATGTGAATCCTTTATCAGACATGGATCATAGGAGTTAAAGTAAAATCAGCAGAAACTCTTCATTAGTCCTTAGCTATTTAAGAGCAGATCGTATCTAACTCCAAACAAAATTTTGTACTTCAATTTGGAGCTGGTAAAGTTGCCATTCCCGACTATTCCTACCTTACAAACATGAATTTTCTGATCTATTCATTAACCATTTCTTTGTGTGGACAATGATAATTATAAATGGGGTTTGTGTCAAGTTAAACACTCTTGTTTTTCTTATCTACAGGTCTCTTTCTCTCTCATCCTCCCTCTGTCTCTATTTCTTTTTTTTTTTTTAGTACCAAGGATTGAACTCAGGGGTACTCAACCACTGAGCCCCATCCCCAGCCCTATTTTGTGTTTTATGTAGAGACAGGGTCTCACTGAGTTGCTTAGCACCTCGCCTTTGCTGAGGCTGGTTTTGAACTTGCAATTCTCCTGTCTCAGCCTCCCAAAGTGCAGGGATTACAAACGTGAGCCACTGCGCCCAGCTTGTCTCTATTTCTTTAGTTTTTACTTGATAACGATGGGTTGTGACCAAGTTAGTATTTATAAGGCAAAGTATGTAGTAGCATGTGTTTGAAGACAACATTCTGGGGCACCTATTTCAAAGTGGTCCCTCTTCTCCAGAGGACACTTATTTTTGTTGTTGTTGTTGTTGTTGTTCAGTACTGAGGCAGAAAGTCCAGTAGGAAACCGGATTAGGTGAGGCATTTTCAAATCTGATTAGACCCCAGGTAGTCTTTAGAGGGATGGTGTGTCATTTGGGGACTTCATGTGGGTGAGTCCTGACGTGTTCACATCCACTGTGATAAGCAGTAGTGGAAGAGTGCTGGTGGGCAGAAGCAGAGGTATGTGAGCAGCCATATTGTTTACATTTACAGTTATGGTCATTAGAACGACATCCATGTGGCACTGTCTAGGAGTGTCTAAATAAATATTAATAAAAAAATCACTAAGTTCTTTTCTTTTTTAATTACTACCAGGAGCAAATAGTGCCTTGGAATTATTTATTAAAGAATGATAAAGTGTCAAACTATTTCATTTTTTAGCAGCTTGATAGTTCTTCTCCTTTACCATAAATAAATGAGGGTTTAAGGTTGTCAGGAAGATTTTGGAATGCATAGCATGCTAGGACCTGTTTTGTTTCTGGCTGTGGTACCCTTAAGGTGAGTTCTGTCTGGTGATTAGCATCACCTTGGATTAAATTAATTGGCTATACTTAATTCCTGGGTAGACATGCTAAGAATAAATCCAGAGATATTAGTGCCTTCGCATGAAATGAGCAGGTTATATATCCAGTGACATTTATGTGAACTATTCAAACAACTTAAACTCGTCTTTTTCTTTTCTTCAAGGCTGGTAAGTACAAAACTATTTGAAATATTTCTTTGGGTGAAAATAACCATTTTTTTTACTAGTTTTATTTTGTTTTTCATTTTATAGTCTAGATTACATGTTTATGTTCTATCCTATGTAACCAATAGAAAAAGTATAAATGTTCCTAATAATTATTATCTTTTACTCAAATATACCAGCAGCCTTTGCAATATGCTGATAGTGAAGAGGGAACTTGACTATTAGGAAATCAAGTGATTCTAGTTTATTTAAATATGAATAAAGCTTACTTTTTGTCATCATAAAATCACTATAGACTTCAAATAGAAATCTATGAAATGCCTTAAAGAAAAAGGAAGCTGCTTGTAATTCAACAGTACAGTAATTACCACAGAGAGGATCTGGTGTGTACAACCTTTCTGAACCTCCTTCCCTTAAACTCCATCCAATAGAGTTTGAAAAGTTTGTGAAATGAACTAATTTTTCATATAACATCAAGTCACTGAATTGCCATAAGAGTGAATATTCTGAATTTATCAATATTCTGTTTTGTTTTCTACTTCATTCTTTCTGACTTGCCTGATTTCCTACTATGTGAAAAAAAATATTTAAATATAGTTAGTAAAATGGCATGTAAACTTTGTAGATCTATCATCTGTCAAGTGAGTACAGGAGCAAAGCCACAGCCCTGTGGGTATAGGCAACTATTTCGCTTTGAGCTGCACGATCAAATACACTATTGATTGACACCCACAATAGTGCAATTATATCCATAGTTGAACTAGTGAAATGAATGGTATTAAAAAATCTTAATATTAAAAAACAATGAAGGTATTTATGACACTTCTATGTTGTAACTTGAGGCAATGAAGAGACTGCAGAAAAGTGGGGAAAATATCAGTAGCAAGCAGTCACATCATTAGCAACAGATTTTAGTGTAAATTGGACTGGAGGCAAAGAGATTTTTATCAACCAGCTTCCTTCCTAGGAAGCAAGTGGTAAGGTGGAGGACCTCAAGGTTATACAGTTTCCTCTTGTTACCCTTTTCCACCTCTACTACTCCTTCAGTCTAAACTTCTGGGAGAACAATTTAAAGCATTTTAGGCTGCTTAATTGGTTTGTGCCCTAGGTAGTCATTAAGCATGTTACTGCCTTATCCCAATTTCAGAGGGATATACCTTGTCATTAAAATGTATGTGAAGAAGCATTGCTTAATTCCCATCCAGATTCTGACTAGTTTTCAATATTGATTAAGAAAGGAGCACAATTAACACAAGATAATTTAAAGTCATGGAAGGTTGGTAACTCAGTTTCATAAAAAAAGGGATACTCTACTGTCAAGACTCAAGTGACCACCCCACCGGGCCTGCCCATATGTGCTGGCTAGACGCTGCTCATTTCTGCCTTCACCTTGTAGGGCATCTCCAGCACTCTGTGTCAGCTTTACAAAGCTTTCCTCTAGAAACAGCTATCTCTTCTCACTCCTACTCCCGACTCTTCAGGTGAGGTTAGACATTGCTCCTTGGATGTTTTCTAGGTACTCTGACTCATCTTCAGTTTTACTCTTGAATTACTATGTGAATTTCTCGTGGACTCCACGAGGTGCCTATGATTATGTCAGAGAAAAAGCTGATCCACTGCCTAGGGAAGGAATTTGGTTTGCACCCTCTTCCCCAAAGACAGCATAGTGCATGGAAAGAATGTAGCTTCTTTTATCCAAAGATAATATTGAATATTCTTCATGTTCCATGTTTTACACGCAAGGGCTCTTAAGTCTTATGCAAATGTATGCAAAATCTCCATGCTTCCTAAAACTTCCCCTAGTGACTTCTAAGAGTTTCCAAAGATTTTCTTACATGTGATGAAGTCATGAGAATTTGCATTTTTTTTTCTACAGCCTTCTTATCAAGGTGCTTGGCAACTGCCCTGCTATAGGCATTTTCTCTGCAAATGCTCTTACACTGCTGCACATGTGGTATCTTCCTAGGTCATGATGCCTTCAGCTCTTGCCTTTCATACATTGGGCTCAAAATCAGCTCAGGGCTGGAAG
Source organism: Xerus rutilus (assembly GCA_028644305.1). Classification (NCBI taxonomy): domain Eukaryota; kingdom Metazoa; phylum Chordata; class Mammalia; order Rodentia; family Sciuridae; genus Xerus; species Xerus rutilus. The sequence goes on from CM053400.1 coordinate 112,884,191, forward strand.
CTGTGAAATAGGGACAACGGGGTTGTCTCTCCTCTTTTATTGCCCTTATCTTCTATGTTCTCCCTTGTGGTTCTGTTGCAAAATCTCCTTTACTTTATTTTAGGCAAAACCAAATAAACATAAAATCTTTCAACAACTTTAGCATATTGGCTCACACAGATATGTTCTGAAAGTAGTCACTGGGTTAGGAACTCTCCAAATAGTAAGATACAGGCAGGACAATAGCAACATGTAAAACCTCACATATAAATAGCATTTTCAAAATGAGGTGAAAAAGGTGTCTCAAATACTGTTCAGGTAAAATATTTTCAAATAAACATGTAAGTAAACCATCCTAAAAAGTAACTAGAGGCAAAGATTTCTTTTATTTATACTGAAGAATTAATCCTTTAAAATATTTTTAATTGATGCAATGTAACATTTTAATATATATATATTTTTGGATTGAACTCAGGGGTACTCCAACACTGAGCCACAACTCCAGCCCGATTTTGTGTTTTATTTATAGATAGGGTCTCACTGTTGCTGAGGCTGGCTTTGAACTTGGGATTTTCCTGTCTCAGCCTCCCAAAGTGCTGGGATTACAGTCGTGCGCCACTGCACTTGGCTGACATTTTAATATTATGTATACAACGTGTGATGATCAGATCAGGTTGAATGACATATCTGTCATCTCAGACATGGATCATTTCTTTGTGTTGAGAAGATTTAGAATCCTCTCTACTAGCTATTTTGAAATATTCAATTAATTGTCAGTCATAGTCTTCTTAGTGTGCTATAGAACATTAGAAGTTATTCCTCCAATTCAGCTATACCCATGTGCCTGTTAACCAGTCTCTTGCCTTATTGTTGGTGAGGGAAGGGAGATTAAGCAGCCTGCTCAAGGTCGAGCCACAGTTTATCAGATAATAAGAAGAGGTTGCAGTTTTGCTGACTCCATTGCAAAGCTGGATTCCCGATCTACTGATGGATATGCTTGCTGTAGCTGCTGTTACTGTCTTAAGAAGTATAATCACTTTAAACCTCTGGGGAAGGGAGAAGGGAAGTCATCTAATTTCTAAGCTGAATTTCAAATGCTTTTTGTTAAGTTACTTAGAAGTAATATTTGCAACTCATTTTGGAGATACATGAAAACTCTTAAATTAGAGCTTGCAAACATTTGTTTGTTTGGACTAGGCATGCAAACATGCCTTTTTCTATCTTCATAATACCAATCATATTGTTTGTTCAATTTGCCTTTTGGCTCAGTTGGTTTTCTTACTTTGACAAAAGACAGTAGTAATTAAATTGATTTAAAACAATAGAAAATAGTCAAAATTCTATAAATGAAAAAAAAAAAAAAACAAAACCAACCCAGAATCAAATAAACCCTCCCACAAGCTGCTCATTTTGTCAGACTCTAGCTTCACTGGGGAGTGGAAAAGGAAAACCCCCATGGTTTGTTGAAAGTGGTTCTTCTTGAATTCCCTTCTGAATTTTTCTTTTTAGAACCATTAATGCAAGAAGTACCCAGATCACACCATTTTTAGCATCCCATAGACATGCTATAATTCATTCAGAGAACATTTACTGCAGTATTTCCCAAAGTAGGGTAAGTGGTGTGTCAGATGATTTGCCTGCATTTTCTCCAATCAACAATGGCAAAATCTGGTAGTATCTTAATATGGCCCTTATTTAAGGATCTATTGGATACATTCCTCCTTGGACTGAAAGTAAGGTACATATTCCTCTGGATAAACTCATCTGGTTCCATCCAACAGACAATAAGAACTTTAAAACCTTTCCTCTCTCTGCTTCCCCTTTTCTTGACTGCCAGGACATGCAGGACTAAATTGATCAACTACAAAATTCTTACTTTTCTCATTGGATAATTTCTGATTTGTGTTTCCTTTTGTGATTTTTTAAAAGTTTTGCAATAATACTTGTTAAATTTAACTTTTGTTCACAAAGTTTAGCAATGTATAATAAAACACAAATAGGACTGGGGATGTAGCACAGTTCACTTGCTTGGCATGTGCCAGGCCCTGGGTTCAATCTGCAGCACTGAAAAAAGGAAACAAATAAAAAATTCAGATAATATCCATAGCTTTGCCATCCCGAGATAACTACCACCAACACTGGTCTATGTATTATTTCTGGACTTTCCCCTAGTTCTATAAGAAGTGTGTTTATATATAAATCAATGCCCTAGTATGTGTCTTACAAACTGCTTTTTTACTTAGCTGTATGTCATGATCATCTTTCTATACTCCAAAATACAGATCTATAAAGCAGTTTTTAATAGTTGTATAGTTTTCCATTACATGGGTGCACACATCATAAATTTATCAATCTAGGCCCTTATTAGTATCTGTAGGTTGTTTTTATTTCCAAATTATAAATGTTTTTATTTAACTGTTTTATTTATGTCTTCTTAAAATTTTAAGACCAACCCTTAAACTTATCTTTTTAAATGGGTAGGTAGAATGAATGAATGAATGAATAAAATCCCAGGAATATCCTGAATGTCTATAACTATAATTGGCAGGCATTAACATTATCATGTATTCTTCACAGTGATGCTGTTAAATTCTGGAGATAATTTTTTTCTCTCTCACTAGGTCTCAACCAAAATGAGCGAGACTCCTTCTACCAGTTTTTCCATGGTTCATCCGAGTTCTTCTGAAGGTCAAGTTCGTTCTCCTCGCCACTTACGCATCACTCATCCTGTCGTGGCCAAACGGATCAGCTTCTATAAGAGCGGAGATCCCCAATTCGGTGGGGTCAGAGTGGTGGTCAACCCTCGTTCCTTTAAGAGCTTTGATGCTTTGCTGGATAACTTGTCCAGGAAGGTGCCCTTGCCTTTCGGGGTGAGGAACATTACCACTCCTCGGGGAAGGCACAGCATCACGAGGTTGGAAGATCTGGAGGACGGTGAGTCGTACCTGTGCTCCCACGGGAGGAAGGTGCAGCCTGTGGACCTGGACAAGGCCCGCCAGCGCCCCCGGCCCTGGCTTAGCAGCCGCGCCCAGGGCGCTCAGGCACCGGGCCGCCCAGTCGCCCTCGCTGCTCCAGGCATGCCGCGCGCCCCCAGGCGGCTAGTGGTTTTCCGGAACGGCGATCCGAAGACGAGGTGCGCAATCGTTCTGAGCCGGAGAATCACACAGACCTTCGAGGCCTTTCTGCAGCACCTGACACTGGTCATGAAGTACCCGGTAGCCAAGCTGTATGCCACGGATGGAAGGAAGGTGAGCATTCAGGCTGAGGGGTCTCCACCAGGCTGAGCTCGCATCAGGCTTCCGCGGGGTTTGTGCTGAATGTGCATGGCAGCCCTCGGGAAAGAAGGCCTCGCTCTGTGTGTGTGTAAGGTGGATTGTGTCTTTGCTTTCTTGTCAGAATCTGCCAAGACATTGGGCACGAAGTTCTACTCTTTATTCCCATCTTCCTTGAGTACTGAGTTATAATGCTGTGTGGCACAGAATCAAATATTGATAATTCTTGGATGAGAATGGCAGGGATAATGTTCTTCTAGCTAGGGAAAGCATTTTCCTGGGTTTCCTGTTTGGGGTCAGCAGCTGACAGCATGTCCACAGAGGTCACTTTCCTGACTCTGCTATATCCAGACCCTTTCCCAGCTTGCCCTGCAACTGCACACTTTGGTGTGGAGTGACACATACCTTTTAAAGATTTCTTTAGTTATGCCAAAAGACCAGCCTATCCCTCCAGCTAGCCTGTAGGTTTAATAAACTTCTCGGGTCTGTATTAGTCACCCCACCCTTAGTGCTTTGTATTTCCATTTATTTTATATACATCATTTTACATCATTTTTGCTTAATACTTGATGTTGTTGTTCAAACCTGACAGGTTATTGAATTGATTTAAAGTTATAAAATTATTGCATGGAAAGAAAACCTGCTTGTATAAAGACCATGACTCTGGTTTCTTCTAGGTTCCCAGTCTCCAAGCAGTGATCCTGAGCTCTGGAGCTGTAGTGGCAGCAGGAAGGGAGCCATTTAAACCAGGAAATTATGACATCCAAAAATACTTGCTTCCTGCTAGATTACCAGGGATCTCCCATCGTGTGCATCGGAAGGGAAATGCCAAGTCAGAAAGCAAAAAGAGTAAGTCGCTTACAGATACATAGGCCTTATTTTTAGTCCTGAGAATTTTTGCCAAAAGATTCATGCTTACTAAATGACCAGCTTCATTCATCACAGAAAAGAAAACATGAGAGGATTAAAACCACTCTAAAATGAAATTGGTTTTATTTTTAGTTGGAAAGAGTACAGAGATTATCTGGTAATTAAAAAAAAACTTTCCCAAATCAATGATATATCTGTTTAAGTTGATGAAGTATGCTTTGTTTTATATTTTTGCATAAAATACCTAGTTAAATCAAAATGTCAGAATTGATTGCTCTTGAAAGGAATTTTGTAGAATTGGTGTAACATTTCTGGTAGTTGCTGAGTTTTCTCTAAATAGTCTCATGCAGCTTTCATAGCAGAGCTTAGCAGGTTAGTGCGGTGACTATATTTTTTCAAATCTTCCTGTGTGTTCTACCTTCTGAAGTTATACCTGTAAAAAACATAGGTCTTTAGAACCACTTTTTTTTTTTTTGGTACTGGAGGTAGAACTTAGAGGCACTTGACCACTGAGCCACATCCCCAGCCCTATTTTGTGTTTTATGTAGAGAAAGGGTCTCACTGAGTTGCTTAGTGCTTTGTCTTTGCTGAGGCTGGGTTTGGACTCGCGATTCTCCTTAGAACCACTTTTTATTTATTAAAAAAATTTCATGTTGCCAAATTATTCTGTTTGACAGTAATCTGGGTAGTTAATTCCTTAAGATCTGTTGCATGGTGTAACATTATCCTTTGCATAGGAGAAGAAGAGGACCTCTTGAGGCTCAAGGGTATGGGATATACTAATCTCTTTATTCATTGTGCTCAGTATATCCAGGGAAACTTTAGTTCTATGCTAATGTACTGATTATACCATGATTTTAATTTTCATTATTTTTAAATGCAGACTAAGAGGTACTATGCATTTTAAGAGGTACTAATCCCTCTACTTATTGCTAATGAGAGGGAAACTCATTTATTGTTATTTAATTATTTCATGGATATGCCCAATAGGTTATTATTAATGTTTCTTTTTTTTAAGCATTAAGCTGCCAAAAATATGTTATGTATATTATAGTAATATCCCACCTTGGTCATTTTATGGTTTTATTATTTTGTATTTGATATTGGCTGCTGATTATGAATTTTTTTGAACACTTCAGGGAATCTGAGGGCTTTGCTACATTTTACTTCAAAGAAATTGAGTGAGACATTTATGTTTATGAATTCAGTAAAAGTATATAAAAATAAAAATATTTTTATACTCTGGAACATTAAAGGTGAATACTTGATGATAGACTACTAATAGGAATTTGATTGAATTTAAGAAGCAAGAGTGCCAAGGTTAATGATAAAAATACACATTAAAAATAATATTATGACTGATCTGATTCTACAACTTGTGAAATCAGAAAAATGAGAAATTATACCCCATTTATGTATGATATATCAAAGTGCATAAATGCATTCTACTATCCTATATAACTAATTAAAACAAATAAAAAAAGTAAAAAAATAATATCTGGACCTGTCTTACTGTTCTTTTTTGTGCCATGTATTAAATCAACTGCAATGACTATACAAGTGAATACTAAATTTATTATTTGATTAATCCAGTCTTAAATGCTAAAAATGTTTTCTGCCTTCATAAAGCTATAGGTGTCCGTCTTGCATGTACACAGATAGGTTACTACTGTTACTTGTTTAAATTGATAAGCAATTCTTGGTTAGCTTACAGTTTTACTAAAACTGTAAAACCACTAACGCCTGATTTTTTCAATAGAATACTTAGTAATTTCTACTTTATTAATATTGCCTCATAAACTTGTTTAAATTAAAATTATGTGAATCTTCTCATTGAAGTAGAATTACAGGTTTCTTTTAAGAGTGATTTGAAGAGATGTATGAGATATTACATTGTTTTTTCAAATAACCATTGAACATAGAGTTTAGAAACATCCATAACATTTTACTGTGAAATATAGAAAATATGGTATTTTTGTACTGATTTTTTCCTTTTTCTTCTTTTCTTGGCTGCCTGTTCCACTGGATATTATAACTTCTCCACCTTCCACATTGTATTTTGATGCGGGCGTCTTTTACTCTTAAAATCTTGAAAGTGAGCACACACATGTCTTCAATCCCAAGGTCTCAGATTTATTCTGTTTCTTCTGACAAAACACATACTATTGATTGCTACTCAGACTGTTCTTTTGCTCCTGAAAACTACTTGGCCTTAGAAAAACATGGTTCTCAGAATTTATCAATATATCCTTCTGAAGACAATATTGAGAAATCAATTATTTTTAATCAAGATGGTACTATGACAGTTGAGATGAAAGTTCGATTCAAGATAAAAGAAGAAACCATTAAGTGGATAACCACTGTCAATAGATCTGATCTTTCTAATAATGATGAAAAGAGTGAGATAAGTAGTTTTCCAGGAAGAACAGATGGTTCATCACCTAGTTTAAAGTTTGCAGCATGTTCAATGTCTGCAGATGTCTCAGGCAATAACCAAGAGGCCAGTTTGGCAGAAGAAATAAACACTCAAATGACAGTTCAAGAGGCTGAAACTTGCAGTTTTGCTAGTTGGGAGAATGTTGCTATGGACACAGATAACATCCAAGGAACTCAGAATCAAGTGAAGCATCATTTTTATAGACCCCCTACACCTGGACCAAGGAAAGCAAGACAAAAGAAATCAATGATGGGGAGTGTGACCCTAGTATCTGAAACAGAAGTTCAAGAGAAACAGTTTTCCTATAGTGAAGAAAGGGAAGGTGGGAAAAACAAATCTGAATATCACATGTTTACACATTCTTGCAGTAAATTGTCATCAGTATCTAACAAACCAGCACTTGTTCAGAACAATAAGAATGAGCAGACAGAGCCATCTTTAGAAAGAAAAAAGGAAAGTAGATTCCTCAAATCAAGTGCAATAGGTGCTGGCATTATAGAAATTACAAGTCAGAAGATGGTAAAGATGTCCCATAATAGTGGCTTGTCATCAGCTACATCAGAGAATTCAATTGTGGAAGAAGGTATAGTTAATAGTGTAATATCAGACAACAAAACTGATATCAAGAACTTTAGAACTTACAATAATACCAGTGATAGGTTCAGTTCTATTTCAGCAGATGCAACAAACTCTTCAAGTAACAGCTCTGGAACTGACAAAAGTATTTCTGAGGATACAGTTTCAGGAGGATCTTCTACTGTTGCCACAAGAATTGACAGATTAACTGATGAATTTTCTCAGTCTGGTTTAACAGAACTTCCAGAAAATAAAAAGCATATTGTGTTATCTATAGCCAGACAAAAGAAGAAGAAAGTTCAGCAGCAAGTAATAAATTCTAGGTATCAGAATGGGGAAGTTGCAAGCAAACAAATCTCCAAAAAGAGTAAGAGAATAAATATAGAAGGTAGAATTGCAGAGGAAACCATGCTGAAAGGTTCACATAGTCCTCTTAAAGGAGGGACACTTTGTCAGGAAGACCTCCATTCAAGTGATATGGTAATCAAATCAAATAATTTTCCTTCCAAAAGTATTCTCCATCCTACAATTTCTAAAAATTTTCATAGAAATAAATTAAATACTATTCAAAACCCTAAGGTTCAAGGACTTTTAATCAAAAGAAAATCCAGGCCACTAAAGAAATTAAACTTAGGAGCACCTAAAAAAAGAGAAATTGGTCAGGGAGATAAAGTACTATCCCATAATGAATCTAAATATTACAAAAGTACTTTAAAAAATAAAAGTTTATTTCATGTGTTTAACCACACTGAGCAAACATCAAAAGTTTTTTTTGATCCACAGTCTCAAGCAGAAATAGCATCTGGGAATTTGAGAGGAATTGCCAAAAAGAGCTTTCTTCCAAAAATTAATGATTCACACATAACTTCAAAAAGCCCCCCAAAACGAAAAGGAGTTAAACTGAAATCAGGTGCAATTATAAATAAGCACCATGCTAGAACTAGGACCAATTCTTTAGCTTCTTTGGAAAAAGCTGATTTTCTTGAGGATATTGCCCATAATTCAGTTCAAAATTATATACAAAGATGGCTGCAGAACATAAATCCATATCCAACTTTAGAACCTAGAATGTCAGCTCCAATATGGAAAAATGAAAGGAGAGTGGTAAATTATAATAATGGTGATTCTCCAGGAAATCATCCACATAAAAATATCGCAAAAGGAAATAATTTTGTACTGCAAAGTAGTAAGAACATAACTAAAAATGCCAGTTTGACAGGAGGTAATCTCTTTAAAGAGGCAGGTGAATCTCCTATTGCCAAAGATAATGGTGAAGAACTTAAAGATCTTTATGAGAGTCAGGTTGGATCTGTGAATGATGCCTACTTGGTTTCCCTGCGTGAATATCATACATTGTCACAGCCAGCTATTAATGATCATAATACTAAAAGTCAGATATCTGTTGAAAAGTCAGGACCAGAAATGAGCCTTGTTTACCAGGGAATAAACCTAGCTACGAAAGGGCAAAGTGTAGAGGTTGCCATTCAAGTAGATCCTATGGAAGAGAACACTCCAAAAGACCTCTTATCAGTCCTGTTGCTTCGCCAATTTCAAGCTTCAGTTGCGAGTGTCAACAAGACTCAGAATGGAGTTGTTCAAATGCCAGGTTCACTTGCAGATGTTCCTTTCCCTTCTTCAATATGTAATTCATCCACTAATCTTCTTCTAGCGTGGCTGTTGGTGCTAAACCTAAAGGGGGGTATCACTAGCTTCTGTCAAGGTGATGCTCACAAGATTACTAACAGATCTTCAGAGACACTTGCATTGTTGGAAGTTCTAAAGCATGTTGCTGTCACAGAGGAAGCTGATGACTTGAAGGCTGCTGTTGCCAATTTAGTGGAAGCAACCACAAATTGCACTGGACCCGGTGAGGAAGAACAGGGTATGGTTCCAGTAGGTCTGTCTGCAAATCGTGTCACAGCCAACATTCAGAGAGTTTCTAACTGCAGTGAAAATGAAAGAACTCAGAAAATCTCTTTGGATACAGGCTGCTCTGCCAATGAGGTCTATGATCCTGAGGTCTGTGTTTCAGAGCTGACTTGCTCTCCCTGTGCAGTGTGCACTGTGAATGATACTTACCCTTCCACAGAAATATGTAACCCCAGTGAGGCTATTTCCCCTAGTGACAGTGGTGCTGTGAAAAAGCCTTGTTTCCTAGGACAGATCTGTTCACTTACTGATGCTGAATTTTCCCAGGAAGCTTATGCTCAAAAGGAAAAGAATATCTATGAGCCAGCTTGCCCAACTGATGAGATCCATGTTCCCACCAGAGTCTTCAATACTATCGATATTTTAGACTCCCAAGAAGACAAATATATCGATTCATTGGAATTAAATGAAGAGTTCAAAAGAGTTGATGAAGTTCAGAAAGACCTAAATGTTTTGGCAGACTCTGAGTATAAAAGTAGCTTTAATTCATCAGTGTCATATCAGAAGATCAGTAATTTAAGCCCGTGTGGCCTTTTCTCAAGTAAAACTGATCTAGAATTTGATAAGAAACATAGTTCTTTAGATGAATTTGAAAAGTGTCCACTAAAGAAATTTCAGCATAAAAATACATTAACTTCCTTTGATAGAGAAGAATCAAGAACTTCTGAAGAACCAGGTTCAGTAACCAACAGCATGATATCAAGTGAAAGAAATAACATTTCGGAATTGGAGTCTTTTGAAGAATTAGAAAACCAAGACATTGATATCTTTAATACAAAGGTAAATGCAGAAGAGAAAACCATTGAAGAATCAATTAAAAAAGAGGTAGAGGCTAGAGAAAATTTGGAATCTATTGACATGTCTAGTAGGAATATTACAGAAGAAGAAAGAAGGAATGGTGTAATTTCTGAGACAATCAGTTGGAGGCAGGTGACACCACCATCTTTGGTTTTTTGCTATGATTCTAAGCTAAATACTAAAAAGGAGATCAGTGAAGGAGACACGAAGATGAGAGCCAAAATGATGATGAAAAGCATGGAAACTGGAAGTTATTCAGAGTCCTCTCTTGATTTTAAAAAATGCTTCAAAAGCCCAGTGACTTCTGACTGGTCAGACTATAGGCCAGACAGCGAAAGTGAGCAGCCACATAAAACATCCAGTGATGATCACAATGACAGTGATGAAATTGCCCAAGAGAAAGAATATAATAAAGGGTTTGTTAAAAGGACAATAGAAAAACTTTATGGGAAAGCAGAGATAGTGAAACCATCCTTTTTTCCAGGGTCTGTACACAGATCTCGAGTTTCTCCTTACAATTCTGTGGAATTTCAGTGTGCAAGGAAAGCAAATTCTTATGATTCTGAAGGTCAGTTATTTGGCTTCTCTGAACAGATATCTAGTGGTTCACCTGTGTTGCAGGAATTCCAGGAGGAAAGACAAGGTAAATGTGATGTTAATGGTGTGAGGGACAGTTATCATGGGGTGAACATTGTAGACCATGGTGCTATAAAACAAAATGATCATAAGGAGATCCTTAGAGACAAAGAGGAAGGAAAACTAATTGACAAAGGCAAGTGGCTTCTGAAGGAAAATCACTTGCTAAGGGTGTCATCTGAAAATCCTGGCATGTATGGCAATGCAGACACTACATCAGTGGATACCCTACTTGATAATAACAGCAATGAGGTACCGTATTCACATTTTGGAAATTTGGTCCCAGGCCCAAACATGGCTGAATTATCCTCTTCAGAACTGGAGGAGCTGACGCAACCTCTTGAACTGAGATGCAATTACTTTAACTTGCCTCATGGGAGCGACTCTGAACCTTTTTGTGAGGATTTTGCAGATGTTCAGAATAAAACCTGTGCCAGGGAGAGACTGCCAGCTCACACAGAAGAGAAGGGTAATCCTCAGTCAGCAAGAGTATGCACATCTGTTACTTATGCCTTTACATCTTCTAGTAACAAAGTTCACCCTGTGTCTGATGATATCATTAAAACTCAACCATTACCTGGCAGTACTGTGACTCATGATACACTTCAGGAAGGTGACTCTTTGGATAAACTCTATGCTCTTTGTGGTCAACATTGCCCAATACTAACTGTTATCATCCAACCTTTAAATGAAGAAGACCGAGGATTTGCTTATCGCAAAGATTCTGATATTGAAAATTCCTTGGGTTTCCATTTGTGGATGAAAATATACGCATATTTGCCACAGTCAAATAAAAACACGTTCAAGGATAAGAATAATAATTCAAGTATGAGAAAAGAATTTGTTGATAATGCCATTGACGATCTATTTGATAGACTTTATTTTAATAAAATGTTGGACTTGATGGATAAAAGAAGGAAACCAAAAAGAATTAAGTTCTTGGACTTAGAGGAAGAAAGTAATTTAAAGAAATTTCAATCATATTTAAAGAAAAGGTTTTGTGTTAATTTCTTGCACAAATCATTGTTAGTAGTGAGTGATGTGAATTCAGAAAAACAAAACCCTAGCAACTGGACACATGGTGTCTTTAAGACAGTTGATGAGAATAATAACTTATTAAATGACAGATTTCAGAATTCAAGAGCAAATCTCAACCAAGTAGTAAGAGAAAATATCAGCTGTCATTTCTTCTTTGAAATGCTTGGTCAAACCTGCCTGCTAGATATTTGCCAAGTTGAGACATCATTAAATGTTATTAACAGAAATATATTAGAAATACATTATATTTTTGAGGGTGAAAATCTTCTCATTTGGGAAGAGGAAAACTAATTAAATTTAATTGATCTTGATAGCAGTAATGAGCAAGATGATTTATAACTTGCAATATCGGCACCATCTTTCATTGTTAATTCATTTTTACCAAAATAAGATGAAGCATTGGGATGTACATATAGATGACCTCTAGGTAAATATCCTACTTTTTAAAAATGAGCTTACCCTAGAAATTTTACCCTTGGATGAACTAATTTGACTTTCATTATTCCTCTGCTCTTTATTTTTCCAACATTTACAGTTTTTATGTGGTTTTGTTCTGAATTTGTGATTTCTTGTATATATGAATTTTTGCCTAGGGCATCAAAAATATGCCTAGGACAAGAATTATATCTTTTTGTATTGTTGGCTTTGTATAATGTGTATAATTATTGAATATATTCTTGAATAAATGGAATAGACAGACTTAAAGTGCCTCACTTATTAATTTTAACTACTGATTTGATAAAATATATAATTAAAAGATCTTCATTACAATTCCCTAGTTCTTGTACAAAATGTGTTGAGTCCTAGACCCTCAGAACATCTATGTCCATGGGACACAATTCACCATTTTCTCACTGGAAAATGGTGCTGCACAATTAAGCTGCCTCTCTAGTACTTTTCTTAGAAATTGTAATCTTTTAAATAGTATTAAAAGTCAAAAAATATGAAGAGGTCAGAAAACAATGGAGATAAAAATTTTAAGGCATTCTTTGGGAAGGAAAATTAAAGGAGCTGAAATGATTTAATCTGGAAACAAGAAGAATGGTAACTTTAAAGTTCTCTTCTGGAAAGAGAAATGCTGTGAAGAATTTGACAGATTTCTTTCTGTGTTTTCCTGCTTTAATGAAACAATTTTTTAAAGTCGTATGACTTTTTTTTCCATATTTAATTTATTTATTTGTTCTATTTAGGTTTACATGATATCAGAGAGCAATTTGATTCATTGTACACACATGGAGGATAACATTTCATTTCTCTGGTTGTAAGTGATATAGAATCACAACGTACATGCAGTCATACATAAAGTTAGGGCTATGATGACCATCATACACCACCACCTTTACTGTCCCCATGCTCCCTCCCCCCTACACCCCTGTGAACAGAGTTCCCCCATTGTTCCCGTGTCCTTCCCCACATTATGGATCAGCATCCACTTATCAATGAGTACATTCGACATTTGGTTTTCTGAGACTGGCTTACTTCATTTAGCATGATATTCTTCAACTCCATCCATTTGTCTGCAAATGCCATAATTTTATTCTCTTTTATTGCTGAGTAATATTTTACTGTGTATATATGCCACAGTTTCTTTATCCAGTCATCTATCGAAGGGCATCTAGGTTGGTTCCACAGTTTAACTATTGTGAATTGAGCTGCTATAAACACTGAAGTGGCTGCGTCAGTGTAGTATGCTGTTTTTAAGTCTTCTGGGTATAGACTGAGGAGTGGGATAGCAGGCTCAAATGGTGGTTCCATTCCAAGTTTTCTAAGGAATCTCCATACTGCTTTCCAGATTGGTTGTACCAATTTGCAGTTCCACCAGCAATGTATGAGTGTGCCTTTTTCCGCACAATCTCGCCAACACTTATTGTTGTTTGTGTTCTTGAT
>CM053400.1:112898112-112910198 GCA_028644305.1 Xerus rutilus
GCTGGGCACCCCTGGCATTCTCTGAGGGCGGTTTTGAGCCTTCTCTTTCACTTGTCCCCATGAACTCTGGAGCAGAGCTAGAGCAGGCCCAGGCTGCCCTTGGGTGGGGCTGCCTCTCGCTGGGGTCTCTGCAGCAACTCCTACCCTGAGTGTGGGCTCTCCTGTGGCTAGCGGCTAGCAGTCTCTGGTCTCCCTTTGGCTGGACACCTGTGGAGTTTCCTGAGGGTGGACTTCAGCCCTCTGTAGGAACTCTGGAGCAGAACGAAAACATTAATTTGATCGAAATAAAAGCACATTGTTCCCCAGAAATATAAATAAGGTTGATTAGATTTATAGACCATACATTATTTTGCATAATTGTACTATGCTGCCTGGGTGTTAACCAGGAAACATGCTGAGAATCCTTCCACTCCATGGTTATAGGATGGTATAACAAGTCTTATAGGACTTGGAATCTGTGTCTGTTGTCTAGAATGGACTTAGAGTAGAACTTTACTAATGTTTTTGGAACAACACATGGAGGAGTTGAAATAACATAAATTTGGTTTTGAGGAATGAAAAGTAATTAATTGCATCAAGAATTACTTTTGTTTCAGTTCAGCCTGAGTCACAAATCCATAAAAATTTTATAAATTGCTATTTTACCAGCTGAAGACTACCTCTATATAGAGAATGCTTTTTCTACATTGAGTGATACCTTCTTTTAGTCAAAATATGGAAATTATAATATGGACATTTCTGTAGTAAGCAGTGATAAATTGTAAAATAAAAGGATGTTTTTGAGAAATAATAGGTGAGAAGAATTAACATTAATTTTGTGCCCATAGTATATCAGGATTATGATAGATTTACAGGCTTGTCATATGTAGTCTTGCCTCATAAAGATGTAAATTTGACCAAATGGCTTCATTTCTAAAAATATTTAATAGAAATTGGAAACAGGAAAATAGATGACTTTCATCAATGATATATAGTAAATATCATGGCAGGATTAGAACCTAGTCTTTTGTGCTTGAAAATCTGAATTTTTTACTATGAGGAAGAAGAGGTATAGTATTTTAAAAACTTAGTCTTCTTTTCTTAGTGTAGAGAGACAAGGAAATAACTTTTAATTTGGAAAGAGTGTGGTATATAGGTACACCAAGAAGTCTTGGGAAATGACACCTAAGAGGTTTAGAAATTTAAGTTATACAGCATATGATTTTTGGTATCAATACCATATTAAACGATGTCTTGGTTGGCCCAGATAATACTGGGAAAAATAAACTGAAGTTACAATTGTGAATTAGTAATGCACAACCTGTGATATACTTCTTACTTAAATGAACATGGTCATATGAATTGAATTTTGAGATCTAGGGCCATATCTTATAACTCCTAGAACTAGAAAATTATTGGAACATTATAAGCTCCTAGTAAATGTGTGTTATAAGATGAGAAGTGCTTTTGAAGTCACTTATTCTTTGCCTATTATTAGCTTCAGATCCATGTTTGTAGAAGGATATGCAAATATACTGAGGGATAGCACTATTTTCGTATTTTATGAAGCAATATTTCAGTCATCTCTAAAAATGTGAAGTTTTTTTCTTTAAAAAATATTCATCAAAGGATGATTTTATTTTCATAAATCTTGCATTAGAAAACTCTTGTAACTGAAATTTAGCATGTAAGTGAAGCTTCAGAGGAAATTTAAGAATTTTATATAGACCTCCATTTCACTTTAGAGGTAAAATACCTGAAAGGCTAAGAAAGGGAGTCTAGCTTTTTGTACCCAAAGGAATATAGATGCTTCTCAACTTCTTCCAGTGGAGTTACATCCTGATAAACCAATCCCCTGCAGGCATGATTGTACACTTGAGTTCAGGGCTTCTAGTCACAATGTGGCATGGTGAAATTTTGTTTATGTCCACCAGATGGCAGCTGTGCAATGCTCAGGCACCCTCAGAAGGAGAATTGTGTGTTCCAAGGCAGTACCCTAAACATAAGTAGCAAGGAGTTGAAGTTCAGAAGGGTTGTAATGAAAAATCAATTTTAAGAGTTGATCCCAAGGAAAACTCAATTTGGGGAGGGTGAGAGACATTAAAACATCTAACCCAAGTTAAAGCTAAGTTGAGTGATTATTTCAGTGGGGAGGGATAGTTTTTTTTTTTTTTTTTTAAATATTTTTTTAGCTGTAGATGGACATAATGTCTTTATTTTATTGCTTTGTATGTGGTGCTGAGGATCGAACCCAGGGCCTCACGCATGTGAGGCAAGCACTCTACCGCTGAGCTACAATCCCAGCCCCAGTAGGGGTAGTTTTTAATATGACACTTTAAAAATAGTTTGCCTCTGAACTTTCCAGTGACACAAAACATTTACACCATTTTCAGTAAAACTTAAGTATTGAAACCACATTTCATTTTCTGGAACTCATTTTGTTAGTTTCTTTATTTTATAAAATGGGGCCACTATTTTAAAGTCATTTTGAGGAGATTACCTTTTAAGTTATTAGGAGAAGATAACTAGAGATGCTCTTAGACCTCTTAGCACAGACCATGGCCCGCTGTGCTGAGCACATTTTTGCTATTTAAAAAAAGCCATCAGTGTTAGTGTTTTTGATAAACTTTTCAAAAGTTGGTGTTCTTCCAATGAAGAAGTATTTATCTGTTGGGAGTTAAGATATTTAAAAGAAATAAAACATTTATTCATATGATTCTTTATAAGGTAAAGGTGACTAAAATTTTGAGCCATGTTTGGTGTCAAGTGTCATTTCAGGTTCTTTATATTGATTGGCCAATCCTCATAATAATGCCCTCAAATTGGTAATAGTTTCTTTACCATAGCCAAAGGGGGACTAAATCTCAACAGAGGTAGACCAGTAAAGGAGCCCTTTCACTTTCATGTGTGTATTTCTTCCAAATAGTCCTGGGTTTTGTGGTTTGATCTTTTGTGTATAGGTTTCCCTGAAAACATAGTTATTTTTTATTACCTGTTTTTTAAGGCATAGAGGGATCCCATAACTCCTCAAGCTAACATAGTGATGAAACTCAATTCTCTGCTTCTGCTGGAGGGTGGAGTCTATTTAAGCTATAGGCCTCTGCAGCTAAGAAAGCCCATTTTAGTGTTATCAGCTAATCAAGGCAGGGAATGCCTGCCAGCATCTACTCTGAGGGTTGTAGCCAACAAAGCTGAATTCTTCTCTAGTACTATTGAGTGGTGTGCTGCAGCTCTTAATGGTGGGCCATGCCCTCCAGTGTCACAGCAATTCACTGCCAACTTCTTTTTGGGTTCTGCAACTCCTTTGTATGTTCTTATCTCGTAAATCCAGAAGAATGAAAATCACAGACAATGGAAGGCAAGAGTGAAAGGAATAGGATTTATTCAAGTGGTAAGAAAAGAGAACTCTTGCAGGGTGAGATGGGACCTGATAGCAGATTGCCACTGGAGTGCGCTAGTCTAGGGGTTTATATAGCAGTTCGGTCAAAGCTACTAGTCCAGATTTATGCTAATCAGGGTTTGGAAAATTGCCAACATTATTGTTTAGCCCTGCAGTTTCTATTCGGGTCTGTCTCATTTCTGTTTTCCTGCCTCTTATCAGAAAGTGGGAAGTTGAGGTTGATGGAATGTGGATGCTGGGGGCTTGGGGCTTCAGTGCTGTGTGGAGTGGGTGTCTGCACTGGGCCTAGGTGGGCTGCCATGGTGTGACAGGTCTGGCTTGCCTCGTCCCTGGATTACTGCACCTCAGGCCCACACTGGCATGGTGGGCTCCATGGGAGATTAGTGGACTAGCTGCTACCTGGCAGGGATTAGTGGGCTGGCTGTGCAGCTCAGCCACTGGGGAGCCATGTCAATATGTCAAAGTTATTTTAATCCAAAGTAGAGTACTTTCCCTATTGTTATACTCTTTTGTCTATTAAAGCATTAAAGAATAATTTTTAAAACAAAATCATGGATTACATACAGATATAACATGAACACCAAGAACTTTTTTTACTTTATAAAGAGGGAACCATTTGCATATTACAATGGTTTCAAAGGAGAATTTAAAGTATCACAAAAATAGGTAGCTAAGGAATGCTGAAATGAATATAGGTCTGTCTAAGACAATAATTCATTGCATTCCACTGGACATAACTAATTTATACTTTTATGGACAAGAGTAATTTGCATTATTACCTTTTTATAAAATATTTTTACAACTTACAAGATTGTAAGACAATTTAAAAAATAATGAAAAGGGGATGGGGCTTTAGCTCAGTGGTAGAGCACTTGCCTCACAAGTTACTGGGTTCCATCCTCAGCACCACGTAAAAATACATAAGTAAAGCTATTGTGTCCATCTACAACTAAAAAAAAATTAAAAAAAAAATGAAAAGAAGAGATAACCCCTAAGAGTATGTTTGATAAGGCATAGTCCCTCCTTTTTTTTTGTTGACTTCATGATGTTTCACAATTTTTCCTTTCATAATTTTTATCCTTCAATGGTTTAAGTGGTAAGTTATTAAAGGAATATTCCCAGGTCATAGTAAACAATGTCTGATTGGAAAAGCTTACTAGAATTAAATAACAAAACAGTAAACTTTCAAACAGGGACAAGTCTTAGAATGTTTGACGGTTTACCTGTTCATTCTGTTTTCAGGATAATAAAGAATATTGAGCATAGACTTTAGATGCAGTATATAATGACTGATTTTTAACAACTGGAATTCTTCCTAAAGGATGTGCACATCAGCCTTTTCTCTACACATAGCTATTTTAATACCTTATGAATATTTACTTTCTGATTCATGAACAGAGATCATCAGAACAATAATAGCAGCACAACAAAACAATAAAAGGCAACTGAGTAAAAATCATTTTGTTGAAAAAATAAAAATAAAAACAAAAAAATCTATTTGTTGTTTTTCCTCCTCTTGAGAATAGTTCTGATCTTTTGTAATGCTAATGTTGATGAACAGCTGAAGTCTATAGACTACTATCTAAGTAAGACTGCTTAAAGCTCAGGTAAAACCATAAAACCAAGTACCTTAAAATGGAATGTTAGGTCATAGGAAGATATGACTTAAACATTATAGGGATTCATGGTATTAGTGCTGAAAGTGGCTAGTGAGAAATGGATGACATTAAATACAACAGTTATATTTACAGGTATGAGTATTCATATACATGTGTATAGTTACGGTCCTAAATTTAATAGTTAGTTGCTGCCTCAGCTTCAGTTGTAGACTTGAAATACATTATTTGAAGCTCAGTCTTTATTTTCTCCCAGCTCCTGGAATTGAATCCAGAGCCACTCCATCATTTAGCTACATTCCCAACCCTTTTTATTTTTTATTTTGAGATAGGTTCTGGGTAAATTGCCCAGGCTCTCATTGAACTTACAATCCTTCTGACTCAGCTTCCTGAGTACAGGATGCCTGACTTGAAACCCATTATTATCCTTTTGCTTTGAGGCCTAGTTAAAACCTCACCTCTCCATGCGGTTGTTCACCAGATAGGCTGCTTGCTCCTCATCTCACTGATTCAAACCCAGTGTACTGCACAACTGTTGTCTGTAGTAAAATGTAATGGTTAACATCGGTCATGTGACTAAATCTGCCCTTCAAGAGTGAAAGGGATAACTTTTCTTTAAACTAGCAAATCTACAGTCTCCAAGGGAAGGCTCATGGATAATGACCATGGATCTTAATAAAGGCATAGTCCTATAGGCACCCCTTCCCACTGAGCACTCTATTTCCTTCAGAAGTCTTTTTGGCCTCCTGTCTGCAGCCCTAATCTCTCTGGGAGCTGTGAGTAATACATTTTGATTTCACTCCCTTACTGTATTTCACATAACATACACAAAACAACCTAACCTTCAACCTTCTTTCTGGTCAGGGTTCTCTTGAGGTGGTTTTCTTAACAGATATAAACTAAACATAGGTCAGACAAGAGCTACAAAGATGTCTTCCAATAAAAACAATTTTCCTGTGAGAGAGACACCTGGTCACGGGCCAGACTCATAGGCAGTTGTTTACTGGGATAAAGAAGTATCGTCTGAAAGGTGTACTGCAAATATCCATGGCCAAAGCTTTTAGATTCCCAGTCAGTGAAGGGCTAGAGCTTATAGCCATTCTCAAGAGAGAAAGAGAGCTAGGCTGGGGTTGTGGCTGAGTGGTGGAGCACTTGCCTAGCATGCATGAGGCACTGGGTTCAATTCTCAGCACCACATATAAATAAGTGAAAGGTCTATGAAAGGTCTATTAACAGCTAAAAAAATATTAAAGGGAGAGAGAAAGAGATCTCCAACTAAAAAAAGCCATAGCAATAAAATCACATTTGTATATGTATACATATAAGTTGCATTTGTTCTTGTGAATGTGATGTAGATAAACCAAAAAAATAATATGATGTCATTTAAATGACATTGGAAATTGCCAGTGGTTTTCATTGCATTTCCCATTTGTTTTAGACTCACATTTAAATATAGGCCAACATATATAGCATATGTAATTTGAATCTTCAGTAAACAAAGGTTTTTATCTGAAGAAAGACCAATAAAAACCTCTAAATCTGTGCTATCTATGCTATTTTCACTTCTGTGCCTATATTTGTGATACTTCCTCCTTCCCCTTTCCTAAAAGCCTTGAGATCTTTTTGTTTATTTTGATATTTTGAAATTTCACAATGATACACACGTGTATGTGTGTGTGTAATTTGTTTTACTAGGCATCCAGTATCCATATCTTTTAGTTCTGGGAATTGGATTTATATTATTACTTTAAACTTATTTCCCTTCTGTTTCTTTTTTCTTTCATTTTGGAATTCCTGTTGTGAATATCACCTGAGGATGATGAATCTGTGGAATAATTTCTTAATTTTCTATTTCCTTCTATTTTTAAAAATAAACTTTATTCAAGTGTAATTTACTTTCAGAAATTTCTTAATTTCAAGTGTATTTTTTTTTTTTTTTTAGTACTGCGGATTGAACTCAGGGGGACTCGAACACTGAGCCACATCCTCAACCCTATT
The DNA here is from genome assembly GCA_028644305.1 of Xerus rutilus. Lineage (NCBI taxonomy): Eukaryota > Metazoa > Chordata > Mammalia > Rodentia > Sciuridae > Xerus > Xerus rutilus. The sequence continues at coordinate 112,905,106 of CM053400.1, forward strand.
TTGTGTTTTATGTAGAGACAGGGTCTCACTGAGTTGCTTAGCGCCTCGCCGTTGCTGAGGCTGGCTTTGAACTCGCAATTCTCCTGTCTCAGCCTCCCTAAATGCTGGGATTACAGACTTGAGCCACCACGCCTGGCTCAAGTGTATGATTTAATGGGATTTGACCAACATATATATTTTTATAACCATCACTGTGATCAAGATATAGAACATTTTCATGACCCTAAAAGGTACTTTTCATGTCCCTCTACAGCGAATTCCTGCCCCCTTTTATTGCTGCCTGAATCAATAGTTTGTTCTTTATATATGCATACATTATATGTAAGTATATTTATTCATCCGTCAGTTAATAGATATTCATTTCCCATTTGGGAGTATTATGAATATAAGTTATATAAATATTCATGTATAAGTCTTTTTTCAATATATGTTTTTTATTTTTCCTAGGTAAATATGTAAGAGTGAAATTGCTGACTTGTATGGTGATTTATGTTTAAGCTTTATAAGAAATTGCAAACTGCTTTAAAATGTAGCAATGCTATTTTGCATCCCCCCAGCAATGTATGAAAGTTCTAGTTGCTTTGTAGTCTTGTTTGCATCTAAAATCCTTTAAATTTTAGCCATTCTAGTGTGTGTTTAGGTGTATCTCTGTGGTTTTTGATTTGCATTTCCCTAATAAATAATCATATTGAATTCTTTTACATGTACCTATTTGCAATTCATATGACTTTTGTGGTTCAGTGTCTTTTAAAATCTTATTTTCTATTGAGTAAAGTCTAGAGCTGAAAGAGTTCTTATATATTCTGGGTACACTGTATTCTGATGTATGTTTTGCCCATCATTTTCTCCCAGTCTAATACTTCATTTAAAATTTTTTTTAATGGTGAAACTTTTAATAAACAAAAGTTTTCACTTTTGGCAAAGTCCAATTTGTTAATTTTCTTTTTATGAATCATGTTTTTCAAGTTCTATTGAAGAAATTTCTTCTTATTTCAATGACAAGATTTTTCTCTTGTTTTTTTTTAGGAGTTTCATAATTTCAGTTCAATTTTTTTTTTATGTCCCATTGTGAGTTTTTTTCAATATGGAAGTAGGTAAAGATTAAGGTTCATTTTATTTCATATAAATATCCAATTATTCTAGCACTTTTTGTTGAAAAGACTCGCTTTTCCCCATTGAATTCTTTGAATTAAAAAGGCTAATCTTTTGCTGAAAATCAGTTTCTACACTCTCATTCTATTTCATTGATTTGTCTATTTGTATGCCAAAACATACTGTCTTGATTTCTGTTGTTATAACAGTAAGCCCTGAAACTGAGTAGTGTAAATTTTTGCAATTTTATTCTTTTCAAAATTGCTTTGTCTAGTTTAGGTTCTTTCATTTACCTCTGCTTCAAACTCTGCTCCACCAGCAGCTGGACTCTAAAGACTTGAGTGTAGAGCTTGGAATTGTTCCCCATTGTGCATGAATTTTTGTCCACTGTCAGAGAAGTACCCTTGGGCCTATATTTCCAGATGAAAAAACAGAGAGACCACAAAAAGATGGAGGAATCAAATTAGCTCAATGCTTAGAGGCAGTGTGCTGGAAAGTGTCACGGAGAACTACATACAATGAACCTGGCATTTGTGAAGCAGCCTATCATTGCCCTGGACACTCAAATTGATATTTTGCTATGTTAGGAGGCAAGGAACAGAAAAGAAGCCTTTTTTTTTTGACACTATAATGAAACAGAAATATTTTCCATTAGTTCTATATCTTGAACTACTCAGCAGTTATTTATTTTATTGCTACTTCCATCAATCTTCAAACAACAGTAACTAAGATTAAACAGTCTTTACTTATTGCCTTGTTTGTAGTTTTATTTCCAATGGATTGACCCCAAGTATTTGTGATTCTTATTTGGCTAATGGTCACCAACATAAACTTCCTTATAGACATCACTCTAACAGTGGCTACATATATATGTCCTAAAGGCTGATCCCCTTTCTCTCCTGTTTCTTTTTATTTATTTTTATTGCTGGGTTTATGAATTGCAATCACTCAGGTATATAAACAGGCACATGCACTATTTCTATAACATTGTATTTCAGGAGGTCAATTTTCATTTGTTTAATTATGCTTTAGTCAGCTTCTTCATTGTTGTGACCAAAAGATCGGACTAGAACAATTAAAGTAAGAAAAGTGTATTGGCTCATGATTTCAGATGTCTCAGTCCACAGGTGGTTGACTCTGTTGCTCTGGGCATGAGGTGAGGCGGAACATCATGGCAGAAGGGCATGGTGGATAAAAGCATTTCAGAACACGGCCCCCAGGAAGCAGAGAGAACTTTGCTCACCAGGGGCAAAGTATGAACCCCAAAGGAACACCCCCAATGACCTACCTTCTCCAAATACACCCCACTTGCCTATAGTTACTACCCAATTAATCCATATCAGGAGATTAATCCACCAATTGGGTTAAGGCTCTCATGACCCATTCATTTACCTCTGAAAATATTTGCATTGTATACCACATAAGCATTGGGGGACATTGCTATCTACCATAACATTTTTGTTTTTGAAATTTACAAGGTTGATAAAAGTCTTTATGTGTGATTTTTAAGTAGTTGAATTAATTTGTTTCTGTTTTTTTTTTTTTTTTTGTCATTATTGCCTCCTGTTAATGAGACGGATTAAACACTAAAGAATAACATTTTGTTTGATAGCATGGAGTTTTAGATGGTCTCAAACCCTCATAATTCTTAAAATATTTTTGCCATCCAAGGACAAACTTTTGTCCTATGGGTGTATCTTCTGATGAGAATGCAGAGGCAATATTAATGCAAAAGAGGTAATTCTATAACAATTTCAATGATAACAATTTTCCTTTATTAGTGGCAATTTTGTACCTGGCAGTGTACTATGCACTTCACAAATAGTGTCTGATTTAGCTCTCATAGTAACCATAGGAGAAATGTATTACTCCCATTTTTTTTTTAAATTGAGATAGAATGTTTGTTAAGCTATCTAAAACCAAGTTTCAGATTCTGGTTCTCAGAATTGTTCTGTATAACCTCAAAGCACTGTTACTCTCCTATAACAGTGATACTGTTCAAACTGGTAGAAAATTCAAGCCATTTCATGACCAGAAATATACAATTTATTGTGGAGCTAAGTCCCAGCATATTGATTTCTAGGAATGGTTCTGTCCTTCCTGTTTAGCATTGTTCTGATGAAACAGAAACTTTTCTCATAAAAGTTTTTGTGGCCTGTGAATTGCTTATAGTTTGCAGAAAGATCAGATGATGTGATTAAAAGGACCTCTGTAAATATAGAATAACAATGTTAGAGAAGATTTTTACAATCACAAGGTAAAAGCATTCTTTTGTTTTAGAAAAATTCAGACATGGTGTTCTTGTATCCAATCATCCTAAGAGCCATTCATCTGTAATGTGCAAATCATCACTTAAAATAATATGTATTTTTATTTTTACATAGTTAGCTATTTAAAAAGATAAAGTAATCTAGCACATGGTAAACAATGAAATTTTATATATTACTAAAGCCTTAACCCCATCAGTGAATTAATTCCCTGACAGGGATTAACTGAATGGTAACTATAGCCAGGTAGGATGTGGCTGGAGGAGGTGGGTCTCTGGCAACATGCCTTTGGGGTTTGTATTTTGTCCTCATCAGGAGAATTCTGTCTTTCTGCTTTTAGGAGGCCATGTCTTGAGCTGCTTTCCTCCACCACACTCTTCTGCCTCACCTTGAGCCCTGAGGAATGGAGGTGGCTTGGTATGGACTGAGACAAATTCCAAAAAGCTCCAAAAGCTTCTGAACCACATGGGCAGGTTAATCATGTGTGGTTCCACTCCTGGTACCAGTTTCTGTTTAAGTCAGCTATTCTGCTGCTATGACCAAAAGAACTGACAAGAACAATTTTAGGAGGAAAAGTTTATTTTGGGGCTCATGGTTTCAGAGGTCTCGGTCCTGGAGCTGTTGAGACTATGGGAACTCTTGAAAATAAACTAAATGTATTTTGCATTGTGAGAGATAGTCATAAGATTTTGGAGGCCATGAGGGGAATGTTATGGTTTGGATATGAGGTATCCCCAAAAGCTCATGTATGAGACCACGTAAGAAGATTTAGAGGTGAAATGATTGGGTTAATCTAATTGGTGCCTTGACCTAATCAGTGCATTACTCCCCTGCTAGGGATTAACTGGATGGTAACTGTAGGCAGGTAGGGTGTGTTTGAAGGAGGTGGGTCATTGGGGCATGCCTTTAGGGTATATATTTTATCCCTGGTCAGTAGAGTCTTTTTCTCTGATTCTTGGTGGCAATGTTCCTTAGCTGCCTCCCTCCACCACACTCTTCCACCATGAAGTTCTGCCTCTCCTTGAACTTCAAGAAATGGAGCCTGCTGTCTAGGGATCAAGACCTGTGAAACTGAGTCCCCTGATAAACTTTTCCTCCACTAAAATTATTCTTGTCAGGTGTTTCGTCACAGCAACAAAAGAGCTCAATAAAACCATTTCTTAACACTTTTTTGAGAATATTTTCATTTATGTTCATGAGGGCGATTGCTTTGTAGTTTTCTGATAATGTCTTTTTCTGGTTTTGGTATCAGGTTAATGCTTTTCTTTTTTTTTTCCATTTTTGATGATTTATTTGTCATTCATGCATACATTTTCAAGATCAATAAACAAATTCTCCTTGAGAAAATCATTTTGAACAGTGTTTTGCAAATCTGCTACCAGAGCACCAGCAACCTATTTGATGACCTGCAAGTTTCGTGTCAAAAGTTCTTGCTGATCTTTTTTTTTTTTTTCATATTAAACATCTTTATATGCACTTTCAATGAACAGAATAGAAGACACATAGAGTAATGCACATAAATACAGCTATCTCATACTAGACATAGGTGCCAAAAACATACATTGGAGAAAAGATAGCCTTTTCAACAAATGGTGCTGGGAAAACTGGAAATCCATTTGCAGCAAAATGAAACTAAACCCCTATCTCTCACCATGCACAAAACTCAACTCAAAGTGGATCAAAGATCTAGGAATTAGACCAGAGACTCTGCGTCTAATTGAGGAGAAAGTAGGC
>CM053400.1:112910298-112942867 GCA_028644305.1 Xerus rutilus
AAACTTAACACCAAAAAAACAAATAATCCAATCAATAAATGGGCTAAGGAGCTGAATAGAAACCTCTCAGAAGATGATGTACAATCAATAAACATATATATGAAGAAATGTTCAACGTCTCTAGCCATTAGAGAAATGCAAATCAAAACTACCCTCAGATTTCATCTCACCCCAGTCAGAATGGCAGCTATCCAAAATAATGCTTTTCTTATACAACAAGTTGGGAACTATTCCAAAGGGTTTGTGTTGGACTGCTATTATTATTTTTTAAATGATTTGAGAGAAAACTTACTAGTGAAGTCATCTTTTGATGTGCTTAGTGAAAAATAATTTAAACTATAAATTTTTAAAATTATTTTTAGAAGATATAAGAGGATTCAGATTTTCAATCTATTTTGTGTTTGCTATGGTAATTTCAGTCTTTAGTCAAGCAAATTGCCCACTACCTGCACTCTGTATTCGCCAATCCAGTTACCCTTCAATGTACTCTTTTTCAAATTAGAGTCTAAAAGGGGTATGAGTAGTGAGAAGATTTTTAGAATTGTGGTCTTCTTTCTCCCATAATATTTCTGAAAAAGCTGGGCTAGGTGCCCTAGAAATTCTTGAAATCTGTGTCACTTACTTCTTGGCTTCTATTTGACAAAGATTATGGCACAAAGTTTTGTACATTCTTTTTTTTATACTAATGTGGGTTTTTATTTCTTTGGGGGAGGGCTTCTTTGCTATTGTTATTGCTTTTCTTTAAATTTTTCTTACTCATTTGGTTAGTTTTTCTGTGATTAGGCCTCACCTCACCAAAATCTTCCATTGAGAGTATTATTTTTTCTTTTTTGTATGTTGACAATTACTTCATATAGATTACAGCTAATGGAGGACAAAGACATCATCTTGTGTTTTTTAGCCACACTCCCCTCTCCTCTCTGCCCTGACACTGGATACCTAGTAATGACTCAATGACTCGTTGCCTTTTGGTTGATCAAAGTATAAGTTATACCCTCCTTTTTTGTAGTATTCCCTTGTAAGGCTAAGGTTTTAATGCTTTAAGGAGGTGCAGAACCTATAGTAAACAAACAATGTATTTTATTATTTTAATCTTTATTTCTGTTTCTACATTTTTCTTCTTTTTCCATCTTAGTTGTTGGAAAATGCAATTTCTTTCCCTATTGATTTGGGCCTTGCACACTTAGCAAGTATCGATTCTCCCTTCAACTCCTTTGCCTCATTTTCAAGAGAGCAGAAGTTGAAAAGCTTTATTTCATTTTATTAAGACAAACACTAGCATACCAAGTATTTTACAGAAAAAAACTAGAATTCTCATATCTCCAAGTTTATCATTGTGATTTATCTGATTCTGCTGCTGTTAAAGATAGGCTTTCAATTTCTATTCATTTGTGAAAATTATGTTTTTACTTACTGAAAGATGGTAGCCTATTATGGCTTTTTATCATGTGTGGGACAAATAAAATACAATTTTCTGTTTTTAAATAGATTTTTACAAGCATATATTAATTTAACATATATTTGTTATATCATATAAGTAAAATTTAAGCCTAGAGTTTTATTACTTATTTTAATGATTAAAATGGAAAATATATATTGCTTTGAATTTGGCAGAGAGGAAATCAAAGTCTAATGAGTAAAATGTTGCTTAAGTCCCTAGTTCTGAATTTTACTACCCTGAATTTGTACTTCTTTTATATAATTTTGAGTGTGTTCCCTAATTTGCATTTTTCACTTATCTTATAGATCAACTTTCTGATGTTTACCCTAAACAAATCTGACAAAATTAAGTTGGAGCCTTAGGAAGTTATATTATACCACTATTAATGTGCTGTAATGTCTAATCAATCTCATTTATACTCACAATGAACCATATATTTTCTAGTAATGTTTTTATTTGTTGCTGCATAATACAAAGTTTGCTTAATGTTTGTGAAACTCAGTTACTTTATCTATTAATTAAGTATGCTTTAAATAATAAATAAAATTGTGCCAGATGATTTCTCAAATTCTTACCTTATTGATTCTAATTTATATCTTTATATAAATTATTTTATATTTTAGAAAATAAGTATATAAACTCAAAAACCTTTAAAAGCATAATGCAGAATGCATATATTACATGTTAGAGCCAAGAATATTTGATATATTTTGGTCAAATATTGGGAGCTTCCGAGAAGTTCTATAATGACTTTTTTTTTTTTTTGGTACTGGGGATTGAACTCAGGGGTACTCAACCACTGAACTACATGCTCAGCCCTATTTTGTGTTTTATGTGGAGACAGGGTCTCACTGAGTTGCTTAGTGCCTCGCCCTTGCTGAGGCTGGCTTTGAACTTGCGATTCTCCTGTCTCAGCCTCCCAAAGTACAGGGATTATAGGTGTGCGCCACTGCGCCCAGCTTGTAATGACTCTTTGAGTGCAGGCATGACTAACTATGATAGGATATTTTTATAGTCAAATTGTCAGATATAGTAATTTTATTGTGTATTTTAAAAGCCAAGTCTTAAGTTCTTTGCTGTGGCACTTTTCTTGAGGAGCTGATCTATCCTGTCATCTACTAGCTTTATGATGAGCTGCTGTTCTGAGTCTCTCATTTCTATAAGTTGACACAGTGTTGTGTATTATTTGTATCGCTGCAGGTGGTAACTGGAAAGTTTCCATAATCACCAGTGACTTGCCAAATGCAGGGACCAGCTCACAGATTTATATTGTATTATATGGACAACATAGAAGTTCAGCCCCCATATATCTTTATGGAACAGATGGGGCTCGATTTCAGAATGGCCATGAAGACATCTTTACTGTAAGTAATAGAATTGAGTAAAACTGTTAATAGAACTGATGCAACTAGTAGGTACTTTTGAGTGAGTGCAGTTTATTAAACCAGGCTCTTCCTATTAAAACAGATGTGCCCTGTAGAAGAGCAATCAAAGAAATTCATGGCAGTCTTGGCTCAAGCAAATTTAACACAAGTAAATCCACCGTATGGAAGAGACAGTAGCCTGAGAGAAATACTAGATGTTCAACATTTATTGTTCTTATAGAGGTGACTAGCAGCAGCAAAGTCTTACGCATTTCTGGCTCTACGGGAAAGGTTCAAAACTAAAGTCAAAAAGGGCAAAATAAAATTATCAAACAATGAGGGCAAAGAATTTGTCATTGAGTTATTAATTATTAGTTGTTTTTAGTTTTTTTTTTTGTTATCAAGAGAGTAGACCATTGCTAGAGACATGGAGATCAGAATCTAGAAAGAAACAGAAGTAGCAAAGATGAAGCAGGTGAGACCAGAGCCATGTTGTTAAACCAAAGTAAGAAATATTACCGATCTGTGGCATGATGGGCCAAGCACTTGGTCATTTGTAGGTGCTGCATAATGTCTGCTAAATGAATATCTGGATGCACAGAAGGACCATTTTAAACCAGGTAGAGAGAATAAAATCATGATCAGAAAGTGGTATCTTAAGTATCTTAAGTTTTCACGGGGCATCCTCTTCCCTGTGACACTAAGTGCTTAGTTTATTGTATCCACATGTCACATGTCCCGGGGGTGGCCAAATCATTTGCAACTATCATTCTTGTTATATTGGTGTGAGCTGTCCTTTTCATTCTTTCTATGAGTTAAAAAACTCTTTCTTGTATTGGTGGTCACTAGAAATAAAAGTAAAAAAAAATGAAGATTTTTGTCATTATTTTTAATATATAAGAAATAATTTTAGAAGTGACTATACCAAAAATAGTTTGAGCTGTTTTTCTTTTTTGTGGTACTGGGATTAAACACAGGAATGCTTTACCACTGAGCTCCCAGCTCCCCCTGCCTTCTTAAAAATTTTCAAAACAGGGTCTTGCTGAGTTCCTGAGGCTGACCTCAAACTTGTGAATCTTCTCCCTTAGGCTCCTGAGCCCCTAGGATTACAGGTGTGTGTCACTACACTCAGATGACCTGTTTTTCTTGTTACTATTTTGCTCTTTTATTGTCTCATGTTTGCTTTTAAATCAAATTTTGCATTCAGATAATTTATAGGGTTAAATCATTTTGAGTTCTAGAATACAAAAGTAGTACATTGAAACCCTCATTCCCATTTCCTTTTCCCTCAGAAAATCATTTTTTGAGCACCACTACTAAATTTCAGCTTCTGGTTGTCTTTCCCTCTTTCTAGAGCCTTGGTGTAGCTACATTTGTCTTTGTAGAGATGTTAGTTACATTGAGTTTAGCAATTTTATTCCAATATTTATTATAGTTTTATTTGTTCTGAATTTTTTTTTTTATAAAGGTTCTTAGGAAAACCTGTGTTTTCCATTCTTCTTTACTTTTGCCTTATACCTCTTTTTATAGATCTTTTTTTTTTATTGTGGTAGAATGTACAAAATAAGAGTTCTCATTTTCACAATTTTAAAATGTACAATTTTGTGGCTTGTAGTACATTCACAATATTGTTCAACTGTCACCAACATCTACCTCCAGAACATTTTAGTCACCCTAAGAGGACACCCTATTCCTTTTTTTTTACCCCATTCCTTTTTTTCCTTGCACTCTTAGCAACCTCCCAAGTGTTTTCTGCTTTTCTTTCTATATAGATGTTTTACATTTCTCCTTCTTGCTGAATTATTCTGCATAGAACTTTTAATACAGTATTGAACAGAGGTGACAAAAACTGGTATCTTTGACTTGTTCCTGATTTGGAGTGAAAGCTTTCAGGGTTTCCTCTTTGAGTAAATTTTCTATATGTTTTCTTATTGATGCCATTTATCATGTTCAGGAAGTTCCCTTTTATTCCTAGATTTTTTGGTGTTTTTACCATTTACAAAGGGTTTTGAATTTTGTGAGTTGTGTCCCCTACCTTACCATCAGTTGAGATGGCTGTGTTTTGCCTCCCTTCATTCTACTTATGTAGTATATTATATTATTTGTGTGTAGACCCCATCTCCATTCCTGGGACGAATCACACATGGTTATGGTGTATAGTCCTTTCAATACAGTTCTGGATTCAGTTTGCTAGTTTTGTTGCAGGCTTGTGTGTGTGTATTTATTAGGGGTATTGGTTTGCACTTCTCTCGTCTCCATCTGGCTTTGGTATGAGTACACTGCTGATCTTGAAGAATGCATTAAGATGTGTTCTCCTCTCCTCTATATTTTGTAAGAGTTTGGGATAAATTGGCATTAATTTTAAAAAAAATTAATTAAATTAAGCCGGGCACGATGGTGCACACGTGTAATCCCAGCACTCAGGGAGGCTGAGACAGGAGAATTGTGAGTTCAAAGCCAGCCTCAGCAATGGCGAGGCACTAAGCAACTCAGTGAGACCCTGTCTGTACATAAAACACAAAATAGGGCTGGGGATGTGGCTCAGTGGTCGAGTACCCCTGAGTTCAATCCCAGTACCAAAAAAAAAAAAAAAAAAAAAATTAATTAAATTAAATTAATTTATTTCAAGGCAGGGTTTGCCTGTGTTGCCTATGTTGCTTAAGCTGGCTTCAGACTCACGATTTTTTGCCTCAGCCTCCAGAGTAGCTGGGACTGTAGGCATGCAATACTACCACGCCCAGCTGAATTCTTCAAATATTTGATAAAATTCACTGTGAAGACTTCTGTCCTAGACTTCTCTTTGTTGGGAGGCTTTTCATTACTGATATAATCTTTTTAATTATTATAGATCTACTCATGTTTTTTCTTCCTTTTTGAGTCAGTTTGGGTGGCTTGTGTGTTTCTAGAAAATTTCCCATTTAATCTAGGTTATCTAATTTGTTGGAATATAATTGTACACAATATTTTTTTCATAATCTGTTTTATTTCTGTAAGGTTGTTAGTAATGTCCCTACTTATATTTCTGATTTTAGCAATTTGAATCTTCTTTTTTCTTTGAGACAGGGTCTCTCTGTGTTGCTTATTTTGCTTAAGCTGGCTTTAAAAGTTTATCAATTTTGTTCATATTTTTCAAAGAACCAACTTTTGATTTCAATGATTCTACTCTTTTCTATTCTCTATTTTATTTATCATCACTCTGATCTGTATATTTTTCTACCTTCTGTTAATTTAGAATTTAGTTTGCCTTTTATTTTCTAATTCTTTAAGGTATAAAATTATGCTATTTATTTGAGTTTTTATTATATTTTTTATTATATTTTTAAATTTTTCTTCTTTTTAATGTATATGTTTATAGTTTTAAATTTCCTTCTGAGCTCTACTTTCACTACATGGTCTATGTTATTTTTATGTCATATTTTTGTTTTCAGTCATCTGAAAATATTTTCTAATGTCCTTGTAATGTATTCTTTGACCAATTCAAAGAGTTTTCCTTCTAGTATTGATTTCTAGTTTCAATCCATTATATTTAGACAAAATAGTGTGTATGATTTTAGTTTTTTAAAATATTTCCAGATTTGTTTTTGTTACATAACATACAGTCTATCTTCTAGGTATACTATATTCTTTTGTTAAACGGAATATTCTATAGATGTTAGGTCTAGTTGGCGTATGACATTCCTGTCCTCCATTTCCTTATGATTTTGTCAAATTATTCTATCTATTACTCAAAGTCAGGTATTGAAGTCTCCAACTATTATCATGGCCTATGTGTTTCACTATTCAGTCCTGCTAAATTTTACTTCGTTAAGACTTGGATTATAGCTCAGTCATATGCTTGGCTTATGTGAGATTCTGAGCTCAACCCCCAGGTCCTACTCCATCCCACCCAAAATAAATAAATAAATAAATAAATACCTCATATATTTTAGTGCTCTGTTGTTAGATGTGCATGTTTATAATTCTACTCTAACATCTTGATGAACTGACCCCTTTATCAATATATAGTGTCCTGTCCTGAGCTGTTTTTAAGTGGATTTTGTGAAATTACATTGAAAGATGTTTCTTTGACTTTATAGATTACAGTTGGAGACATTGGAACAGTCTTTAAAATTCGTGTCGGTCATACCAACTCCGGCTGCTCTCCTTCCTGGCACTGTAAGAAGGTAAGGATATATCAATATTCTACCATTTTTTGGGAAAATTTTCTGCAAATTTCTCCAAGGAATTAACTCTTAGGGAGATATTTTATGTCTATAGTGGATTGATGGTGTCAAACCTGGAACTTTTTAGTCAGTACATTTCTCAAGGATGCAGTATCATATGCCCTTATCAATTTATTAATCCCTAATTGGTTGGGGGAATTTCATCAACTAAGCAATCCTTTCACTTCTTTACAAAGAAAAGGAAATACTGGGATAACACTCTTGATAAACGCACATAGCTTCTGCTTTTTTTTAGAGCATTATAGTTACACATAGTTGGATTGATCTCGACAGAATCATATAAGTGTGGAATTTGATTTCAGTTCATATTTGCCCCTTTTCCCTCTTCTCCTCCCTACCCCCTATTTATTATCCTACCTCTACTCTACTAATCTTCATTTCTCTCTTCTATTTATTTTTTCTTCATGGATCCTTTCTACTTTTACATAAAGGTGAAATTCCCTTTGGTATATTTAATATATGCACATAGCATGATTTTTAAAACTTTATTCCACAATTTCCTCTCCTTTCCCATCCCTCTTCCCTCCGTCTTGATCTCCTTCTTTTATTCTACTGATCTTCCCTATGTCTTTATGATATCCATTTCTCCTCACCATCTTTTCCTTATTTTGTTCTACCTTCCGCATATGAGAGAAAACATTTGACCCTGGATTTTATGAGACTGGCTCATTTCACTTAGCAGGATGTTCTATATTTTTCATCCATTTACTAGTGAATGACATAATTTCATTCTTATTTATGGCTGAGTAAAACTCCATTGTGCATATATACTGTAGTTTCTTAATCCATTCATCTATTGACAGGCATTAGAGTTGATTCCATAATTTGGCTATAGTGAATTGTGCTGCTATAAACATTGAGGTGGATGTATTGCTGTGGTATGCTGATTTTAGTTTTTTTGGATAAATACCAAGGAATGGGAGAGCTGGGTCATATGGTGGTTCCATTCCTAATTTTTTGAGGAATCTCCATACTGCTTTCCAGAGTGGTTGTCCTAGTCTGCAGTCCCACAAACATGCACGTAACTTCTTGATATACCTTATTAATGATGAAAAGATGTCTAGCTGTATAGCATTTGCATACAAAAGTTTATAAAGATACACCATTGTATTGGTGACTTAATGATATACTAGACTTGAATTCCAACTCTAGAATTTAGTGTACTCATACTAAGCAACATAATAACCCTTGAGTATTCTTAAGAAAGAAAAAAAGAAGGCTTAAATTCTCTACATTGTTTGGAATTAAAATTCTGTTTCTTTTCTTGATCATTGGTAAATGCAGATCTCTCACACTGGAAATCAATACAGCATGTCATTCATTTTTGTGTATGATATATTTACATCATATCATTTCAAAATCAATGATCTTTAACTGAACAAGTTCTCAGAGAGCAAAGAATATCTAGTTACATATTCCTGATATTGTTTACTAACTTGTTCTTCTACAGTATTGGAATATGTGAGAAAATTAATGGAAAATTCATGGAAGATGAATCCTTAAGAACAGATTTTTTATTCCATCAGTAAGACTAAATAGTTGTTACTAATGTCATCTTCTCTATATTAAAGTCACAAAGCATCCTGAAACAGAATGAAAAAATAATAGAGAATCTACTTTGTGAAAATATAGAATCTTAGATTTCAGAGTTCAAAATTATTGCCAGGCTTTTATATGAAATGATGTTCTCTTTTATGCCGTATAGAGCTTTTGATGTATGATCTTAATGCTTAGTGTGGTGGTGTATCCTGTAATCCCAGTGACTCAGAAGGCAGGAAGATGACAAGTTCAAGGCCATTCTCAGTGATTTAGAGAAACCTTCGGCAATTTAGCAAGACCTTGTCTCAAAATAAGCAATAAAAAAGCAGGTGGGAATTTAGCTTAATAATAAAGCACCCCTGGGTCCAATCCCCAGTACCAAAAGAAACCAACCATATGATATTCAAATTGATAACTTTTAGTAATTACATAATATTATCTTTTTCCTCTCTTAAGAACTGATTTATGAAAATTATCATTAATGCTTCTCCCATCTCATTTGATTGATAACCAACAAGAAATGTTATATTCATTATGATGTTAGGATGCTAAGGTAGTTTTTAAGTGGTCTGAAATATTATATACTATTGCAGAGCAATGATACGAAAATCAGTCTGAACACTCCTATTTTCTTTATCCCCATGGTGCGTACTTTCTCATTGCAAGGCAACTTGTTTGCCTGAGGTTTACCTCACCTCTGTTTGAATACGGGTAAAGAAGAGACACTTTCTTTGGATGAGGTTGTTGGGGATTTAACCCAGGGCCTCAAAGATGCCAAGTATGCACTTTACCACTGAGCCAGTCCCCAAAAATGGTCTTAAATCAAAGTTTTATTCTGAGTGTATAAAACCCTCATATAATTTATCCACTTGACCCAATTCAGATGCTAGATAATGGGTTGGAAATTTTTTATTCGGTTCTTATCATTCAATTTAGAAGTTTGAAGTTTGACATTTTAAGGAAGCCAACATATACCTATAACCTGAAGTGATTTGAATAAAAACTCTGCTTTCATGTACAATACTGACAGTGATACAGCATTTCCATATAAATAATTACATTGCTTTTAGGAACTTAATTCTTTCAAGTTTAGTTGAGGAAGAGTAAAAAATAGAATGTTTAAAATGCTAGTTTATTTTCTGTTTCTTAAATGATTAGTGTTGGCCTTAATAGCTTACCATGCAAACCAATGATTAGTCTTCATGGTTCTCAGGGAGACTTTCTAAAAGTGACACTGTGTCTGAAGTGTACTTGGTAAGCATTTATAAATGTGAATTCTGGATCTGTCTGAGACCCAAACCTTTAAGGTTTGTTCTGAAGATCTGCTTTTTTTTTTTTTGATACTGGGAATTGAACTCAGGGGTACTCAACCACTGAGCCACATCCCCAGCCCTATTTTGTGTTTCATGTAGAGAAAGAATCTCACTGAGTTGCTTGCTGAGGCTGGCTTTGAACTCGCAATTCTCCTGTCTCAGCTTCCCAAAGTGCAGGGATTACAGACGTGTGCCACTGCGCCTGGCTCCAGATCTGCTTTTTAATGACATAATTTCTTAAATACATTAAATTACATCATTAAAACTATTAATAACATAAAACTTGGGAAGAAATTAGCATGTTTGGTGTGAATATTTCAAAACAGAAAACTTACAAATAGGAAAATTTCAAGATAGTAAAAAGAAATGCCTTTGTACTCAAGATTGCCATAAAAGAGTAAATTATACTTTTTTGGGCAAGTAATCAATTCTTATATTAAAAAATGTAAAATGGTTTCTGAGCTAAGTGGAGTATTTGGACACATTTTGTTTGCGACTTTGATAGAAGATTCTTTTGCAAGTAATGTTGTTGCTATTGTAGATAAAATTGGAGAACCTGAATTCTGGAGAACAGTTTTATGTACCTGTACAGAGATGGTTGGCACGAGATCAAGAGGATGGGGAAACCTGCCGAGAATTTCCTCTTTTAAATAAAGGACAACCCATACTTCCAGGTAGGGACACTCCAAATCCAGTCAGCACAAAAACAAACAAACAAACAAACAAAAATACCAAAAACTTCATTCGCCTAAATGTTGAAGGACAGGAAACTCAATAAATGCATGTTGAATAAATGAATGAATGAATGATTAAGGACTGCTAGTTTCTTATCAATTACCTCTGCTGCTGTGCCAGCTGCATCTAAATGTGCGTTAGTTGTTTCACATGCTGGCATTCAAGAATATGTTCTTGTCACAGTTAGCCCTGTAGGAAGGTCAACTGAAAAGCCTCTCAATCAAAACAAGAAAATTAATTCTTAGAAGGTCATGAGAAAATTGAATGTCAAATGAAGCGAAGGACTAAGACATGCAAGTTAACGTGTACTTTTCCCACGGGCTCTACCTTGCTTTTGAAAAATTTATCTCTTTGATCAGGAATTGAAAATTCAATTTCTCAATGACTTTCTAAACATTTGCCCAGAAGCAGAGATGTGTTCAAGTTTTATGTACTTGTGGCTGAGACTAGGCTCTTGATACACTTAGAATTAGGCAGTGACTGTTCCCCACCATAAGAATCCAGAGTGACGTTGTCCATAAAAGCTATTTGTTCTTGGGTCTAGTTACTTGCCTCTGCTTTGGAAGAGAATGGGAAAAGTGTATATGAGAATTATTAAATTGACAAATGGGAAATACAGATATTTCTTCAATTTAGCCTGTGTCCTACCATAATGTTTTTTCTTAGTTTCCTAAAAAAAATAACATAAAATATTATCTGAAGAATAAAAAGGAATTCACAATATCATATAATCAGACATTTGACTTAGGTGCATACCTATTTGTGTAATTTTTGATGAAACGTAGACATTTGCACAGACTGATAATTTCTTTGTGGTTTTTAATTATGGAACATAGACATTTGCAAAGACTGATAATTTCTTTGTGGTTTTTAATTAAGGTGCACTAGTAAATTTTCTTGAGTTCCTGAAGCTAATATAGTTTGAAAAGACACGAATAGCCCTATTTACTGAAAAGCAAAGATAGTGTGAGTATTGTTCTTACCATTCATAAAAGCTTTTCTCACCATTTATAAGTATTTTTCTCACCATTCTTCTTTATCATTCCATATGCATCACCTGAGAGAAGTTCACCAGTTTCTCTATTTTTATTATTTTTAATAATGATTTAGGGGCCATATTTGCTTTTTACTCTCCTTATTTTAATTGCAAAATTCTGATCAAAAGAGACATGCTCTACAAACACATACTGATTTTCTTTGCTTTCCCTGCTGTGCTTGGTGCTTATTAGTAGACATTTTTCTTTTCAATTTCTCCACTTGGCTTTGTATTATAACCATACTCTATCATGTGCTTGGTAAGCTCTTTGGTAAGTCAGGGGTAGATGAAGCAAATGATAACGGACTCTATCCATATTTTTATCTAATATTCTAGCAATGATTGATGTGATATCTGAAATGATGTCATTATAGACAAGCAGCAGTCTTCACTGGAGGTAGACACATAATTTCTAGGGATATAAATAAGGAAAGCTGCATTAGTGTGTTTCTTTGCTGTATTTTATTCCTTTAAGTTCACAAAGAGTTATGGTAGTATTTGTTATTTGAGACAAAGAAACTCTGACAGAATTTGCCTGGTTTATCAGTATATTACCATATATATCTGAAAAAAATATATTTTCTCATTATGGACTTATTTTCCTGAAAAGTATAAGTGTTGCTAAGAAAATTGAGAAAAAATGGACTCTCTCAGATTGGTGAGCTATTTATAAAATTTTTAGTTTTGTTGTGGTAGTAACTAACACAAACATTAAATTTACTATCCTAAACATTTTTAATCATACTGTTCACTAGTGTTGTGTATTCACATTGTTATGCAAATGGTCTCCAGAACTTTACCATCTTACAAAGCTGAAACTCTGTACCCATTAATTAATAATCCCTTCTGCCTCACTTCCAGTCCTTGGCAACCACCTTTTTACTTTTTGTTGCTGTGATTTTAACTACTTTAGATACCACATCTGAATGTAACCATATAGTATTTATACTTTTGTGATTTGGTTATTTCCCCTAGTGTAATATTCTTGAGGTTCATCCATGATATAATGTGTAAAAGGTTCTCTTCTTTGTAAAGATTGAATGATATACTACAATTTCTTTGTTCATTTAGTAATGGACATTTGGTTTGCTTTCACTTCCTAGCTACTGTGAATAGTGTTAAAAACAAACGTGTGTGCAAATATAAATATCTCTTTGAGAATCTGATTTGAATTCTTTGTGATATACCCAGAACTGATGCTGCAGGATCATATGATAATTCTATTCTAATTTTTTGAGGAAACTCCATACTGTTTTCCATAATAATTGTAGCATTTTACATTTCTACCAACAGTGCACAAGGGTTCCATTTTCTTTCTACACATTTTCTTCAACACTTGTTTTCTGTTGTATTGATATTGGTCATTTAATGGGTAGCAACTGTTTGTCATTTTAATTTTTATTTACATTTCTCTAATAATTATTGGTGTGGAGTTTTTTATTCTTGTTAACCATTTGTATTTTTCTTTGGGGAATTGTCTATATTTAAACTCTGCCCATCTTTAAAAATTTTTTTTTGTGTTGTTGAATTGCAGGATTTTATTTTATTTTCTGCATATTAACTCTGTAGTAGATATATAAATTGAAAGTAGTTTCTGTAACTTCTTTGGATGCTTGTTCACAGTTTTTTTTTTTCCCTTTGCTTCATAGAGTTTAAGTTTGAAGTAGTTCCTATTTGTCTATTTTTGCTTTTAATATCCGTGATTTTGGTGTCATACTCAAGAAATCATTGCAAAATTTTACATTCTGAAAACTTTCTCATGTTTTCTTCTAGAATTTTATGATTTGAGGTCTTGTGTTTGGGTCTTTAATACTTTTTGAGTTAATATCTGTATATAATGTAAGATAAGGGTTAGGGTTTTTATAAACTGAAGGCCTGTTGCAAATCTGCATTAAGCAAGGCTATATGTGCTCTTTTTCTATGATGTGCTTTTTCATTTTGTCTCTATGTCAAAGTTTGGTATTTTATAATATTCTAAGCTTCTTTTTTTCCCCCCCTTAGGTTTGTAAAAGTGTTTCTCTTTTCTTTTCTTTTTTTCAAAATTTTAAAATTTGATTATTATTATTATTATTATATTATTTTTAGAGGATAGCTTTTCACTTCTCTGGTTGTAAGTGATATAGAATCGCCCAAGCTTCTTCTTACTATATCTTTTATAGTGACATATGATCAGTAATCTTTGGTGTTACTCCTGTCATTGTTTTGGGGCATCACAAACTATGTCCATATACAGTTATCTTAATGCATGAATAGGTGTGTTGACCGCTCTACCAATCAGCCATTCTTCCTCTCCTTAGGTTTCAAAACAAAAAATATTGAAATTTGGCTAACTAATAAAGCTACATTGCTCCCTAAATGTTCAAGTGGAAGAAAGTCATACATCTCTTACTAGAAATGAGTAAGAAAAATCTAGAAACAAGTAAGCTTAGTGAGGAAGGCATGTTAAAAGCCAAGACAGGCGGAAAGCTAGGCCTCTAGCATCAGTTAGCCATGCTGTGAATGCAAAGAAAAAGTTCTTGAAGAAAATTAAAAGTGTTGCTCCAGTGAACACACAAATGGTAAGAATGAAATAACCTTATTGCTGACATGAAAGAAGTTTTAATGGTCTGGATAGAAGAACAAATTGGCCACAGTATTTTCTTAAGCCAAAACCTAGTCTAGAGCAAGGACCTAACTCTCTTAAATTCTATAAAGGCAAGTGAGGAAGTTTCCAAAGAAAATGTTTGGTTTTTTTTCCCCCCACTGGTACTGAAGATTGAAACGAAGGGCAGTCCACCCTGAGCTACATCTCCGTTTATTTTTTTTATAAAAAAATTATTTATTTACTTTATTGGTGCATTATAATTATACATAAGGTGAGATTACCAGCCCTTTTTGGTTTTTATTTTGAGATGAATTCTCCCTAAGTTTCCAAGGCTGGCTTCAAACTTGTGATCCTACTGTCTTAGCCTCTTGAGTAGGTGGGATTATAGACATGTACCACTGTGCCCAGCACTGGAAAAATTTGAAGCTAGCATAAGATTTAAAGTAGTCTCTATAACATAAAAGTGCGAGGTGAAGCAGCAAGTACTGATGTGGAAGCTGCAGCTAGTTATTCTTAAAAGATCTAGCTAAGATCATTGACAAAGATTATCAGTTATATTATGATGAACATTTTATTGAAGATTTTCAATGTAGGGAATAAACCTTATACTGGAAGAAGATGCCATAGAGGTTTTCCATAGATAGAAGTCAATGTCTGGCTTCAAAGCTTTAAAGGACAGAATGATTTTCTTGTTAGAGGTTATACTGTTGGTGACTTTAAGTTGAAGTTGGTACTCATTCACTATTCTGAAAATCCTAAGGTTCTTTAGAATGATACTGAATCTATCTGTGCTCTGTAAATGCAACAGCAAAGCCTGAGTCATCTTACACCTGTTTACAACATAGATTAATGGATATTTTAAGCCTGCTGTTCAGATAAAAGTTTGTCTTAAAACATTGCTCATTGACAATGCCCCTGTTCATCCAAGAGTTCTGATAGAAATGTACAATAAGATTAATGTTGTTTTCATGCCTGCTAACATAATATCCATTCTACAGTTCATGAATCAAGGAATTATTTCGACTTGCAAGTCTTATTATTTAAGAAATTCATGAGCCTATAGCTGGTATTGATATTGAATCCTTTGTGGGATCTGGGCAAAGTAAGTTGAAAAATATTTTGGAAAGGATTCACCATGTAAATGCCAGCAAGAACATTTGTGACTCATGGAAGGATTTCAAAATATTAACATTAACAGAAGTTGATTCTAACACTCAGGGGTGACTTTGAGAGGTTCAAGACTTCAGTGGAGGAAATAACTGCATATGTAGTAGAAATAGCAAGGAAATTAGAATTAGAAGTAGAACCTGAAAATGTAACTGAATTACTGAAATCTCATGACAACAGCTTAAAGGAGCCAGGCATGGTGACGCACGCCTGTAATCCCAGCACTTTGGGAGGCTGAGACAGGAGGATTGCGATTTCAAAGCCAGTCTCAGCAACAGCGAGGCGCTAAGCAACTCATTGAGACCCTGTCTCTACATAAAACACAAAATAGAGTTGGGGATGTGGCTCAGTGATCGAGTACTCCTGAGTTCAATCCCCAGTACCAAAAAAAAGAGCTTGAAGGATGAGGAGTTGCTTCTTATAGATGGAAAAAGGAAGTGGTTTTTTTTTTTTTTGGTATGGAAGGTACTCATGGTGAAGATACTATGAACATTGTTGAAATGACAACAAAGGATTTAGAATATTATATAAACTTAGTTGATAAAACAGTAGATTTTGAGAGGGATGATTCCAATTTTTAAAGAAGTTCTGTGAGTAATATGTTATCAATAGCATTGCATGATACAGAGAAATCTTTCATGAAAGGAAGAGTCAATCAAGATGGCAAAACTTCATTTTTATCTTAAGACATTGGCACTGCTACCTGAGCCTTCTGCAAAACCACCTTGTTCAGGTGGCAGCCATGGACATCAAGGCAAGACCCCCTACCAGCAAAAAGATTATGACTAGTTGATGATTCAAATAGTCATTAGAATTTTTTAATAACAAACTTTTTCAGTTAAGGCATGTGCATATTTTAGACATAATGCTATTGCATATTTAAAAACTATGGTATAACATAAACAAAGCTTTGTTTTTTTTAGATGAGGTCTCACTATGTTGTCATGGTTAGCTTTGAACTCTTGGATTCAAGCAATCCTCCTGCTGCTTCAACCTCCCCAGTAGCTGTTTCTACAAGTCTGCGCCGCTACATCTTGTCCACTATTAACATAACTTTTATATGCATGTGTAAACAAAAAGTCCATGGGACTCATTTCATTGTGATATTTGCCTATTGCAATAGTCTGTAAACAAATCTAAAATATCTCTGAGGTGTGCCTTTAGTGGAGAAAAGTTATTAATTTTTAGAGAGGTATTTCCGCGTTAACAATACTAGAAAATAAAGTGAACTTCTCTCAGTGGTTATTGCTTATCAGTTCTGCTTCTGTATGAGTCAAGTGTGTGGATACATCACTGGTGTGAAAATCTGAAGAATGGAATTGGTACCAGAGGAAATGTGTTCATGCGTACGTAGAACAGGAATCAGATTCTTTTCTCCTTCTGGAAGTCCACACCATGAATATTAGATCCTTTATTATTGTCCCACAGATCCCCGAGATTCTGGTCTTTGCTGTTTCGTTTTGGTATTGAGGATTGAACCCAGGGGCGCTTAACCACTGAGCAACACCCCCAGTTCTTTTTTATTTTTTATTTTGAGACACAGTCTCCCTAAGTTGCTCAGGGCTCACTTAATTGCTGAGGCTGACTTTGAACTTGCAATCCTCTTGCTTCAGCCTCCTCAGTTGCTAGGATTACAGATGTGTACCATCATGCTGGTAATTTTTATAAAAAGGTAATTTTCTATGTTTATGTTCACTGGTGTTTTCCTTGTGCTTTTCATTCTACTCTTGAGACTAGTCAGTGACCTTTAAAATTTTAGTGTGCTTTTTTCAATTCTAAAATTTCCATCTGGATCTTTTTTAAGTTTTCTATTTCATTGCTAAAGACTATTTTTCAATAGTCTCTTCGTTCTCTTTTCTCACGTGAGTTGAGATTTTTGTGATTCTTAGTAGAATGAATAATATCCTAAATATTTTTACATATTATTATATGAGACATTTGTTCTTATTTAAATCCTGTGGAGAATGTTCATATTTTTATTTTAGCATACATATGACTTCTGGTTAGTTTCAGGTCACAGATTCCAACCTATCTTCTGTGGGCTGTGTTTCCAATGTCTGTTCAGTTTTTAAAAGCTTTATAGCTCCCTGGATCCTCTTTTTGGTCCTTTGGCTGAAACACTGGGCCTTTCGCTATTCTCCTGGGTTGTGGATTTCTGCAGTCTTCTCTGTCTAGGGCTAAGCAGTGGCAGGACAGAGAAAGTAAAGCAACGAGGGTTTGGGGGAGGGTGGTAGGGGGTGGCCCCACTCTACTGAAGCCTAGTTTGACTGAATTGAAGGGGAGGGTCCTGTGTGCTATTGTTTCCAGATACTGAAATATAAGAGAATAGAGAATGAAGGATATAGAAAATAGGCCCCAGGGAAATTTCCTTATCCACAACAGCTCCCCTCCTGCCCTCCTGCCATGTGTGTGGGGAGATATCTGTGATAAATTGGAAGTTTGTCATTGCAAATAGAAGCCCAGGCCTCAGCCAGAGGGAAGGCGGGAAGGGAAAATGGGGAGAGCACAGAAGGGACTCACAAGTGGCTCCCACCTGAAGCTGAACTGGCTGTCCCCAGTACTGAGCCCCATGATCTCTATCCACGTCCTTTGAAGGACATGGAAAATAACAAACTCCAAGGAGAAAAGTAATGGGTTCTGAGCTTGTTGCAATTTTCTTTATCTACAACCCTTCCCCTGACTGCCCAAGGTCTACCTCCAGCTGTAACCAACACATGTCCTGCTAGGACTCAGCCCCTGTAAACCCTGTAAAACTCAGACCCTTATTGTAGCTAGTTGCCATTTTCCCCCTTGAAAATGTGCCCCTCTGCTGCTTAGTGACGCATGGCTGATCTGTTGAGGTCCGTCTCCCTTTCTTTTTCTTTTTGTATTCTCTTTCATTTGCTTTACAGAAATGAAGGGATAGGGAGGCAGAATGACTATCTTTTCTGTGTGTGGGGAGTTCCTATTTTTGCTTCCTCAATCAGAACCAGAGGGCTTCTTCTGAGCCCTCTGTAGCTGAGCTCTAGTGAGTGCTTCCAGCTTTCTCATGCACTGAATCCAAGGCTGGAGGACTGTGGAGGAAGATAAATGGTAAACTTATTAACACTTGGTGTGTCTTTATATTCTGGTTTTCTTTCCCAATCCTCCTGCTACTCGGTACTTCACAGTCTTCATATAGCTGTTGCACATATTCTGCTAAGTTTTCATACCTGCAATCAGTGGGAGTGACTGTAGCATGTGTTACTACATCTTGCCTAGAACTGGAACTGTTGAATAGATTTATGTACTTAATTTTCAGTTATATTAGTAATGCTTGACACTTAAAGCTTATTTTTCTTTTGTTATCAGTGACAAAATATGAAGTGTTTGTGGCAACAGGTGAGCTATGGAATGCTGGAACAGTAGCAAATGTCTACATTTCTATCTATGGGAAGAAAGGAGACACAGGATCCAGGCAGCTATTTAGATCAAAGAACTCCTTTAATTTTTTAAGAGGACAAGTAAGTAAACAAAAATTCCTTTGTCTGATTTTAAAAAGATTTTTCATGGTGGTAATAAAAAACCAAACACTTAAAATAAAATTTCCTATCTTTA
Organism: Xerus rutilus; assembly: GCA_028644305.1. Lineage (NCBI taxonomy): Eukaryota > Metazoa > Chordata > Mammalia > Rodentia > Sciuridae > Xerus > Xerus rutilus. The sequence continues at coordinate 112,929,277 of CM053400.1, forward strand.
CCATTTTAAAGCAGATTTTAAGTGTATTTCTAAGAGCATAGTCCAGTAGTGTTCAGTACACAGTAGCAACAGTACTTTGCTTATAATGGTCAAAATACAATTTTTCGACTTTACCAGAAAAGCATTGTGCAAGCAATATGCATCAAGTAGAAATCATACACTGAATTTTGATCTTTTCTTGAGCTAGCAAACTGTGGTAAGATGCTCTATTATGATGCTGAGTAGCTGGAGTGAACCAAAGCTCCTATCAGTCACATTATCATGAGAATGAGCTGCTGAAACTATCTGCACTGTATTGCTGAGCACTGATGTTCAGTAGGATAAATTTTCCAACTCAATATTTTCAAGTTACAGTGGATTTATTGGGATGTGACCCCACTGTAAGTCAAGAAGCATCTGTATTCACATTGCTATGCAACAGATCTTTAGAAATTTTCTGTATTCCCAAACTGGAAGTCTATAACCATTTCAATAACAACTACCCAGTTCCCCAGGTAACCACCACTCTACTTTCTGATCATGGGAATTTGACTACTTTAGATACCTCATATCATACAGTAATTAATTTTTTGTGACTTTTTTCAATTACATAATGTCCTTAAGGTTCATCCATGTTGTAACATGTTAGAAGATTTTCTTACTTCTTACTGAATAATGTTCCATTGCATGTGTGTACACACTACATTCTGTTTTATCGATTAATGTGCATCTGGTAATGGACATTTGGGTTTCCTTTACCTCTTACCTATTGTGAATAATGCAGATATATACATGGAGTACAGATATCTCTTTGAGATCATTCTTTCAGTTATTTTGGATGTATTCCTGGAAGTGAGATTGCTGTATCTTATTGCAGTTTATTTTAAATTTTTTGAAAGTACAAGGGAATATTTATTTATTTATTATTATTAAAAAAAATTTTTTTTAGTTGTAGATGGACACATTTATTTTATTGCTTTGTATGTGGTGCTGAGGATCGAACCCAGACCTCACACATGCGAGGCAAGCGCTCTACCGCTGAGCTACAATCCCAGCCCACAAGGGAATATTTAAAAATATAGTATGATCACAAAAATTAACCTAAAGTTTTATGTATTTTTCTTGATTATTTTTAGTCTCTTGCCTTTTTATCATGTCCTAAAAATCTTTTAAGTTTGATTTGAAGCACATGTATAATCAAGTCACTTGTGCACATTCTTATCAAGCCTATGAAACATTCCCATCACACAGTCTCAGATTAATTCACAAGGTTCCTCATGATATGCATCCCACCAATGCCCTACTCCTGTCTCCCCTTCCACCTTTCCTCTTGCTCATTCTACCTACCCACATTGCCCTGGAGCTCTTCCCCAATATACCCAACACTTGAATACCTTGGGATGCCTGGGATGTCTTGGTTGCATGTAAGCACCTGGTACACACTCTAGAAATAACTGCCTGTGTTTAGTCCTAGCTCCACTGCTCTGAGCCTACAATCTTGGCCAAGTTGCTATTCTTCTCTGTGCTTCAGTTTCCTCACTTATAAAATGGAGTTATTACCTAGCTACCTAGTTTACAAGTTGATTGTGAGCATTAAATGAGTTAATGTATGCAGAACACTTAAAATAGTTGCTGCCACATGATGACACTAATGTTACCCTAGGTTGGCACAAAACCCTTTTACCTTCTTCAAGTCTTTACTCAAAGAGAGCTACTGTGATATTCTCATTTGATATTATAGCCTCTGCCTCTCCACATTTGCATTTTTTTTTAGTATTGGTTCTTTTTAAGTAAACATAACATTAGGATTCAGTTTGACATAATTATAAATGCATGGAATATAATTTGTCCTAATTTAGTCCCCAGTTACTTCCCCTTTCCTTTCTCCTCCCTCTGCCTGATCCTTTACCTCTCTTCTTTCTGCTATTTATAGTTTTTTGTTTTTTTTTTTAAATTAGTGTCTTGTGGATATATATTTTGGTGAGATTCACTGTGGTATATTCACAGGAAAGCTAGGTGAGATTCATTCCACTGTCTTTTCTTATCTCTTCCCCCCTCCCTTCCCTTCTCCTTTGTCCGCTCTACTGATCATTCTTTTTTTTTTTTTTGATAGCAGAATGCATCTTGATTTATTGTACACAAATGCAGCACAACTTTTCATTTCTCTGATTGTACACAATGTAGCATCGCACCATATGTGCAGTCATACATGTACCTAGGGTAATGATGTTCATTTCATTCCACCATCTTTCCTGCCGCCATGCCCCTTCCCTCCTCTCCTTCCCCTGTTCTGGATCAGCATTCCTTCATTCCTCCCTCTCCTTTTTTGGATCAGCATCCACTTATCAGAGAGAACATTCGGCTTTTGGTTTTTTGGGATTGGCTTACTTCGCTTAGCGTGATATTGTCCAACTCCATCCATTTTCCTGCAAATGCCATGATTTTATTCTCTTTTATTGCTGAGTAATATTCCATTATGTATATATACTGTTTCTTTATCCATGCATTTGTTGAAGGGCATCTAGGTTGCTTCCACAATTTAGCAATTGTGAATTGTGCTGCTATAAACATTGATATGGCTGAGTCACTGTAGTATGCTGTTTTTAAGTCTTTAGGGTATAGACGGAGTAGTGGGACAGCTGGGTCAAATGGTGGTTCCAGTTCAAGTTTTGTAAAGAATCTCCATACTGCTTTCCATAGTGGTTGCACCAAATTGCAGTCCTACCAGCAATGTATGAGTGTGAGTTCCCCCCTCCCCTGCATCCTCGCTAACACATATTGTTGTTTGTGTCTTGATAACTGCCATTCTGATTGGTGTGAGATGAAATCTTAGAGTAGTTATGATTTGTATTATAAGAGAGGTTGAATTTTTTCATATATTTTTTCATATATTTGTTGACCGATTGTATATCTTCTTCTGAGAAGTGTCTGTCCATCTCCTTAGCCCATTTATTGATTGGGTTGTTTTTTTTTTCTTGGTGTTAAGTGTCTGAGTTCTATATATGTCCTGGAGATTAGTGCTCTATCTGATGTGCGTGTGGCCAAAGTTTGCTCGTAAGATGTAGGCTCTCTATTTACTTCACTGAATGTTTCTTTTGCTGAGAAGAAGCTTTTTAGTTTGAGTCCATCCCATTTATTGATTCTTGATTTTATTTCTTGTGCTTTAGGAGTCTTGTTAGGAAGCCAGGGCCTAATTCAACATGATGAAGATTTGGGCCTACTCTTTCCTCTACTAGACGCAGAGTCTCTGGTCTAATTTCTAGGTCCTTGATCCACTTTGAGTTAAGTTTTTTTCATGGTGAGAGATAGTGGTTTAATTTCACTTTGATGCATATGGATTTCCAGTTTTCCCAGCACCATTTGTTGAAGAGGCTATCTTTTCTCCAATGTATAGTTTTGGCTCCTTTGTCCAGTATGAGATAATTGTATTTATGTGGGTTTGTCTCTGTGTCTTCTGTTCTGTACCATTGGTCTACATGTCTACTTTGGTGCCAATACCATGCCGTTTTTGTTACTATAGTTTTGTAGTACAGTTTAAGGTCTGGTATTGTGATGTCTCCTGCTTCACTATTCTTGCTAAGGATTGCTTTGGCTATTCTGGGTCTCTTATTCTTCCAAATGAATTTCATGATTGCTTTTTCTATTTCTATGAGGAATGATATTGAGATTTTAATTGGAATAGCATTTTTCTTATCCTCCTGCTTATTTTGGATTAGATTCTGTATATCAGAGAAAACATCAAATCTTTGACTTTTTTGACTGCCTTATTTCACTTAGCACAATAGTCTCCATTTTCATCCATTTACCGACAAATGTCATGATGTCATTCTTCTTTATGGCTGATTAATACTCCATTGTGTATATATACCACATTTTATTTATCCATTTATCTGTGGAAGAGCACTTAGGTTTGTTCCATAGCTTGGCTATTGTGAATTGTGCCGTTATAAACATTGATGTGGCTGCATCTCTTATACGAGGTTGATTTTAAATCTTTTGGATATACTGAGGAATAGGATAATTGGGTCATATGGTTGTTCCATTCCTAGTTTTTGAGGAATCTTCATACTGCTTTCCAGAGTGGTTGCACTAACTTGCAGTCCCACCAAGAATTGTGAGTTCACCTGATCACTCATATCCTTGCCAATATTTGTTGTTATTTGTATTATTGATAATTGCCATTCTGACTGAAGTGAAATAAAATCTCAATGTAGTTTTAATTTGCATTTTCCTCATTGCTAGAGGTGTTAAAATTTTTTCATATATTTGTTGACCATTGTATTTCTTGTTTTTTCAAAGTGCCTGTTTAGGTCTTTTGCACATCTATTGATGGGTTATTTGTCTTTTAGTGTTAAGTTTTTTGAGTTCTTTGTATATTCTGAATATTAATGCCCTATCTGAGGAGCAGGTGGCAAAGATTTTCTCCCATTCTGTAGGCTCCATTTTTCGCTCTCTTAATTGTTTCTTTTGCTGTGAAGCAGCTTTTTAATTTGATGCCATCCCATTGATTGATATTTGATTTTATTTATTCCACTTTAGGAGTCTTGTTAAGGAAGTCTGTTCCTGTGCCACCATATTAGAGTTTTGGGCCTACATTTTCTTCTAGTAGGGTTTATTGTCTAATTCCTAGGCCTTTGGTCTACTTTGAGCTGAGTTTTGTGTAGAGTGACAGTTAAGGTTTACATTTCATTCTACTACATATGGATTTCTAGTTTTCCCAGCACCATTTGTTAAAGAGGTTATCTTTTCTCCGATGTATGTTTTTGGCACCTTTGTCTAGTATGAGATAAATATATATGTCTCTGTTCATCTGTGTATTTTCTATTCCATTGTGCCTGTTTTGGTATCAGTACCATGCTATTTATCCATTCATCTGTGAAGAATGTCATTGGAATTTTCATGGGATTTGTGTTGAATCTGCATATCACTTTTGGTAATATGGCCATTTTGACAATATTAATTCTGGCTATCCAAGAACATGGTAGGCCTTTTCATCTTCTAAGGTCTTCTTCAATTTCAACTTTATTTAGTGTTTTATATTTTTCATTGTAGAGGTTCTTCACCTCTTTTGTTAGATTGATTCCCAAGTATTTTATGTATTTATTTTTTTTGAGGTTATTGTGAATGGGATAGTTTTCCTAATTTATTTTACAATAGATTCATCATTGGAGTATAAGAATGTGATTGGTTTATTAGAGTTGATTTTGTATCTTATTACTTTGCTAAATTCATTTGTGAGCAAAGTCTCTAGAAGTCTTGTGGTAGAGTTTTTGGGTCTTCAAAATGTAGAATCATGTCATCAGTAAACATATAATTTAAGCTCTTCTTTTCCTATTTGTATCCTTTTAATTTCCTTCTCTTGCCTGACTGCTCTGTCTAGTTTCAAGGACTGTGTGGAATATGTATGGTTAAAGTGGGAATCCTTGTCTTGTTCCTAATTTTAGAGGAAATGCTTTCAGTTTTTTTCCATTCAGTATTACATCGACCTTTGTTTTGTCATGTGTAGCTTTTGCAATGTTCAGGTAAGTTCCTTCTGTCCCTAGTTTTTCTAGTGTTTTAAACATGATTGGGTGCTATACTTTTTCAAAAGCTTTTTTGCATCATTAAGATTCTATGTATCTATGTGATTCTTTTCCTTAAGTCTATTTATGTGGTGAATTACATTTAATGATTTCCATATGCTGAACCAACCTTGGATCCCTTGGATGAAAACCCACTTGATCATGTTGCACTATTTTTTAAATGTGTTTTTGTATGTGGTTTGCAAATATTTTATTAAGAATTTTTGCACTATGGTCTGAAATTTTCTTTCCTTGATATGTCTTTGGTTTTGGTATCAGGGTGATACTAGCTTTGTAGAATGAGTTTGTCAGTGTTATCTCCTTTTCTATTTTATGGAATAATCTGAGGAGAATTGGTATTAGTTCTTTTTTAAAGGTCTGGTAGAACTTGGCTGAGAATTCATCCAGTCCTGGGCTTTTCTTTGTTGGAAGGCTTTTGACAGTTGCTTCAATTTCATTACTTGATATTCATCTGTTTAAGTTTTTTATATCCTCATCGCTCAATTTGGGTAGGTCATCTGTCTCCAGGAATTTGTTAATATCTTCAAGAATTTTTAGTTTATAGAAGTATAAATTTTCAAAATAGTTTCTGTGTTTGTGGTGATATTTCCTTTTTTATCTTGAATTTCATGAATTTGAATTTTTGCTGTCTTTCATTTGGTTAGTTTCATTTGGTTGGTTAGTTTTATTTCGTTTATTGATTTGTTTACCCTTTCAAAAAACCATTTCTATTTCATTGATCTTTTGTATTTTTTTAAATTCTCAATTTCACTGATTTTGGTTCTGATTTTAATTATTTCCCATCTTCTAATGATTTTGGTGTTGGTTTGTTCTTCTTTTTCTAGGGCCTTCAGATGTAATGTTATATTATTTATTTGATATCTTTCTGTTCTTTTAATGTATGAACTAAATGCTATGAACTTCCCTCTTAGAACTGCTTTCCTATTGTCACAGAGATTTTGATATATTGTATCACTGTTCTCACTTAATTTTAAGAATTTTTAAAAAATTTATCCCCTGAGTTCTTCTATCCTGCCATCATTCAAAAGTGTATTATTTAATCTTTAGGTATTAGAGTGGTTTCTGTTTTTTATTTCATCATTGGTTTCTAATTTCATTCCATTATGATCTGATAGAATGCAGGGTGTTTTTTTTTTTTTTTTAAATTTTTAGTTGTAGATGAGCATGATACCTTTATTTTTTATTTATTTATGTGGTGCTGAGGATCGATCCCAGTGTCCTATGCACGTGAGGCAGGCGCTCTACCACTGAGCCACAACCCCAGCTCTTCCTTGTTTTTGATACTGATCTGGTCTATTTCAGAAAATGCTCCATGTGCTGCTGAGAACAAAGTGAATTCAGTTGTTGATGGATGGGAAATACTCTATAGATGTGTAGTATAGTTCCATATTATTAGTTTTATTTTTTTATTCTGTAGAATTATCGTTTATGTTTGGTCGATCTATCCAGTGGTGAGAGAGGTGTTTTAAAATCACCTAGTTGTTGTATTGTGATCTCTCTGTTTCTTAATATTGAGACAGATTTGTTTGCTGTACTTAGATGCTCTGTTGTTTGGGACATAAATATTTATAATCATTATATCTTGTTGATGTATGATTCCCTCAAGCAGTATGAAGTGACATTCTTTATCCCTTGTGATTAATTTTGGCTTGAAGGCCACTTTATCTGATATGAGAATAACTACTCCTGCTTATGAGTCCCATTTGAATGGTGTGTCTTTTCCCATCCTTTCATCTTTAGTCTGTGGATGTCTTTGCCTGTGAGGTGAGTCGCCTTCTGATCGCATATTGTTTGGTCTTGTTTTTTAATCCATCACCCAATGTGTCTTTCAGTTGAAGAGTTTAGACCATTTACATTCAATGTTATTGAGAGTTGATTTTTATTCCCTGCCATTTTGATTTATTTTTAATATTTAAATAAGACTCCATTCTCCTTTAATTGACTATTCTTCTAGTCATTCTTCTTATGCTGATTTTCATTTTTATTTTTTATTTCTTCTTCATGAAATACTTCATTGGATATGTTTTGCAGTGCAGGCTTTCTAGTTATGAATTCTTTTAGCTTCTGTATATCATGAAAGGTTTTTATTTCATGTTCAATTCTGAAGTTTAATTTTACTGAGTATAGTATGCTTGGTTGGCATTCATTTTCTTTCAGAACTTGGTATATATTATTCCAAGCCCTCTTGGCTGTTAGTGTCTGGGTTGAGAAATCAGTTGAAATCTGAATTGGGTTACCCCTAAATGTGACCAACCATTTTTATCTTGCAGCTTATGAAATTCTATCCTTATTTTGTATGTAAGGCGTTATTGTTATGTGTCTTAGAGTGGATCTTTTGTGACTTTTATATATTTAGAGTCCTATATGCCTCTTGTATTTGAATTTCCATCCCATTCTTAAGGTTTGAAAATTTTTCTAATATTATTTTATTGAAAAGATTGAGTACCCCTGTAGCTTGTATTTCAGAGCCTTAATCTAGCTTGATGACTCTTAAATTTTATCTCTTAATGTTATCCCAGATTTCTTGAATATTTTGTTCATGGTTTCTTAACATTTTTCTTTATGGTCAGCTTTATTTTTAAAATTATATACCCTGTCTTTGAGGCCTGAAAATTTTTCTTCAAAGTGGTCTAATCTATTAGTGATGAGTCCATTGAATTTTAAATTTGTTTTATTGAGTCATTCACTTATAGAATTTCTGTTTGGTTCTTTTTCAGAATCTGTATCTCTTTATTGAAGTGATCTTTCACTTCCTGTATTTGCTAATTTAACTCCTTGCATCTTCTTTTAGCTCACAGAACATTTTAATGATGAACATTCTAAATTCTTTCTCAGACATTTCCTTCACTGTGGTGTCCATGGAGTCAATTGTTGAAGCATTATGAGCTTTTTGGGATGGCTTGCTCCCTCACTTTTTCATATTGTTTGTATGTCTATCCATCTTTTGGTATAGTTCTCACTTTCTCTTTTAAGTAAAGGACTATGTTGTGTGCTTGTTTCTCTTAAGAGCCTTGAGTTGGGTGAATATCCAGATATTGATGTTCAAGTCAAAGTGTGACCTCTGTTGAGCCCAGTATCAGCACTACTTTCAGATTTCACTGGATCCTATTTACTATAATCACTTCAGAGTCAAGCCTCATACTCTTCAACCTTATGAGAAACAAGAGCTTGTTTCTCTTGTTCTTCATTTTCCTCAAATCCAGATATAAACTTGTAATAAAGTTCTGGAATAGGCCAAAAAGTTAGTTACTAAATTTACTAAAATTACTAAAACCTCAAGTGAGAGCTAAACAAAAGAAGAAAGATTGGGCAAAGAAGAGAGGAAAAAAGAGAGAAAGAAGAAAGAGAGAAAAGATATAAAAGAATAATGCACATCAATCTAGAAATGGGAAATGGATGGATGGTGGATATTTGAAGTAGTAGCAGATAATACAAAAGGAGGAAGAGAGGGTAAGAGGAGCAAGTATAAACTAGAGCTAGAAAAACAAAGAAGATTGATTCCAATTAATGCTTTAAACCATTAGATGAAATACATCCAATGAGTTGAAGGTACAATGTTGGCTACTGGGGTAACAACTATCATTCAAGTTAAAGAGTTATTTATATGATCAGTTAATGTGAGAGTTATATATAGTAAACCATGTCTAGGTGAGGAATATTCTTGTGGAATCTTGGTTTCGATTTCACTGAGGTTTAGACATTTAGCAAATGTCCATCATTCTCTTTGGCTGTGGATCTCTCCAGAGTTGCAAGGGGATGGGAGCTATGGGTAGTTGCTATGAATCTCCCACTAGCTGGTTTTGGTTTGTCAGTTAAGGGGCATGCAGCTGACTGCTTGGAGGGTGCAGTGTCATGGCTTGGTTCCTTGGCCACTATCCAGGAACCATGTCTCTGTGTCACTGGATATTCAGGCAGCTTCCCTCTGGTATGGCTCTGTGATCCCAGGACCATCCCTAGGCTTCCCATGGTGCCTCCCCACAATGTAGTGGTTGGGGCCTGCTGAATTCACTTCCCTCTGCTTGGGTTAAATCTGTTTCTTTGACGTCTCTGTTTGAGTCAAGCGGATGCTGTGCACTTTCCGCCCTTGCCTGGGGCATGGAGGCTGAGCCAGGTTCTGTGCATCTCCTTGCAAAGATTCACTATGCCCCACTCCTCTTGTTTGTGGTAAGGAGGAGAGGGGGGAGGGTTTAGCGATTTTGGGCTAGTAGTAGTAGTTCCTCTAGAAGTTCTTCTTGACCGGATTCTTAAGAGGTCCTACTGCAGGGGACTTCCCTCAGGTTTAATTTGGTGCTGAGTGTGGGAAGACACTGTGGGCAACTGGTCTGCTGAGGGCACCACAAAATGGCTTTGGACCCCCAGCTCAGTTTCTTTTCATGACTGGTTTTAAGCTTGTTTGCTCTGTTTTAAGAACCATGCTGTTACTGTCAGACTGTAAGTGGGTGAGCTTAAGAGCTTTTTTCACTCCCTCGCTCTCTCTCTTGTTCTCTCTCTGTTGTCCCTCTCCCTTCCTCTACCCTGATTAGGGTCTGGGGTTAGGGAGATTTGAGTTTATTTTGTACTCAGACAACCTATCTTCAAGTCTCTCCAGGTCTCAGACTTTATAAAATTGACTCTTAGAGCATTTATTTTGTCACCCACCTCTCAATTTTGCTTTTCCTTCACTGCCCCCTTTCTGTGTTGTGAGGAGATTGGGACTTGCTTCCTAGCTCCCTTCTGCCATCTTAGCAGAAATTCTGTTTTTAAGTTTTTGAGAAACTGCCATGATTTTTTTTTTTTTTTTTTTTTTTGTGTGTGCTGGGGATTGAATCCAGGGCCTCACACATGTTAGGCAGATGCTCTATCACTCAGCTATATCCTCGGTCTGCTGTAATGTTTTTGATACTGGTTACACCATTTTAAAATCCAACCAACAGTGTACAAGCGCTCTAATTTCTTCACATCCTTGCCAAGACTTGTTAATTTTTAAAAACAGTAACCATTTGAGTGGATATGGGTGATATCTCATTGTGGTTTTGATTTGCATTTCTCTAACAATTAGTGATGTTCAGCATCTTTCATATACTTGTTGATCATTTGCCTATTCATTGTTAGAGAAATTTAATTCAAATCCTTTGCCAACTATTCAGTTGGTTTCTTCTTATTTTGTTATTGAATTATAGAAGTTCTTTATATATTCTGGATCTTAAACCTTTAATCTTTATACATTTTCATCTCTTTGTCCTCCTGAGAATGTCAACAAAGAGATGAAAAAGTATAAAGAATAAAGGCTTAAGGTCCAGAATACACAAAGAACTTATATTTTGAATTCCCTGATGATTAAATTATACCTCCATTTCATTAGGGTTAATTTGTAATTTATCTTGTTATTTTGTTATATTGTTTAGAACATATTTCCTTCTTCATTTCCTGTAAATCTCTTTTTTCCTAACATTAGACAAGAACCAGCTCTCCCAGTATTTTCAGACTTGTTTCATGTAGAATATGAACTCACTGATAAGCTTCGTCAGAGATTTAGTGTACTTTCAAACCTTTATGTTTGTCCAAACTGCTGTCTTTGTTTTTAATAGCCTCTAGAGGATTAGGGTGTGCCAAATTCATCAGTGCCCCAAAACAGGCAGGCTGGAAGCCAGTTCCTCAAAAAAGCTTCCTGCAGCTGGGAATGTCGGGATGTGTGAGCTAGTTTCTTCTCTCCTCGTAGAAAACCTGGGAGCTGAAGTTTGTTTTATTTCATTGCTCTCTCCATTATTGAAAGTGGGGCATTGAAGTCTCCTAAATTATTGTGTGGCTATTCCTCCTTTCGATTCTGTCACCATTTTCTTTTTACATATGTGAGCTTTGATGTTAGGTACATACATATTTATAAATGTTGTATCCTCCTGGTGAATCAACACTTTATTCATTGTGTCATGTCTTTGTCTTTTGTAACAGTTTTTGACTTACAGTCTATTTTGTCTGATATAAATATTGCCATGTTCTCTTTTAGTTCCAATTTGCATGGAATATCTTTTCCTGGCCTTTCACTTTCAGCCCAAGTGTCTGTAGATCTAAATTGAATCTATTGTAAATAGTATGTAGTTAGAGTTTTTTTTTAAATCCATTCAGCCTATTTGTGATTTTTGATTGTGAAGTTAATCCATTTACACTTAAAGGATTTACCAATAGTGAAGGACTTACTATTGTCATTTAGTTAATTGATTTCTGTGTGTCTTATAGCTTTTACCTGGTTCCCTTTTCTCTCTTAGAGCTTTTATTTGTGTCTTACTGATTTTTTCCCTAGTGACCTGCTTGTTTACCTTTTTTCCATTTGTACTCTACAGATATTTTCTTTGTGGTTACTAATGTGATCATATAAAAACATCTTAAACTTCTAACAATTTATTTTATTTTTTCCTCTTTCTGTATTTTTTATTGGTGCATTACAGTTGTATACAATGGTGGGATTTGTTGTATATTTTTTAAAAAAGCTCTCTATCCCTTTCTCTTATATTTCTTAAAGTCCCATAATGTGTGCATTGGTCACTTGATCATGTCCTGGAAGCCCATTTTATTTTTTTCATTCTCTTTCTTTGTTTTTTCTTGTTCTCCTGACTCAATGATTGCAAATTATCTACCTTAAAGTTATCTGAGTCAGAAGTTATCAAGTCTGATGTAGAACCCTTCTGGTGAAATTTTCAATTCAGTTATTATCAGCAGCAGAAGAGAAAGGGTTAGAGAGTATTTATCTTTGGTTCTCTATTATAGCTTCTATCTTTTGTTGATATTTTACTTAGGCCTGATATTCCTGATTTCTTTAGTTACCTGTTAGTGTTGTCTTTTAGCTCATTTAGCATCATTAAGATAGTGTTTAAAACTTTTTTCAGGAAACTTAGAGAAACACATTTCTATGAAGTTTTGCTCCTTTTATTGGGTCCTGTTTTCTTCTTTCTTTGTAGGCCTTGTGATCTCTTGTTGAGTTTTAGGCATTTAAAGAAAATATGTGTCTCATAGTTGTTGAGGACAGGGGATATCTTGCACTCATCTGTTCTCAAACCTTTTCTGGTGATGTGTCTTCTCTGGACTTGTGTGTAGACTTTTAACTATCTTAATTTCCTTAAGTGCTTATTCCTATTTCTTATCTGTAGCCCACAATCTCTGACTTCCTGTTATCTGCTTGCCATACTGAAGAATCCCTGTAACTGTAACAGGCTGCAGAGACAGTCTCTATTTCTAGGATTTTTGAGCTGTGCTGTCTCTCTTGTTATGGTTCTAGGTCAGGGGAGGCTTAACCAGTGTCTGGGCATCTCCAGACAAGGTACGTTTTGGACACATGCCCTGTTCTTTTGTTTCTGTCCTGAGAGTGGATTTGGGGTATGGAGGGTTTCCTTCCTCTTGCACTGCACTATGCTAGGTAGGGGTGGGCACAGATATATAAACTTCCTTAAACTTTCCTACTCTACTGAGATTTAATTTGTTCTAATTATACCTGACAGTAGAATGCATTTTGATACATTGTACATACGTAGAATATAACTTCTCATTCTTCTGTTTGTACATGGTATAGAATCACACCAGTGGTGTAGTCATATATATACATAGGATAATAATGTCTGATTCATTCTACCATCCTTCTTACCCCTACACATCCTCCTCCTTTCACTCCCCTCTGCATAATCCAAAGTACCTCTATTTTTCCCTAGCTCCCCTCCCCCTGCCATTGTGAGTCAGCATCCACATATCAGAGAAAACATTTGGCCTTTGGTTTTTTTGAGTTTGGCTTATTTTGCTTAGCATGATATTTGAGATGGAGTCACTTTTTGATTACGCATTGACCTGAGTGCTACAGCTCTTAAGTGGTCTCTAGAATTATCAAAGAGAGTAATCCAGTCCTTGTATTACTGTTTTTTTTTTTTTTTTTTAAATCAAATTAAGCAAGCTTATATTGTGTGCACATTAGCTGTACAGTGGCTGTCTCTCTCTGCAAACAGAGCCAGAGATCAGCAGCCTGGTCTCAGAGCAGAGAGGTTTTTTATCTCAAAGAGTTACAAAAGTAG
>CM053400.1:112943367-112993206 GCA_028644305.1 Xerus rutilus
CTCGGTCGCCGCTGCGGCTGGAGACGTGCTCCGGTGAGGACCGCCCGCACTGCTTCCACTCAAAAGTGAAATTTTCTGTGCTGATGGCTGTAATCCTCTGCCGAAAAGTTGGGTGGAAGAAGTTTTTGAAGCAAAATTTTGGTCTGTAGTTTAGCGAGACTGGAAGGTGCCTCTCTCTACGCCGCCATCTTGCCTCTCCAGTCCTTGTATTACTGTTAACTTGCCTCTATGAGGGAAGCGGGGACTAATTTGCCATCTGTCTCTCCTCGCTTTTGTTAATTTTTAAATTTCCCTCTAGGTTGTTAAATGTGGTAGTCATATACATCAACTTCCATTGTTGAATGTGAAAGTGAGTGCATTATATTGTTCTACCATTATTACTTGATAATATGGACAGAATACTTAGTATACTTGCGTACCTGCCTGTTCTCCCTTCTATTATATTTTGGTTATCTTGGTTTTCTTTGATGATGCAACCAGTCCTCAGAGATATATCATTCTATTTTTATGATTTCTTCCCTTTTCCTTAAAGTTATCTATATTATTATAAACATCATGTCAGTTAAGTTTCTTTGCTAATATCTTCTGTTACTGCATAGAAAGCCCTCCTTTTCTAACAGATTAATTTGGTGGATAAAAGGATAATAACATTAGCCATTAAAATATATCAACCATGAACTATAATTTTTTGCTACTAACTAATGCTAATGGTTTTGTTAACTATTATTTATACTCTTACCAGACCACTTATACACAGGCAGAGTGGTTCAAGAAAACTGGTCTTATATGTCAGAGAAACTGAGCTCTAATCCCAGATCTGTATCTCACTTTTATTGTCTGTAGCAAGGATGTTTTTCTCTCACTGAACAACTTTTAAGGATAAAACAAAAGTATGTGGAAATATTTTGAAACATATAGAACACTATACCATGCAAAGATTTTTCTTCTTGATCATTTTCAATAGATATGCTATATTATGTATTTTTCTTTCACTGAAATCTATAGCAGTATCATAGATTTTATCAAAATTATTCTGTGATCCTTTTATCCATTTTCTGAGTATATAAGTCATTGAAGCATGACCATCACACCTTTCAATTTGACAACAGATTTGACTTTAGATAAGTGTTAATATATTTCTAATATTTTTGTATTAGTATCTTAATGTTATTTTAGAAACATTACATTTTCAAATGACCCATAAAAATTTCTAAAAGTTTTCATTCCAGGATAGATATGAGTTATTTACATTGAAATGAACACAAATTTTTAGAATATGTCATAATCATTATTGTTATGCTATTATTTGAAAAATGTAGTTGTAGAGAGTCCCCAAATATATGCTCACATACTAAAAATTTTCAATAGAGGAATATATTTAAAATTTTATTATATTCTATAAATTAACATTATTGTTTTGTTCATACTTTCCTAATATAGACAGATTTATATATTTAGTCAATGAATATATTTTTCACAATTAACTTTCACTACATCTGAATTTATACTCGATAGAAATCAGAATGACAATCTAAATCTAATTATACTGTTTTGATTGATTATAGACTGATGCCTTCTTCCTAGAAGCTGTACACCTTGGAGATTTGTACAAAATTGTAATTGGCCATGATGGACTTGGCCCAGGTAAGGCTCTTCCATGAAATTAATGAAGGTCTGATTCTACTCTATTTATTTGAAATCCTGTACAAGTCTTGAAAATCATGTGAAAACGTTGTAGAAAACAAACTTCCAAGCATGGACTATCTGAAATAAAAATATTGGCCCCAAATGTCCTTTAAAATAGATGTATTTCTCCTCAAGATGACATAAGCTTGGCTAAATCGATGCTCTAGGATGGGCCTGGAATGTTAGAAAGGGTGATTCAAAGAAATAAAAGCAATTTGGGATTTGTATGCTGTAGCAGTAGCAGTGTTCCAACATACCAGTGGAGGTAGCAGTAGGGTTTCTTGATGGTGATATCCCTTGAAGGCTGGTGATTGTCCAGCAGTGGTACTGTAAGATTGCCCTGGTGAGGAGGCCTCAGATGTATTTCCTGCGGCCATCTTGTTCATGTTTCTTCCCAGTTTTCCTATCAGCTCTGTGAGATGACACATCTTAAAGAATTAATTTTCCTGTAAAACAGCCATATCGTAAACAGACTCTATCTGACAAAGCAGAGTACTAAAAGGGACATACCTAAAGCAGGATAAAAAACAAACACAGAACAACAAACATAGCAACAAACTTATTGACTAAAATCAAGGTATGATTTTCATTTTGAGAATAAAATATTCATACAAATACATTGTAAATGTGTTTGAATAATTAATGAAGGGATTACTAGGTTGACAAAGTTGGTTCATAGATGATTGCAAGAAATATATAGATATATAATCAGTGAAAACCAAAGAAAAATGATTGACAAAAAATATGACTGATGTCCTACAGACAATAAAAATGTACCTATGAAGTCATCTTCTCTCTTGGACAAAATTCATTTGTATTTTGTTCAACACAAATCATTTTAATTTTTTATTTTTGGAGGGAGGGGTCAGTTGATATAATTTTATGGAGTCAGGGCCTGAATCCATAGCAGATATTAAGGCAAAAAATGTTACATCACCCCAGGAGCCAGAAGACCCTAAGGCAAACTTTTCAGACAGTGTCCTAGTACAATATTAAAAGGATAGGTAGTTATCTTATTATCTTATTTCAGAGTTTTTGTTAATTTTTCTAAATAAAGGCAAAAATTCTCAGCCTGAAAATACCCATTTCTAATTATATGTTATATTCAAGAGATATATTTAAAATAAATGGGGACTGGGGATATAGCTCAGTTGATAAAGTGCTTGCCTAGCATGTACAAGGTCCTGGGTTCAATTCCCAGCACCACCACAAGATAAATGAATACATAAATAAAAATAAAAAAATTAGTAACATGAAAACAAAAGTTTATATATATTCAATCCAGAATATATAAATAAAAATAAAATGGATGTAGTTATAATCTTATTATAAGACAGAGTAAGGGTATAAGGAAGTTAATTTTCTTTTGAAAACATTTAGGTCATCAGCCTTTATTCAATAAGTAAACTTGCAACCAAATATATAAAGCAATATTCTCTCAGTCAAGAAGAAATGAAAAAATAAGATACAATTCAATCATATGTCTCAGATTTTGGCAGTTTAGTCAGGAACTTTAATTACTCTCCATAAGCATTTGTATCCTATACAGAAAGAAGCATCTTCTTTTTAAAGTTTTATGAAACATTTTTATAATGTGTTAGGCCAAAAAGAACATCTTGGCATGTGATCTAGGCAAGGGGCTCTCAGCCCAGCTAGAGCCATGCTATTTGGACTTTCAAACTGTGAGCTAAATAAACCTCTTTTCCTTATAATTTAAAAAGAAACAAAAGAAAATAGAAATCTCAATTTCCTTAAAAAGGTCATGTTCTCATCACAATTTTTTTTTTTTTTTTTTGGTACTGAAGATTGAACCCAAGGGTGCTTAACCACTGAGCCACACACCTAGCCCTTTTTAATATTTTATTAGAGACAGGGTCTTACTGAGTGGTTTAGGGCCTCACTAAGTTGCTGAGGCTCACTTTGAACTCATGATCCTCTTGTCTCAATCTCCAGAGTTACTGAGATTATAGGTGCCGGCCTCTTATCACAATTTAATGAAACCTAAATTTAATACAAACATAAAAGTAAAAAGAAAAAAAAAAAGCTTAGTTGCTTAGAAAATTTCATCTTCTCCATGATTTGGGGCCAAATTGAGAAACAGAACTGTAATTACAATCTAATGCAATGTTATGATGGTACTTTTTCTGTCTCACTATAAAAAAATAGGAAGCAAGACCTCACTATTTTTTAGTCTGATCCAGGTTGCTATAACAAAGTACATTAGCCTAGGTAATTTATAAAGACGAGAAATATATTTCTTGCTGAGCATGGTGGCACACACCTATAAATTCAGTTATTCAGAAAGCTGAGGCAGGAGAATCACAAGTTCAAGGCTAGCCCTCAGCATCAAAAATAAATAAATAAATAAATACATAATAAAGGAAATGTATTTCTTTTAGTTTTGTAGTTCTAGAGGTTCTGGAGCTTGGGAAGTTAAGATCAAAGTGAAGGCAGTGGGCTGGGAACGTAGCTCAGTGGTAGACTGCTGGGCACTCAGGAGGCCCAGCACAACAAAAAATGAAAAGAAAAAAGAAAAAAAATGTAGGCATCCAAAAAATTACATGTGTACTGAACATGTATATATAATGTTTTTGTTATTATTCCTAAATAATACAGTATAAAGACTACTTACATACCACTTACCTTGTATTTAATAGTATATCTCAAGGTAATTTAAAGGATATGAGAGGCTTCATGTAAATACTGTGCCATTTTATATACTAGACTAGTGCATCCATAAATTTTGGTATCCTTATTGGGGGGTTGTCCAAAAACCAATCCCTTAGGGATAACGTGGGATAAGTCTATACTTTCTAGATTTCCTTCAAGGAGTGGTGGGGAGAAAATTCTCTGAACAGATTTAAATGGATAGGAATATGAAAATAAATTTTCTCCTTTACCCCTGTGGAGTTCTAGTCTTTCAACATAGAAAATACATGACTATTAGGAAATAATAAGGTGATTTATTAAGTTCAAATGTATATCAAAAACTCACTTTCAGTGTTGTTTAGTAGGAAATTTGATTTTCTCCTACTACTACACTCTTAACATAAAACTCTTCTCTGACAAAATGTGTGGGGTTTTTGTTGTTGTTTTCCTCAACTAAAATTTCCTAGTAAAAATTTCCATTGGTTGTCTTACTGCTTAATTCCAACCTATTGCTATCTACCTGGAGTTATTACCCCAGAGGTTAAGGGCTCAGCTCTTCAAGACTGTCCCTATCTCAGATGCCAATTTTAAGTCTGGGCCTCCAAAATGTCAGACCAAATCTTTATAATCAAATGGTTATAAATTGTGAATTCCTTCAACTCTCTCCTTGAGTTCAATGATTTGCTAGAGTAACTCACAGTACTCAGGGAAACATTAACCTTGACTGGTTTATCATAAAGGAAATTACAAAGGATACAGAAGAACAGCTAGATGAAAAGGAACAAGGGGTCAGATATTTGGGAAGAGTGAGGGAGCGCTCATGTCCATTCCAGGTACTGCTCCTTTCTGGTAACTTTGTTCAGCAACCTTGGAAGCTCTCTAAACAATATTCTCTTGAGTTTTATGAAGACTTTATTACATATGCATGATCAATTAAATTATTGGACCCCGGTAATCAGCTCAACTTTCAGTCTTTTTCCTCTCTCCCAGAGGTCTGAAGATGGATTTAATCCCCATCTAGGAGTTCACTACCACCAATCATATAATGGCATATTAAAAGATATCACTTTGGAGATTCCAAGAGTTTTAAAATCTGTGTGCCAGTAAACATGGAAGAAGTACAAAATACATATTCCTTATTATAAATCATAATATTGCAAGTTGTTAAAGAATGAATTAAAGAAGAGAATTTGTGAATTGACTAGATATTGTCACTCTACAGTAATGGAAAACAGTTTTAAATATTATCTATATTTGATAGAAAATATAAGAAAAAATAGAGTAGCAGCAAAGATATATATAAAATATATAAGCATTAACATCAAAAATAAATAACATAGGCTTATTTGTATTTTTATAATGGTCTTGTCTAGAAACCATATTGAGAAGTTCTAGCCAAGAAATTTGATTTATAGGTTTTGAAAAAGATTAACAAGGAAGATTCTCATATTAAAATACATTAAAAGGTGAAGCTTCTAAAATAGTTTGGTGAAAGTCACAATAACAGGCTGACAAATCAGTGACACAGAATAAGATGTGAATCATATTTTAAGTTGACTTGCTACAGAAAGAAGCAATGAATATTAAAAATTCAATGGAATGTTATAAAAATATTATATAATATTTAAGAGACAAATATTTTAAAATTTACCAATTCTAAGCTGTATTTTAAATTAAACTTTTTATTTTGAGATAATTTTATATATTATTTTTCTGTCCACATTTTTTTTTTGGTGCATTATAGTTGTACATAGTGGTGGGGTTTGTTGAAACATTAGTATAGTGTAATATAACATTAGTATTAGTATAATATAACAATATAATTGGGCCAGTATCCTTTATTAGCATTCCCCCCCTACCCTCTTTTCCCCTTCCTTGATTCTGCTGATCTCTCTTTGTTTTTCATGCAATCACCCCCCACCTTTTGGTCTTTTTTTTTTCCTCTCTAGCTTCTGTGTATGAGAGAAAATATGACTTTTAACTTTCCAAGTTGGGTTTATTTTGCTTAACACAGTGATCTCAAGTTCCATCATCTTCCTGCAAATGGCTTAATTTCATTTTTCTTTATGGCTGAGTAAAACTCCATTGTGTATATATACCACATTTTCTTTATCCATTCATCTGTGAATGAACACATACACTGGTTCCATAGTTCGTCTATTGTGAATTATGCTGCTATAAACATGTACCAGTATAGTGGCATGACCTTAATTCCTTAGGATAAATAATGAGGAGTGGTATAGCTGGCTCATATGGTGGTTCCATGCCTTGTCTTTTGAGAAACCTCCATACTGATTTCCATAGTTGTACTAACTCATAATTCCACCAACAGGTTGAAAGTATTCCTTTTTCTGTACAGACTCTACAACTTTTATTATTTTTTGTATTCTTGATGACTGCTATTCTGACTAGTGTGAGATGGAATCTTCGTTTTGATTTGCATTTCCCTAATTGCTAATGATGTTGAACATTTTTGCATATGTTTGTTGGCCATCTGTATTTCTTCCTTTGAGAAATGTCTGCTCAATTCACTTGCTCACTTAATTGGGTTATTTATTTTTAAAGTTAAATTTTTTGAGTTCTTTAAATATTCTAGATATTAATCTTATGTCAGAAGAGTAGCTAGCAAAGATTTTCTCCCATTCTGTAGTTTCTCTTCACATTCTTAGTTATTTCCTTTGCTGTGCAGGGGCTTTTTAGTTTGATGCCATCCCATGTACTACCTCTTGGCATTATTTCCTGAGCTTTAGGGATCCTATTGAGAAAGTCATTGCCTGTGCTTGTATGCTGGAATGTTTACCCTATGTTTTCTTCTAGTAGCTGCATAATTTCTGTTCTAATTTCTATGTGTTTGATCCATTTTGAGTTGGTTTTTGTGCAGGTGAGAGATAAAGGTCTAGTCTCATTCCTCTACATATGAATAACCAGTTTTCCTAGTACCATTTGTTTAAAAGGCTGCATTTTCTCCTATGTATGTTTTTGGGACCTTTGTCAAGGATCACATGACTTATCTGTGTGAGTTTGTCTCTGTGTCTTTTATTATGTACCTTTGGTCTATGGGTCTATTTTTATGCCCGTACCATGCAGCTTTTATTACTATAGCTCTGTAGTATAATTGAATACAGTATTGTGATTCTTCCAGCATTGCCTTTCTAGCTTAGAATTGCTTTGGGTATTCTGTGTCTTATATCTTTCTGAATGAATTTTAGGAGTTCTGTGAAGAATGTTATTGGTATTTTGATGGGGATTATGTTGAATCTGTACATTGCTTTTGGTAGCATGGCCATTTTAACAATATTAATTCTACCTACCTATGAATATTTGTGTCTTCTTCAATTTCTTCTTGTGCCTTCTTCAATTTCTTTCTTCAGTGTTTTACAGTTTTTATTGTAGAGGTCTTTCACTAGGGTTTCTTTTTTTAAGGCCATTGTGATTGAGATTGTTTTTCTGATTTCTTTCTCATTATATTCATTATTATTATGTAGGAAAGCAATTGATTTTTGTATATTAATTTTGTAACCTGGTAGCTTGCTGATTTTTATTTGCTCTGATAATCTTTTGGTGCAGTATTTTTTGATCATTTAATCTGTAAATAGTGATAATTTGACTTCTTTCTTTCCTATTTTTATTCCTTTTATTTTCTTCTCTTGTCTAATTGCTCTGATTAGAATTTCTAGCACTATATTAAGTAGTAGTGATGAAAGTGGACAACCTTCTCTTATTCCACATTTTAAAGGAAATGCTTAAGTTTTTCCTCATTTACTGTAAAGTTGGCTTTGTTTACTTTTTGTATATAGCCTTTATGACATTGAGGTATGTTTATTTTATTCCTAGATTCATCAGTGTTTTTATCATGAATGGGTGCTGAATTTTGTCAGAGGCTTTCTCTGCATCTATTGAGATGACTAAGTGATTTTTGTTTTTAATTCTATTTATGTGATGAATTACATTTATTGATTTGCATATGTTAACCCATTTTTGCATCTCTGGGATAAAACCAAGTAGGTCATGATGTACAATCTTCTTGATATGTTGTTGAGTTAGGTTCACTAATATTTTATTAAGGCTTTTGTATCTAAGTTAATTGAGAATATCAGTCTGTAGTTTTCTTTCATTGATGTGTCCTTATCTGGTTTTGGTATGAGTGTGATATTGGCTTTATAGAATAAAATTGGAAGTGTCCCATCACTTTGTTTCATGGAATAATTGGAAGAACATTGGCACTAGGTCTTCTCTGAAGATCTGGTAGAAGTTATCTGAGAATCCATTTAGTCCTGTGCTTTTCTTTGTTGGAATGCTTTTTATTACTGCTTCTATTTAATTACTAGTTATTATTATGTGTAGATCTTCTGTG
Organism: Xerus rutilus; assembly: GCA_028644305.1. Classification (NCBI taxonomy): domain Eukaryota; kingdom Metazoa; phylum Chordata; class Mammalia; order Rodentia; family Sciuridae; genus Xerus; species Xerus rutilus. The sequence goes on from CM053400.1 coordinate 112,952,057, forward strand.
TTCTCTTGATTCAATTTTGGCAGGTTGTATGTGTCGAGAAATGTATCTGTTTCTACTAGGTTTTCCAATTTATTGGAGTATAAGTTTTCAAAATAGTCCCTAATATCTGCTGGATTTTTGTGATATCAGTGTTGATTTCTCCTTTTTCAACTCTAATTTTATTAATGGATCTTCTCTCTTTTTCTTTTGGTTAGTATGGCTAAGGTATTATCAATCTTATTCATCTGTTTGTAGAACCAACTGTCCATTTCATTGATTTTTTTGTATTGTTTTCTTATTCTCAATTTTATTGATTTAAGCTCTAAACTTATTTCTTTCCACATACAGATTTTGGAATTAGTTTTTTCTTCTTTTTCAGTGACCTTGAGGTGCATTATTATGTTGTTTATTTGGGATCTTTCTGATTTTCTTATGTAGGCATTTATTGCTATAAACTTCCCTCTTAGAACTGCCTTTATATTGTCTTGTGTGTTATATCACTATTCTCATTTGACTCTAAGAATTCCTTGATTTCTCTCCTGATCTTTCATACCACCCATTCATCATTCAGTAATTTATTGATCAATCTCCATATGTTTGTATAGTTCCTGTAGGTTTTTTTGTTTTTGCTGTTAATTTCTAATTTCATTCCATTATGATAAAATGCAAGGAATTATGTCAATTTTTTTTGTATTTGCTGAGTTGCCTTCCAGCCTAAAATATGTTGTCTTTTGAAGAAGGTTCCATGAGCTGCTGAGAAGAAAGAGTATTCAACTGTTACTGGATGAAATACTCTGTAGATGTCTGTTAAGTTCATTTGATTTATAATATTTTTCAGGCCCAAAGAGTCTTTGGTGAGTTTATGTCTGCATGATCTATCTAATGGTGAGAGACTTGTGTTGAAATCTCCCACTATTATTGTACTGGGGCCTATTTGAGGCTTTAATTCAAGTAGTGTCTTTTATGTAATCAGTTGCACCCATGTTTGGGGCATCGCTTATTTTTATGTCTTCTTGTTGGATTGTTCTCTTTAGCAATATGAAGTGGCCTCCTTTATTTCTTCTGATTAATTTTAATTTGAGGTCTACTTTGTCAGATATGAGAGTAGGTACTCCTGCTTATTTTCAGCTACCATTTGCATGATGTGTCAATTTCTATACTTTCACTTTCAGCCTGTGGTTGTCTTTGTCTGTAAGGTGAGTCTCTTGGAAACACCATGTAGTTGGCTCTTGTTTTTAAATCTCCTTCTGCTGGCCTATGTCTTTTAATTGGATAGTTGAGACCATTTACATTTAATGTTATTATAGAGAAATGTTTATCAATTCCTGCCATTTTGAATGTTTAATTTGGTCCTGTTTCTCATTTGCTTAGCTGCTCTTCACATGAGATTTATTCCTTTGTGAACTCAGGGTTTTTTTTTTTTTTTTTTTTTTTTCTTTTGCATGGAGTATTTCTTTAAGTTCTGCAGTGCCAGCTTAGTAGTCATGAATTATTTTAATTTCTGCTTATCTTGGTAGGTTATTATTTCTTTTAAATTTGAGGTATAGCTTTGCTAGATATGGCAATCTTGGTTGACGGTTATTTTCTTTTAGGACTTGAAACACATAATTGCAAACCCTCGTGGCTTTTAGAGTTTGTGCTGAGGAAAAAGATTATTTTGATTGTCTTGCATCTAAATGTGACCTGACGCTTTTCTCTTGAGGTTTTTAAAATTATATCCTTGTTCTGTATGTTAGATATTTTAATTATAACATCTTGTGAAGAGTTTCTTTTTTGATCTTTCTATTTGGGATTTTTAATGCCTCCTATATCTGGGTATCCATCTCATTCTAAAGTTTTAGAAAATTTTTGGTTATTATTTCCCCAAGGAGGTTACCCATTCCATTAGTCTACATCTCACAAACCTCCTCAATATCAGTGAGTCTTAAATTTGGTCTCTTAAGGTTATCCCGGAGTTCTTGTATATTCTGATCATGATTACTTATTTTCTTTTCTTTAATATGGTCTGAATGTTCAAGGCTGGCCACTTTGTCTTCCAGCTCTGAAATTCTATCTTCAGCATGGTCTACTCTATTGGAGTTTCAACTGAACATTTTATTTGATTCATTGTATCTTTCATTTCCAATATGTATCTATATCTATATCTATATCTATATCTACATCTATATCTATATCTATATATTTTTTGGTACTGGGGGTTGAACTCAGGGGTACTCGACCACTGAGCCACATTCCCAGTCCTATTTTGTGTTTTATGTAGAGACAGGGTCCCACTGAGTTGCTTAGTGCCTCACCATTGCTGAGGCTGGCTTTGAACTCACGATTCTCCTGTCTCAGCCTCCCAAAGTGCTGGGATTGCAAGTGTGAGCCACCGTGCGTGGCTTCATTTCCAATATTTTTGTTTGGTTATTTTTTTAATATTTCTCTTTGTTGAATTTCTCATTAGTATTCTATACTGACCTCCTTAATTCATTCAGTTGTTTTATGTGTTCTCTTGGAATTCATTGATCATTTATATGATTCTTTGAAATTCTTTATCTGGTATTTCCTCCACTTCAATATCTTTGGGGTCAGTTTCTCATGAGTTATGAACTTTAGGAGGTATTGTGTTACCTAGTTTTTTCATATTTCTTGTATTCCTGTGATGGGTTTTATGCATCTGTTAGGATGGATTTTTCTTTCTTTATTATGTATTGGCCTTTTTAGGGTGTAGGCTTCTTTTGCCAAAGGGTCCTAGAGTGATCTAGATTGCTAAAGAAGAAATAGAGAAACTTATTAAAGAACTATTGCTCAAGAAAAGTACCACGTTCAGATAGGAAATATATTTTATGTGTTACATCAATGTACATAAATATTACAGAACTTTAAAAGCAATAGCTAATAATATTTAGGAAAAATGTACACATACTCATGTGTAATGTCAAGTGAACAATGTAGATACATGTCTTGGATAATTAATGCTTACTAGCTGGAATAACAAATGACCTTTAATTCTGAGAGGCTTCACACAGCACAGGTTTGTTTGTTGTTCACATTGCAGTCTGATGCAAGTTTGAAATTCTCTCAGGCAGCTATTCTTCAAACAGCTCAGGGTCTAGTCAGTTTGCAGAGAATTCAGGTGCTATATGGCTTCCAAGGTTTCCACAGAAGGTGGACTTGGTCAGAGATTCTTGAACGATGTATTTAAAGGCTAGGTCTGTAAGTGATGTACATTATTTTTGTTCTCATTAAATTGTCAAGAAATGAGTAATATGGATCTCTACCTAATTTCAAGAGAGACTGAGAAATGTAGTCCACTTTTTGTAACTAGATAAAGGAAACAGTGTGGTAAGCACATGACTTCTATGTACCACAGCAGAGCACCAAACTTTTACATATTAGGACCCATTTTGATGACATATACAAGTGTTGCACATAGAAAAAGATTGAAAATGCAGACTAAGTACCTATAGTGTTTTGTTTTGTTTTTTAAATGGATGCTGGAATTTTACATTATTTCAATGCCTTTTTTGGTCTATTTTTTCAGAAAATCCAATCCAGTATAAAATAAACATATTAAGTAATGATTAATGTTTTAAATATTAAAAAATGCTCATTCTGTGCATTATGTTAAGAAAGTAACACATTCAGTGGAATTTAATATTACTTTATTGACTCCTATTCTTTTTGTCTAATTCTTGTAGAGAGCTTGGCTTTTTTTATGAACTCATCTTTTCTAGTTCTACTTTCAGTCCTGGATCTTTCTCACTTATGGAGAAAAATGTAGACAATATATTTGTACATAAATAGTTTTATGCTAACTTATTAATTTATAAAGTATTATTTTCTAAAATATTTTTATTGGTGAATTATAATTATACATAATATTAGGCTTTATTGTGTTATATTTTTACCTGCACATAGCATAATTTGGTCTAATTCATCCCCTTATTTCTTTCTTTGCCCTTCTCTCTTCACTTCTCCTAATTCTTATTCTGTATTTTACCAGTCTCTCTTTTATTTTTATTATAAGGAAGATTAATAGAATTTCTCTGTAGCTTCCATATAAGAGAGAAAACACATGATTCTTGATTTTCTGAGTGGTGTATTTTACTTAGTATGATGTTTTCCAGTTCTATCCATTTTCCTGGATAGAACTCCAGGAAAGAATGACATGATTTCATTCTTTATGGCTCAGTAAAACTCCATTGTATACAGGCAGCACTTTGTTTTGTCCATTTATTCATTGGCTGACACCTAGCCTGGTTTTATAACTTGGATATTGTGAATCGTGCTGCTATAAACATGGCTATGCATGCATTTCTATAATTATGCTCACTTTAATTCTTTTGGATACATATTAAGGAATTGTTTAGTTGGGTCATATGGTGGTTCAATTCTTAGTCTCTTGAGGACTAAGATTCCACAGTGGTTGTACTAATATACAGTCCCTTCAATAATGTATGAGTGTTACTTGTTTCCCAAATCCTCACCAGCATTTATTATTTGTATTCTTGATGATTTTCATTCTAACTGGAAAAATGAGATGAAATCTTGATGTAGTTTTGATTTGCATTTCCCTGATTGCTAAAGATGTTGAACATTTTTTCATATATCTGTTGGCCATCTGTATTTTTTGTTTTGAGAAGTGTCTGTTTTATTTCATTTTTCCATTTATTGAATGGGTTGTTTTTGGTGTTTTTTGAGTTCTTTATAAATTCTGAATATTGATCCTCTGTCAGAAAAGTAGTTGGCAAAGATTTTTCTCCTATTGTTAGGACTGTCTCTTCATGCTCTTATTTCCTTTGATGTGAAGAGGTCTTTCAGTTTCATGCTACCCCATTTGATAATTCTTGTAATACCATGCTGTTTTGTTGGAATAGATCTGTAACATAATTTGAAATTAGATATTGTGATGCCTTTATTACTCAGAATTGCTTTGGCTATTCTGGTCTTTCACTCTACCATATGAATTTTAGAACTTTGTTTTTTTTAAGTTTTGGGAGGAACATCATTGGTATTTTGATGGAGTTTGCATTGAATCTGTAGATTGTTCTTGGTAATATGGCCATTTTAGCAATATTAATTCTGTCTGTCCAAGAAAATGGGAAGTCTTTCCATCTTCTAATGTCTTCTTTAATTTTTTTCTTTGGAATTTGATAATTTTCAATGTAGAGGTCTTTTACCCCTTTGGCTAGATTTAGTCCTAGGGTGTTTTTGTTTTGTTTTGCGTTTGAGGCTATTGTGAATGGAATTGTTTTCCTGAATTCTTTTTCAGTAAATTCATTATTGGTGTATATAAAAGCTGTTGACTTTTGAATGTTAATTTTTTATCCTGCTTCTTTACTGGATTTGTTTATTAGCTCTAGAAATCTTCTGATTGAGTTTTTGGGTCTTCTAAATATGGAATCATAATATCTGCAAATAGTAGTAATTTGACTTTTTCCTTTCCTATTCTGTTTATTTCTGTCTCTGGCCTAAATGCTTTGGCTAGAATTTTAAGTGCTATATTGGATAGGAGTGGTGAGCATGTTCATCCTTTTCTGGTTCCTGACTTTAGAGAAAATGTTTTCAGTTTTTCCCTATTAAGTATAATGTTGGCTTTGGGTTTTTCACATATAACTTTTATGATGACAGGGTAAGTTCCTTATATCCCTCATTTCTTCAGTAGTTGAAAATGAATGGGTATTGAATTTGGTGAAGATTTTTCCATATCTCTTGAGATGATCATATGATGACTATACTTAATTCCATTTGTAAAATTAATTATGTTTATTGATTTGCATTTGTTGAACCTTCCTTGCATACTTGGAATGAAACCAACTTGATCATGATTTGCAGTCTTCTTAATGTGGTTTTGAATATAAATTGCTTATTTTTTATTAAAGATTTCTTCATCTATGTTCATCAGGAATATTAGTTTGTAGTTTTCTATCCTTGACATATCCTTATCTGGTTTTGGAATCATGGTGATACTGGCTTCATAGAATGAATTTAGGAGGGTTTCCTCCTTCCTATTCCATAGAATAATTTAAGGAGAATTGGCATTGGTTCTTCATTAAGGTACGATAGAATTCAGCTGGGCTTTTCTTTGTTGGAAGACTTTTTACTAGTTCTTCAAGTTGATTGCTTGTTGTTGGTGTGTTTAGGCTTTCTTGATTCAATTTTGGATTTAATTTATCCTTTTCTTTTGGATTTTCCAATTTATTGGAATATAAGTTTTCTTAAAGTAGTTCTTAATATCCCCTGAATTTCAGATATGTGTGCTGTGATATCTCCATATTTCTCTGATTTTATTAATTTGGGTCTTCTCTTTCTTTTGGTCAGTTTGTTTAAGGATTTACTAATCCTGTTACCAATCTTTTACCAATCTTTACCAATTACCAATCAAGTACCAATCTTTTCAAAGAATCAACTCTTTGTTTCATTGGTATTTTGTATTATTTTTGCACTTTATGTATCATTAATTTCAGCTCTGATCTTAATACTTCCTTATACTGGTTTTGAGTTTGTTTTATTTTTGTTTTTATAGAAACTTAGGATGAATATTAGTTTTTTTGGGGGGATATTTTCGATGTTTTTTTTCAGGCAGTCTTCTGTTTACATTTTCTCTTAGATCCTCCTTTATGATGTCTCAGAGATTCTGGCATGTCATCTATATTCTCATCTGATTCTAGCAATTTAAAATTTTATATTCTATTTTCATTTTTGTTTCATTCATCATCCAAAAGTATATTGTTTAATCTCTGTGGTTATGTAGTTTCCACAGTTGTTTTTGCTGTTGATTTCTAATTTTATTCCATTATGATCTGATAAGATACAAGGGTTTGGGGCTGGGATTGTGGCTCAGTGGTAGAGTGCCTGCCTCGCATGCATGAGGCACTGGGTTCGATCCTCAGCACCATATAAAAATAAATAAAATACAGATATCATGTCCATCTACAACTAAAAAAAATTTTAAAAAAAGATACAAGGGTTTATGACAGTTTTTGTTAAGTATTTGTTAAGACTTGTTTTGTGACCTACAATATGGTATATTTTGGAGAAGATTCAATGAACATTTGAAAAAAATAAATTCAGCTGTTATTGGATGAAATAGTCTATAGATATTTGTTAGCTCCATTTAATTTATTATATTTTTTTGGTCTAAAGAGTTTTTACCAATTTTATGTCAGGATGACCACCTATCTATTGGTGAGAGAGGTGTGTTGAAATTATCCAGTATTATTATATTGGGGTCTATTTAGTTTTTTATGTTGAGTAGTGTTTGTTTTATGCAATTAGGTACACCAGTGCTTGGGGCATAAATATTCATCATTATTATGTATTCTTGTTGGATTGTTTTCCTTTGCTTTCATGAAGTGACCCTCTTTGTCTCTTCTGATTAATACTGGCTTGATGTCCCCTTTGTTGGATATGAGAGTAGCTACTATTGTTTGCTTTTAGGCTCTATTCATATGAAATATCATTTTTCATCCTTTTACTTGCAGCCTCTGGCTGCCTTTACCTGCAAGATGAGTCTTTTGAAAATGATATGTAATTGGGTCTTGATTTTTAATCTACTTTGCCAGTCTTTGGCTTTTAATTGGAGAGCTGAGAACAATAATCCCTGTCATTGTATAATTATGAGGATCAAATTATTTCACATATTCAAAAATTCTTTGTGAACTCAATAGAAACATGCATGTGAGGTGTCAATGGCAGTAATTATTACTCCTGTCTTCTTCAGTCAGGACCCATCCCAAGTTCCAGGCAGAGACAGGGTTTCTGAATAACTGTTTATTTTTATCTGATCAAAACATTTATTTTATTTATATCAACTTAGTTCATATAAACTTTGATGAACTTTAATATTCTGAAAATATGAAGTATTACTAACTCATCAAACACATATTCTTTGGAAGATTAAGTTTGTAAAGTCAAGAGCAATGGAAGAATTATTCTATTTTCATTTATTTGGAAAATCATATTAAAATATTTATGAAAATATGAAGTTTTAAAATAATGCTGTGCTTGTTGCATGTATAAGACATATGTTTGAATGTTTCATACAGTTTACTTCTGTTATTACTTGCTTCATTTGAAGCATGAAAGCTTTATGTTGCATAAGACCTTTGAATATGTTTGGAAGTAATAAGCAATTTCTTAAAACTTGAAGTAATACCTGGGCCACATATATTCACATTATATTTTTCTTTCTTCAATTTGTGTTTAGGAAACGGCTGGTTTCTTGAGGATATTGTAGTCAAGGATCCCACAACAAATCATGAATATGCCTTCTTCTGTCACAGGTTTGTGTGTTTTTACATTGAACAGATTCATGTTAGTTAATTTTATGTTCATGTACTTTTGAGAACTATATATCTTAGTGAATTATTCCTGATAATAGATGCTTTGTTGCATCACTTTTATGAACATCAATCTTAGGGACTGGTGCTTCTATGGAGAAATGTATCTATTATGTTTATTATCATTCCTGATCATATAAATTTAATATTTATTAGTAAATTAAAATATATTTTAAAAATTTTGATTTCCCTCTACATATTAGTAAGGAGAGTGAAAATCTCTGACAAGAAAACATACTTTTAAAGAACTTAGTCCCAAATTAGTTTTAAAAATAACAAATGTGCTAATAAACTTTGCATGTGGCTTTTGTAAAACGTCAATGACATTACTGCCTCATTGTCAATAGGTCTTGACATTTTAGTTATTTTGCCAGTAATGGTGATGGATTTGTCTTTTTGAAAACTCTTTTGCCTCTTTCCTTTTGGAACCAGTAATGAAGTAACTGACTGGAGTTGGAATTGTAGTTGGTGGCCAAAGAACAGGGTAAAATAATTAGTCCAATGGATGTACTATCTATGACCTTTTCAATTAGCAGGATGACTGATTAACTCACCTGTGCATTAGGGAAAAAACATTTGATCCATACCAGATAGCAGCTTCTCCTTCCTTCCATTCTTGCGATCACTCTAGGATTTCCTTTTCCATTCTGTACTATTCTGCCTTTATTAAGTAGATATACAGGACTCCTCCCAGATCCAGCTATCCATTTTTTTTTCTGATTAGAGCAGATAATTGTCAATGGGTTGAGTATGTATAAAGCCTGAAAATAATCGATGTACTTTCTTTCCACAGATGGCTGGATCAAGGGGAAGATGATGGTAAAATTGTCAGAGAACTGTATGCCAGGACGAACAGTATCTTCTCTGCAAGTGAGTGTTATGTACAAACATTTGTTGGAAAATTTTATTTTGTGATGATGGAGGAAAGCACAACAGTACTGAAATTCATGGTCCTCTCCTTTATCTTCTCAGGGAAGAAGCTAGAACTTCAGAGAAAAGAAACAGTAAGATTTTACTTTGGGTTTTAAATTATTTAGTACAATGTTCAAATAACTATTTGATGTGTTAAAACAGAACAGTATGTAATGTTTAGTAAAAGATGTTACTTTTTAATTCCTTCTCTTGGTATTTTCTCAAATGGTATTTTTTGGTTTTTTTATTTTTATTTTTAGTGGGCTGCAGAATGCTGGAAGTTTATGAAGGGAAATACCCTTCAGTTCTACAACAGGCTGACCAGAGGATTTGTCCGTCTGCATCCAGATGGCACAGTTGATGCCCTTGGAGAGAAGACAGACAAATATGGTAAAGCCAGTAGACAAAGCATGTGGTGCTGGGCAGGTCTGGGAGTGAAAGGAAGGCAGGTTTCTAGGTACAGCATAATTTGTAGTTTGCTCTTTCTTTTTTGGATGGCTTTTCACCATCATTTAAATAATTCACTATCATCATTGAAATAATTCACTATCTGCATTAAAACAAATGATTAATAGACAACAGGCTTTAAATATGTGCAGACAGTATAATGTAGAACAATATGCCACTAACAATTTATATTTGGTATTAATTAAGTGAAGAATAGAATGTAGGCAAGTACCATTAACTATTCATAAAAGTAGCAGTTGTGACTCTTGACTGATATGATTATTGGGGAATTAAGTTAGTGCTCCTAAATATTGAGCACCCACAATCTTCAAAATAGCATGTTAGTATGAGGAATGGAAGTAACTAAGATATTATTCTGAATTCCAGAGATTCATAACTTATGAATGAAGAAAGCAAGCACAGGAAAAATTTCAAATAGTAGTAGTTTGTAACTAATGTCTTAGTAAAGATACAAAGGAAAAAACTAGGCAAAGAAAAACTAGATTTGATATTTTATATTAGCATGACAGGAAACCATCATCACAAGGATTAACAAAGAAGGAATAGACTGGTTATTGTAGATCTTTGACTATAAACCAAAACCTCCAACTCTTTTTGAAATTTGGAACTTTACTATTTAATAAAATTTGCCTGCTGTATCTATGAATGTAATTTTTCTATACTTTTTTTTTTTAAAGAAAAAAGTATTTGAAAGTTATTTGAAAGGCTGTTCAAATAACCTCTAGAATGTGCTGGAGACAGTATAGCATATCCTCTTTCACCTCACATTAGAGATCCTAGGGAATAATTCACTTTTCTCCTTTATGAAAATATATGACCATTAAAGAATATTTCCTTTTGTTTCCTCCATGGCACTGGAGAATGAACCCAGGGTTTCACACATGCTAGGCAGGTACTCTACCACTGGGCCGTATCCCAGCCCACAAAGAAAGTTTCCTAGTAATTTCTTCCAAAACTAATCTGTTCTTTAAACATTTTACTTAACTCTTGGTTCCCATCTAAGATTATTAATGCTGTTAGATCAGTAAAAATATTTCTTCATATCTTGTTCCCTTTGTTTCCTGATCCCACTGTTGATAGTCTTTTATTAGCATGGTAGATGGCATTTGTAAATATGGCCACAAAACGATCTCCTATTGTTAAATCAGAAGGCATGAATGCTCTGAGTTTTACCCTACTTGAAGGAAATACCAGACCACTGGACAGACTGAAATCACTTTTTTCTTTCTTTTCCTTTTTCTTTTTGAATCTGAATAGTTTTCTTTACAATGACAATGATATCTCTGGTTCATATCCATGAATTGATTCAAGGTACTAAAATAAATAAGGTTCTCAAATTCCACAGACTTTTCATATAATAGCTAAGAAAATGAAAACATGCGACAATGCACATTATTTCTGACAAAACATTTTGTGGGGGTTATGGTCTGTCCCGAACCAGTGGGCCGAAGAGGCACCCTCACATTCACCTAGCAGTGGAAGTCAGGAAGAGTTGGAGCTGACTGGCCGACCGTTCCCAGCCCTCTGTGCAGGACAGTCAGATGCACCAGGGAGACTGGTCAAAGCAGGCACTCATTTATTTGCGGAACAAGCATTCAACTTATAAAGCCGTTCAGCCAATCAGAGACAATGCACGTAGCCAGCAGCTGTCTATGTGGCAAGGCACACAAGCCCCCTGAATTCTGTCCACGAGCTGATCATGTTCACGGAACCAACAGTAAACCAATCACATAGTCCCTCCTTCCTCTGTGTCCTTCCTGTTTACACACTTTTAACAATGGCTAGTCACCATCTTAAGGGCGTAGCATGGAGCTAGTTCCCCACAACATTTAATCCAATTTTATTTTCTTTTAAATCTTTTTCATTTTGAAATATATCAATGAAATAATAAAATTTTACATAGTGATATTGCCTTTTCATTTAACAGTATACCTTTTAAAGAGTTCCATATTAGTGTATACCACGCTGTTTCAGTATTTTTGACTGCAATATCATATTATATTACATGAACATACCACTAACCTATCCTGATATGGATGGACTTTTACTTTTTAAAATTAATTAATTAATATATTCTAATTAGGTACATATGGCAGAATGCATTTTGATTCATTATAAACAAATGCAGCACAACTTTTCATTTCTCTGGTTGTACATGATGTAGCATTGTACCATATGTGCAGTCATACATGTACCTAGGGTAATAATGTCCATCTCATTCCACCATCTTTCCTGCTCCCATGTCCCTGATCATCCTTCCCTCCCCTTTGCCCAAAGTTCCTCCATTTTTCCCATGACCCCTGCCCCCCATTATGGATCAGCATCCACTTATCAGAGAAAACATTTGGCCTCTGGTTTTTTGGGATTGACTTACTTTGCTTAGCATGATATTCTCTAGCTTCATCCATTTACCTGCAAATGCCATAATTTTATTCTCTTTTAATGCTGAGTAATATTCCATTGTGTATATATACCAATGTTTCTTTATCCATTCATCTATTGAGGAGCATCTAGATTGCTTCCACAGTTTTGCAATTGTGAATTGTGCTGCTATAAACATTGTGTGTTACTATAGTATGCTGTTTTTAAGTCTTTAGGGTATAGACTGAGGAGTGGGATAGCTGGGTCAAATGGTGGCTCCATTCCAAGTTTTCTAAGGAATCTCCATACTGCTTTCCAGATTGCTTGCACCAATTTTCAGTCCTACCAGCAATGGAAGAGTGTACTTTCCCGCCCACATTCTCGTCAACACTTATTATTTCTTGTATTCTTGATAACTGTCATTTTGACTGGCATGAGATGAAATTTTAGAGTAGCATTTATTTATTTATTTATTTATTTATTTAGTACTGGGGATTGAACTCAGGGTTATTCAACAACTGAGCCACATCCTCAGCCCTATTTTGTGTTTTATTTAGAGACAGGGTCTCACTGAGTTGCTTAGTGCCTTGCTATTGCTGAGGCTGGCTTTGAACTCACAATTCTCCCATCTCAGCCTCCCAAAGTGCTGGGATTATAGGCATGTGCCACTGCACCGGGCCTTAGAATAGTTTTGATTTGCATTTCTCTAACTACTAGAGATGTTGAACATTTTTTCATATATTTGTTGATCAACTGTATTTCTTCTGAGAAGTTTCTGTTTAACTCCTTAGACCATTAATTGATTGGGTTATTTGTTTTTTTAGTGTTAAGTTTTTTGAGTTCTTTATATATCCTGGAGATCAGTGCTCTATCTGATATGTGTGTGGCAAAAATTTTTCCCCAAATGTAGGCTCTCTCTTTACCTCATTGGTTGTGAAACCATTTATTTCTAACAGCCAGTGCAGCAGCCAGAGCAATATCTTGTGTCAATTCCCTGAACCATAGTTCCACAGTGTTGTGATGAGAGAGCCTGAGGGTTCTGTATAGGTAGCTGGGTATATTACGGAGAGAAAATTTCCAAATTAGGAAACTTTGATCTTACATAGGGCTGCCTATCCTTCCTTCTCACGAGAGAGAGAGAGAGAGAGAGAGAGAGAGAAAGAGAAAGAGAAATAACTGAGAATCTATCTGTTCTAGAATGTAACACATCTACTCCAGAGAGGGGAAAGAAAGGAAAGGTCTTTAACTTCACTCTCCTAGGATATCTGGAGAGAGTGATATGTCTTCCTCATTGCACTGCAAAATCTCCTTAGAAAATCACTTTATAAATGTCTTTGCTCAGAGACACTGGATTGTGCAAGAGCATGAAGGATCTTGGGACTGGGAAGGATATTTTCCTAGTACCCTTTCCACGTGCTAGTTTATAAAGGGACCTTGCCACATCTGCCTCAAAGTGGAGCCTCCTCTTGCTAGGCCAGCCCTTTCTGCATGTTCTGACTAATGGAAGGAAGATGAAGCAACACGTTAGCTTCTAAGATCTGCATATTCTGCTTTCACATCTTGAATTAATCTTTCTTGAAACCCATCCCTAATTTCAGGAAGAAACCGAGGAAGTTGTTTTCCCAAGGAAGGAACTGAGGATCTGACAGCCCCAGATGAGTTCCTGACCTGCGGTTAGCCCTTGAGTCTGTGTAGACCAATATGAGTGGTAGATGAAGAAACTACATAAACTTTTTACCCTTCAGGGTTTCCAGAATTTTAATATGCTAGTCCTGCAAAACATAAAGCAGAATAAACAACACTAAAAAAGGCAGGGTCAGGATGATATGAGTAGTTTTCCTCAGTGTAACCAACAGTTTGACAACAGAAGGTCTTTTATGTGCAATAATTACTCACAGGATTATTTCCTGATGTCTCATAAATTCACACTAATCGATCAGTTTTCACATGAGGTGAACACTGACCTGTGGACACTTTTCAAGGAAGTATCTTAGGAATGTCAGAAATATATAGATATAAAATTTTTACTCTACAAAATAATGTTTTTATTATTATAAGCCAATATTTCATTTTGTTATTAAGCTGGTAATAAATGTAGCTATTTTCATACTCAGAATGCTCATTTCACTAAGTGCTAATGAAAGCAGATGTGTAGCATGAGAAGTTCTTTGAAATTGCACAGGGAACTTCATTTTATGATCATGAGCTCTTTCAGTTACTAAAAACAATACTGTAACATTATTGACAGTGACAGACACAAATAAGCCTTCTTGCCTCTATTTTGGGATCCTATAACTAAAAGGAAGGACCAAGTAACCAAAGCTATTCCATTTTTATCACTGCACCCTTGATAGCTATTTTTATGTCTAGTTCAGTTTCACAAACTTCACATCCCTTAACATTTCAAAAGATTTACTCCCAGATAGAGATTCATATAGCTTTCTCATTTCACAGTAGTAGTAGTCCTTTAAGGAAAAAAATTTGTAACCTAGTTTTAGATATATTTGACTTATAGTCCTAAAAGGATTAAGTTTGCATTTTAAATGTTTTCAACATATCACATAACTGGAAGTTAGTGTTGTATTTTTCTGTCTTCTGGATTATCTTTGTACAGTTCTATGTACTGGGTTTTGATAGAGGATTTTTGTTTTCTATTTTTGGAGTGTTTATTTTGTGCTATGTCAGACGATTACATATGCACAAGGTGTCTGCATTTTTCAATGTGGAGGTTTTTAAATATGTCCACAAATAACAAAGGTAGACCTTAATTTCTCTCTCCTTGAGTATGAACTAAATTTAGTGACTTTCTCCTAACAAATAAAGTGTGGTGAAATCACTGTGGGTGACTTTGAAGAGTTTGTCCAAAAAGCCATTACAGATTCCTCCTGGCACTCACTTTTTCTGGGAGAAGTCAACTGCCATGTCATAAAGACATTCAGGCAGTTATGTAGAGAGGCTGGTATGATAAGAAATAGCAGCTTTTTGCTGACAGCAATGGGAGCAAATCATCCTGTAGGAGGGCCTTCCTGATCTAGTCCAGCTATTGGATAATTACAGCTGCACCAACACCATGATGGCAACCTTATTACCGACCCTGAGCCACCCACAGAAGTTGCTCCCAAATTCCTTCCCTACAGAAGTTATAGGAAAATACATATTTGTTTTGAGCTGTGATGTTTTAGAGTAATATTCGACCTACTTTAGATTACTAGTATACCATTTCATACATTGTTCCAGAAGATAGCTACTCACAGCATTTTCTTAGGATGCCCTTCACTTTCCCTTCACATAAAGATAGGAATGGAAAGGGCAGTTTCTCTCCTGTCTCTGATTGGGAACCTCAGCTTCTTTTGTGTTGCTGTTTCATGTCTATATTCAGTAGTGATGCGATGAGAAGTCCTGAACATTTTGTATAATTTTTCTGCAATGCTAATATTGATGCCTCTTTAGTAACTGTGGATGTACTTTATAAAATGCTTTCTATAAAATGCAGTGCAAGAATTAGGAAAAATATTTCTAATATAAAAGTAATGAACAATTATCTTTTCATTAACAAATATTCAATGAACTTGAGATAAAAAGAAATTTCTTCTGCATGGTAAAGGGCATTTATGAAATACTCAAAGCTAGTATTTATCAGTGGTGAAAGACTGAAATCCTCCCCTGCCCTAATTTTGGAAAAAGAAAAAGATGCCTGATTTTGCCACTTTTATTTAGCGTTTTTTTTTTTTTTGGGTACTGGAGATTGAACTCAGAGGCACTCAACCACTAAGCCGCATCCCCAGCCCTATTTTGTGTTTTATGTAGAGACAGGGTCTCACTGAGTTGCTTAGCGCCTCGCCATTGATGAGGCTGGCTTTGAACTCGTGATTCTCCTGTCTCAGCCTCCCAAAGTGCTGGGATTACAGACTTGCACCACCGTGTCCGGCTTTATTTAGCGTTTTACTGATAGTTGTAGGTAGAGCATTAAATAATAAAAATAGAGGCATCCAAACTGAAAAAGAAAGAAGTAAAATTATAATTATATATGAAAAGATCTCATATTTAGAAAATCCTAAAGGATCCACAGCAAGAAAAGTATTATACCTAATAATTGAAGTCACCAGTGTTGTAAATATGTGGTCGACACCGAAAAGCCATTTGTATATATCTGCAGTAGAAATAACCCAAAAGTGAATTTCAGAGAACAGTTTTACTTATAATAGTGTTAAGGTGCTATTCCAAAATCCCCAATAAAACTCTGGGCCTTCTTGAAGTAAAGACAAAGGATTTATTCTGGCCAGGGCCAAGGAGCAGAAAGCAGACAGTTCTGCAGCCTAAGACAGAGAGTGCAGGTGGAGAATCAGCTTTAAAAACCAAAAACCACAAAGAAGCAGGTGGTTGAGGCAAGAATAATCATAAGACACATTTCATAAAGTGGAAAATTCCAAGTTACATACTTTCTTAGAGTTCACACCTCAGGAAGTAGCCTAGCACCAGCTCCATAGTTTAAAGACATTGTGGTCATGGTGCAAGTAGGTGGGGGTGTCAGCTTCTATGTGAGTGGGCTCTTCAGGAAGGGGGGCCAACTTTGCACAAAGTGAGAAGTCTGAGCAGAATGGGGTCAGCCTGAATTAACTTTCAAATCACCTCATAACACTAGTATCAACTGCTTAGGAATAAATTCAACCAACAAGTGTAAGACTTGTACACTAAAACTATAAAACATTTTTGAAAGAAAGAAGTCATGATAAGGTGGAAGGATATTGTACATTTATGTCTTAATATTGTTAAGCTGGCAATGCTTCCAAAAGTGATCTACGGATTCAGTGAAATACCACCAAATTCCAACACCTTTTCTGCAGAAATAGAAAAACTAAATTTTGAAAAAAATTTCAAGGGACCTCAAATAGCCAAAACAATATTGACAAAGAACAAAGTTGGCAAATTCACATTTTGATTTGAAAAATTGTTATAAAGCTAATGTAATTATAATAATGTGGTATTGGTATAAAAATAGATAGGATCTAGGTTTACAGCTCAGTGGTAAGTGCTTGCCTAGCATTTGGAGGGCCCTGGGTTCAATCCCAATCACTGCAATCAATCAGTAAATAAATAAATCAGACATACATACATACAAATAAATGGAATGGAACTGACAGAAATAAACTGATACATCTATGGTCAATTATTTTCATTTAGGGTGCCAAGACAATCCAGTTGGAATAGTCTCTTAAACAAATGGTGCTGTGACAACTGTAAGTCCAAATAAAAAAGAATGATGTTTTATTTTTACCTCACTATACATTACAAATTTTAATTCAAAATGGTCTAGTGGCCTAAATGTAAGAGGTAAAGTTGTAACACTCTGAGAAGGAAAATGTAAAAGTAAACTTCATGTCCTTGGAAGTTTCTTAGTCAATGGCTTCTTAGCAATGGGATTAAAAACAAATAATAAAGAAAAAATAGATAAACTGAACACCATCAAATTAAAAACTTTTGTTCATCAAAGGATATTATCAACAGATGAAAGATGACCCACAAAAGAGGAGAATATATTTGCAAATCATGTATCTCATAGGTTCTAATACCCAGAATATATTAAAAACTCTTACAATTGAACAACAAAAGACAAACAACCCAATTAAAAAATGAACAAGGAACTTGTGCAGACAATGATCCAAAAAAGATAGACAAATAGCCAACAAATACATGAAAAGATGTTCAGTTTCATTAGTCATTATGGAAATACAAATTAAAACCAAAATGATATGCTGCTTCACAATCACTAGGATGGCTATATTAAAAATAATGAAAAATGACAAGTACTGGGTAAGAATGTGGAGAAATTGAAATCTTCATGAATTGCTGGTGGTAGTGTAAAAATTATTTAGTTGCTTTGGAAAATAGTTTAATGGAATTAATAGAATTATTTTGTGACTTAGCAATTTATTCCTAGGTATATACCCAAGAGAATAGAAAACCAAAGTATACAAATGTCCATGGCACCACTATTCACAATGGTGAGAAAAATGAAAACAGTGTTCATCAATCGATGAATGAATAAACAAATGTGGTACATTTAGTAAAAAAGGGAATGAAGAACTAATGCATGCAATGACATGGCTGACCATTAAAACATTGTCTTGAGTGAAAGAAACTAGACACAAAGAAGTCACAGCTAATTCCGTTCATATGAAATCCAAGAGATGCAAATTCATAGACAGAAAGTGGAATCCTGGTTGCTAGGGAATTGGGAACGGGGAATGGGCATTGATTGCTTAATAGGTGCAGGGTTTTCTTTGAGGTGATTAAAATGTTCTGGAACTAGAGGAAGGTGGTTGCACAACACTGGAAAATTACTGCATTGCTGCTGAGGGGTATACTTTGAAAAAAGATAAATTTTATTTTGTATTATTTTATCACAATTTAAAAAAACCAATAATGAAGGATTCATTGTGCATTATACAACCGTAGGGACACTATTCACAATTGTAGTTGCTATGAATTTGTATATTTATTAATTTTCTAACACAAAGGTGGTAAAATGTTTTCAGGAAGGAACTTAAATGTCCTATATCTATTTATTCAGACATACATACCTATGCCTATGCATCCACAACCCCACACATTTGCTCCCCCTTCACATAGGTACCTACATTTTCTTGATGATACTAGTTTAAGGTGTTTGCTAGAAACCAAACTATTCTGGTGGTAAATAGATCCTTTTTCTAATATAAATAAAATTTATTGAAAATATATAGAAAGGTATAATTTTTATGTTTATCCAGTATATATTAAAGGGCTACTGTGTATCAGGCATTGGTTTGGTTAGATATTGAAACTTACTACCTTACTGTACTCTCATTAAAGATTTTTTCAAGTTTTATAAATATAATGCATTTACCTACTACTTCCTAATACTTAACGTATCTATTTTGACTTTAAGCACTTTTTCTCTGGCGAGAACATTCATCAGGCAGTGAAATAATGATGATATTGACATTTTTGTCCCGTAATAAATTTTAATAGGATGTTTTTATTGTTTATTAGGAGTTTAGTATTTGAAGAGAAGTCTATACGTAACACCACTTTCTTTATGTACTGTGTGTTGAGTCACTTAAAAATAAGACACAGAATACAGACAGATGGAAATCACAACCTCAGCTTCATTGAAGATGAAGCCAAGTGGGGACCTTGACTTTATATCTGAGCTCAGAGGACTTGGTGGACTCTTCCCAAGATAACCCACCCAAGCTTTGGCACTACTGGGTAACTACAAGCTGTGCTATGGCTGTCCCTTATCCCTGACAGAGACATCCTTTAGGAAGGTGCTGCCTCTGGTGACAGAAAGGACTCAAGGTGTCCAAGTCCAGTTTACATGGTCTTGCCTCTAGAGTGGTAAATACCAATCCATGACGAGAAGAATATATGTAGTGTAAAAGAAAAATCTGTCTTTTTATTTGGATATATTTGTCAAGAGTGTGCCTTTCAATTGCAAATCACTGATTTTAAACTATGCATTTACTTCGCATTACAACTTTGGTCACATTTTTATTGGACCAAAAGTTTTGAGGAGAACATTATTAATCTCTTTTCCTGTGTTGTTTCTTTTAAGCTTGTTTTACTATTGCCTTATTTGTGTTATATTCAGAGAATTTCTCCTACACTGTAAATTAGAGAACATTATTAATCTCTTTTCCTGTGTTGTTTCTTTTAAGCTTGTTTTACTATTGCCTTATTTGTGTTATATTCAGAGAATTTCTCCTACACTGTAAATCTTGCTTTTTTGGGGTGTGGGGGAGGTAAGTGGTACACTGTAAAACATATTATTATAAATGTTCCCAACATTGTGAAGATTCTTGTTCTATTTATAGAGTTGAAAATCACAAAAATACACATAATATATGGAAAAATATGTATATATAAGATTTCAGATACACAGTTTGGATATATCAAACATATATATACCATGTATGAACTAGGCACTATTTAAAGTAGTTCACTAATACTAATTCATTTAATTTTCATGATTATTCTAATTAGATACTATTTTCTTTATTTCACATAAGGAGACTGAGGCACAAAGACAGTAGATCCTTTTGCTATCAAGTGGTAGAATCAGGATACAAACTCTCGTGGTCTATCACCAGAGTCATAACCTTGACCACTGGGTACTACCATAGCCACTCTGTCCTTATTCATTCTTTATTTCTTTGTAGTGCTGGGGATCAACAACCTGAGGCAAGTACTCTACCCTTGAGCTACATTCTCAGCCCACCTTATTCATTCTTATTCTGCTTGAACAGAGTTTTGTGTTAAAATTTTTAATCTGTCTTATATTTATGTCTAATGATTTGGTCTTATATGTTGTTCTGATATGTATAATGTGATACATGAAGTTTCATCAACACTATTACTTCATTAATGTTCTCCTTACGGCTTTAGTGTCTTCAGTTCTTCATACTTGATATTAATGTTGCATATTTCCTTTTTTTCCAGTTATTTACATGAGTCCATTGCATCTATATGCATTGTTAATTGTGACTGTTCCTGTAAAAATGTGTGATAAAGTTACATTAAAAATACTTTTGAATATCTTTTGTTTTGGTAGGGAGTTTACACTCATTTGCAGTCAAATATCATATATGTGATCTTACTTATGACATCTTGCATTATACTTTCTGTCTTTTGCTGTGAGAGTCAATCCCTTTCTTTTCCTGTATGGACCTTTATTTTTCTCTTCTATAGTTTGAAATCATTTATCTCTTTTATAAGTCTTTGAGAAATGTAATCTGTTTGATATTTGGTATAACTTTTCTCCCTAATTTTAATAAGTTAGTCATATTCATTATAAAATACATTAAATATCATAAATATAAAAATTAAATTGCCTATAAACCCATTACCTAGTGCTAACAAGTGAATTTGGTGCCTTTGCTTCTAGTTTTTCTTACATAGAAATATAAAAAATGTATTATGTGAAATTTACATACTTTATGTTCTTACAATTTTAAATGTACAATTGGCTAAGAATATTCAGCTTAGTGTTTTAATTTTGCTACTTGTTATTATTACATGAATATTTTCCCATGGCATTAAATATTCTCAAAAGATTAAAATTATGTATACTCAAGTATATAGACTTACCATATGGATATGATGCTTCCTATTTTGATAAGTATACCTACATGTTCATCACTGATAATGTTTCTATGCTATTAGTTTATTTTCTTAACAAAGATTCCTGAAAAATAGAATTACCAGTTTAAAGATAGAGTACTTTAAGTCTCTGTAGGTATTAATTACCACATCTCTTTCCAGAAGTTATACAAATTTTCACTCTCATCTGTGTGCATGAATATCTTCAACTTACTATATCCTTACCATTAGGGCCAAAAGAATATAATAAATGCATTGAATTCTTGTATAAATTTGAAGCATATAAATGTAACTTATTCTCCAATTTTAAAAAGTGAGTCTAAGGTTTTATTTTGTCATAAAATTTAACTGTAGTGATCATATACTCTAGTTTTACTTGTGACCCAGTTTTCCATCTGCTTGGCATCTCCTTTCACTCTCACTAGTGTCCTGGTCACTGTCAATTCTACAGGCTAATAAATCCTTAAAAATTTTCAGTTTCAGTTTCAATTAAAATAAAGTGAGAATTTAAAGAGAACTGTTTCATAGTGGATATAGCTTCTTGACTCTTAAAGCTTTCAAGACAAACTTATCTAAGTCTTTTCATTGCTGTTTTAGAGTATGCTGAAGAGGATAACAACTTTTCCCCTTTGTGCTGCAGCTTTAAGAAAATGTTCTTTGGCTGATTATTTTCTAATTCCTCTTGAAAAAGAAAAAAAATATAATCAGCTCCAGAACTTGCCATCTCTGGATTTTGCCATCTCTGGTCTCCTTATCCATGCAATCAGTACAGATAGAAGGCTTCTATTTTTTTTTTTTTCAGTTGTTAGTGGTTGAACAACACAGATTTTAAGTCATGTTTCTCATGTCATGTGGTGATGATTAGCGGTAATTCTTTTCTATGTCTGATTCCCTGGTACTTAGTCCTAATAATGGATACGAAAGAAGTTCATTATTTAATGTGTAGTACTAACTACATAGTGGTTACTTTGTCTTCTGTTCAGCTCTTATTATTTATTTTAATTTTATTGGTGCATTACAATTATGTGTAATGGTGAGATTCGTTATTATAAAATCATGTATGCACACAATATAACAATACAAATTTGTCCCCGAAATTCTTTGAAATCAAGAGGTCATTTGTCTTACCTCTATTTTCTGAGAGGATCGTGAAGAACCTCCTTTGCTTTAAATTGGAAAGGAATGTGATTTGAATTGGAGCACATAGTCACTGCAGCCCCCTTTTACTGAGAACTTTAATCTCTGGATACAGAAGAAAATGTTGGGGAAAAGAGATGTAAGAGAAAAGTAGTGTGGGTGTCTCAGAAATACATCAAAATTCTTTTCTTTAGAACATATCCTGAAACCCTTTGGTTTATAATAAGTAACTGAAGACAGGTAACACCTTTATCAATCTGTAGTCAATCAAGGTTGTTTGTATCACTAACTGCTGAAATTCTCAATTTAAGATCTCATAATAGAAATATTAGTTTCAAGTTTTGTGTACTGCCTGTGCTTACAATAGTTAAGTGTTTAATCTCATTTTTACCTTAGAAGCCCTAAAAAACTTTTATATACTACACTACCACTATAACTATATTATCTCCTGTTAAAACCATTCTGCTAGTACCCAAATCAGTGTACTGCATTTAATAATTTAAACCTTAACTCTTCCACAATTCCTCTTTGCCCCCTATGAAAGGCTCTGGGAAAGAAAGCCTGTCCTATGTCTACAAGCAATTTCCCTATTCCCTTCTGTTGGTGGGAGATAGCTGTGGATGGATTTGAAGTAAAAACAATGGCAGTAAAGTGGAGGCCAGATTTGAGGCAAATAGAAGAACAAAAGACCTCTTTCCTTTTTCTTTTTGTTTGACATAACCAAAAAAGTAGGGAAGGCTTACCTAAAGCTTCAGTGGAAAGGTACAGAAGGTTCACTGACTTCCAATAGAGGGGTCAATTTCCAGGAGTATCTGCTTAAGTTTATATAATCTATCTTTCTGTGGTTTCTGATTGTTCAGATATTTTCAGCTTAATTTTAATTCCTTCATTCTTACGGTAGTGCTTTTTCCCTTATCAAACTTTTTTCTCCAAATTGTACTCCATGGAACTCCAGAGGCCCAGATAACTATTGTGGAGTTCTTCAAAAATAGTGTATTTTTTTCCCTATGTTGAAAATACTTTAATTTCCTGAAGGTCTCATCTATCACACTGACTTGATTATAATTTTACTGGAAAATATTCTATTCCTAATATATATTTTTAATTAAGACTCACTATATTAAGCTTCCACATTCAAGGACATTCTCTACTGTGTTAAATGTCTTAAAATAGAGATGCTTAATTTTTTTTTTCTCTACAGTAGTCAAGGTTTCAGAAAGTTCAGTTCATGGTCAGCTGACTCCAAGGCAGAAACATCATGGTGGAAGGGCATGGCAGAGGACAGCTGTTCAGCTCATGGCAACTGGGAAGAGGAGAGAGGTGGAGGGTGGAGGGTGGAGGGAGAGAAATAAATCTGAAACTAGTAATATCCTTTCAGGGCATTCCCACAATGACCTACTTCCTCCATCTAACTTCCTCCATCTAACTACTACTGGTCAACAGTTTATTCGGCCATCCAGTTAATCCAGTAAATGGATTATTCACTAATGAGGTCAGCACCCTAATCATTGCCTAAATATCTCATCTCTAACCCTTGCCATATTGCTTCCAATACATGAACTTTTGGGGACATTCCAGATCAACACTATAATAAACACAGAGTGGCTGAATGGAGAAAAACTATATCCAACTTTATGCTACCTACAGGAATCTCATTTCACCTATAAGGACACACATACTGAAAATGAAGGGATAAAATAAGATAGTCCATGTAAATGGAAACCAAAGTGTGCAGCAGTAGTGATTCTTACATCTGATAAATTAAATTTGAAGTACAAAAACTGTGAAGTGACAAAGTCATTATATGACAATAAAAGGGTTAATTCAACAAGGATATAACAATTGTAAGTACAGGCATATCCCACATAATGACATTTTGGTTAATGACAGATCACATACACAATGGTGGTCCCTAAATATTATAATAGAGCTGAAAACTTCTTATCTCTTACTAATCTTGTAGCCATTGGAACTCTGGTAACATCTTTGCACAATGCCTTATTTATGTTTGTGGTGATACTGCTGTAAACAAACCTGTGTTTCTAGTCATATAAAAGCAGATCCAATTATGTAGGGTACATAGTACTTGTTAATAGTTCATGTTACTGCTTTATGTACTTATTATACTTTTATTATAATTTTAGAATGTATTCCTTGTGCTTATATAAAAAAGATTTTACTGTAAAACTAAATGCTATGTTGTGCTGGTACTAGTCATACATCTTGTTTTACCATATTTATTGATTGCATCAAGAGCTCATGTTGAGCAACTGACCTAGACCATCTGGATTTATAGAATTGTATTTTCTTGTTTGCTCAATGACAATTTCACCTAAGGACACATTTTTGAGAAATGTATCCCTATAGATACATGACACATGATTATATGTATGCATACCAAACTGGAGGACCCAAATATATAAAGGAAATATTATTAGTTCTAAAGGGAGAGATAGATTACAATACAGTAATGGTAGGGGGCTTCAACATCCCACTTTCAGCAATGTTCAGGTCATCCAGATAGAAAGTCAACTAAGACACTCCAGATTTAAATTGAATTCTAGACCAATGGGCCTAACAGACATTTATAGAGCATTCTATCCAACAGCTGCAGAATACAAATTCTTTTTTATTACACATTTTCTAGGATAGATGTGGGATCACAAAAGAAATCTTAACAAATTTAAGAAGTTAAAATCATATCAAGTATCTTTTCTATTATGGTATAAACATAGAAGAGGAAGAACTTCAGAAACTTTACAAATACACAGAAATTAAACAATGTGCACTTGAAAATCTCTGAGACCTTGGTCTGGGCAATGATATTTTTGGATATGACCTCAAAAGCAAAAGCCAAAAATAAATGAAAAGAAAAAGAAAAAAGGAAAGAAAAAATAGACAAGATTACATCAAACTATAAACTCCTGCACAGCAAAGAAAACAATCAATATATACTATTAGAAAACTTCCCATATCACATATATCTCTTTGCTGTTGACAATTACAATATTTCATATACCACACAATTCTTTTTGTCGTTCTCTTGAGGCAAGCCTCGCACATCTCTACCCATGAGGAGAAGGCTGCAGTATCACCTTCCTACA
Organism: Xerus rutilus; assembly: GCA_028644305.1. NCBI lineage: Eukaryota > Metazoa > Chordata > Mammalia > Rodentia > Sciuridae > Xerus > Xerus rutilus. The sequence continues at coordinate 112,977,486 of CM053400.1, forward strand.
TCCAGTTCAGTTTATTCTCTGTCTTTTCATTAGCCTTTCCACAAATCTATTCCAACAGAGGGAGGGGCAGTTTGTAATTTCTATTAAACCTGCAATAAATCATCATATACTTTATTACAAAAAAACACAATCAATAGAGAGACAGCCTACAGAATGGGAGAAAATATTTGCAAACTACATATCTGATAAGGAACTAATATGCAAAACATTGAGTGAACTCAATAACACGATAAGAAAAACAAATACAAATAAATGTGCAAGGACATGAATAGAAACCTCTCTAAAAGGATATTCAATATCACTAATCAGAGAAATGTAAGTCAAAACCACAATGAGTTATCACCTCACAGCCACTGAAATGGCTATCATTAAAAAGATAAAAGAATAAGTGTTGGTGAAGATGTGGAGAAAAGGGAACCCTGATTCACTGTTGGGAATGTAAACTAGTTCAGCTCCAAGGAAAACAGTATTGAGGTTCTTCAGGATATTAAAAAGAGAACCTGTAGAACATTATGTTCAGTGAAATAAACCTGGCACAGAAAGACTAAGGTGGAATTTAAAAGAGCTGATCCCTTAGAAAGACAGGGACAGAGTAGGATGGTGGTTATCAGAGGCTGGGATGATTAGAGAGGAGTGGAGGATAGAGGGATGTTGTCAAAGACACACAATCACAGTTAGGTAGGAGGAAAAAAATAGACAAAAAAGAATAGACAAATCTATGGAGACAGTAGGTAACTAATTGCCAGGTGATAGGGTTTGAGGACAAAGGATGGGAGGGGAGAAGAGGGGAAGACAAATTGGAGTGACTGCTAATGATTACCAAGTTTCTCTCTGAGTGATGAAAATGTTCTAAAATTGTTTGTAGTAATGACTGCACAGCACTGTGAACATTGTTTGTGGTACCAGGGATTGAACTCAGGGGCATTGGATCACTAAGCCACATCCCCAGCTATCTTGTATTTTATTTAGAGACAGGCTCTCACTGAGTTACTTACTGCCTCGCTTTTGCTGGGGCTGGCTTTGAACTTGTGATTCTCCTGCCTCAGCCTCCAGAGCTGCTAGGATTACGGGCATGCACCACCAAGCCCAGCAATGTTTGTTTTGTTTTGTTTTTGATGCGGGGGATCAAATCCAGAGCTTTGCATATGGTAGACAAGTGCTCTACCACTGGGATATATCCCCAGGCTGCAAACATACTAAAAATCATTGGACTGTATTCTGTAAATGGGTAAATTGTGCCATATGTGAAATGTCTCAATAAAACTGTTAAAACACAAAACTTAATAAAATAATTGTAATAATTTTAAAAACTGATACAAATAATGCTTTTAGAGTGTTTATGGATTTAGATTCTGATATTTATAAAATCATTAGATCAAATTGACAATTGAATTAAACCGTGAAAATTAATAGTGCATTTGCAGTAATAGTCCCTTAGTTTTCAAATATTTCCATGAACTCATTAGTTAACATAATTAGAGCATCATCTGAATAACATTCCTTTGGGAATTACTGCTCTGATTTTATTGATGAGAAAATGGAGACAGAGAGCTACAAAGCGATTTGCCCAAGGTTATTTAATGAATCAATGTGAGACTCAAAGTCCGAATTCTTGCCTCTTAGTTTTCTGCTCATTTCAATAACGTCCTGACCCCCCAGCATTATCTGTAATTACTTATCACCACTGTTAAATTTTATAAAGGTCCTTAATTCTTAACCATTAAGATGCATTTTATTAGGTAGACAAAAATAAATTAGAGATTAATTAGGCTGAAAGCTTTCCATTTGAAGTAGTATGTTGAACTAATCTTCAAATCTTTCACTTTTAGAAATATGCCTTTAAATGAATATAAGATTATTTAAATATGTAGTGAAATCCTTTTAAAATTTGGAATTCTGTAGTTACCCTCTGCATCAGACTTTGCTCTTAAAAGTGCTTGCCCATGTAGTTAATTGGAATAAAAGTGTAAAGGTAGAATTCATTAATTACATTTCTTCATACTAGATGAATATACATGTGTAGATATATATTTATAAAAGTAGATGGCTAATTAAAAGAAAGCATATGCATGATTCTATATTAGAAATTGCATTTGGGGAGCCTATATTAGTGAATAACTCCAATAATCCTCCTTCATTTGATATTGATTAGCTCACAATTTTGAGTTAATACAAAATGGGCTCTGTTGACACTGGTAAGAAAGGAAAAATAGGTTCATTTTAGGAAACTAAATTTTGTACCATAAAATTATTCAACATACACTATATAATGTGCATTATATATTTCATATTATGTATTTTATGTAAATACACATGTGTATTTTAGTGTATATACACACATACAACACAAACTTCAGCAACTCATTAGGAAATGAAATAAGTCATGGCTCAATGAATCCCCTACTTTAAAAATCATTTTGTTCAAATATGCCTATGCAGAAAAAATGATATATTGTATTATGAATTTTCACCAACTGAACATACTGTACCAGAGGTATTTTAGCTTTTGACTGATTACATATATTTTATTGAAAGATATAAAATGTATTGTTAGGAGAATTTGATTACTTGCTAACACTTAAAAATGTTTTCTAGGTTTCTTTGATGTTATTTTCAATAAAGGAAATATATGCATTTTCCAGAGTCATGAGATGAGGCATCTTTTTCTTGCTCTTGATAATGGCTTTGTCACTGGAATGGTGAGTAATAAATTTTCTCTTTGACATATATAAAGAGAATTGTATCTGCATAGGATATATTTTTCTATACAATACTTTTATACAATTATCAAATTATATTTTCCTTTGGCTTATACTTGTACTCTTTATATTTTTCTGTCTTGTTTCATTAATTTTTGAGATTCTGCTGCATACATGGTCCTAGATTCTAGCAAATGAAATTTAAAAACTAGAAGAAGTATACCAATTTTCTAGTAACATTGAAACTTGTAATGAGCTTTCCAAAGGACTTCTGACTTCTCAATGGCCCCTTTAGGGAGCATATTATCAAGAAAGAAAGCAATAATCTTGCCTAGTTATGCTTTGTATTACTTAGTCTAGGTATGATATGTAGCTTCTAATATATAAAACTGTCTTTAAAACAAATGCATATTATTTATTTTGAAAAATGATACTGTAGGATAAGTAATATACAGTCTTCTGATTTCTATTATGTATTATAACATTTAAACCTAAATCTGCCCTATGAGAGAATCCACTCTTAACAGTGTTTAACAGAAGCAGAACATGATATATAGAAAGGCTGAGTTGCTCACAAGGTAATTAAGTGTAGCTGCAGGAATTGAACATAGACAATCTTACTCAAGCTACAACTTCCTCATATAATGTTGTATAATTTTACATAATGACTTGAACTCATAACATGTTATTTAACTTAAGGGAAAATACTTATGTAGTTTGCAGCCTGAGAGTTAGACTAAGTAATTAATCATTTGGATGTTCTCCATAAAGGAATTTCTCCTCTGCTTTGGACTTAGCAAAGTATCTTATATTGTACTTCATAGCATATCATATTACAAAGGCCATAGTAAATGCTTAATAAGTATGAATATAGTGGGTTTGGAGTCTACTCAGTTGAATTAAGAGTTGAAGAAATGTTCTATTATTATAATTTTCTAAAATAAAATTAAACCTAAGCCTCTATCCCACTAGATTGCACTAGGTTGGTGGGAGATTGTATCTCTTAGTTATCATGAGATTTATGTTTTTTCACAAAAGATTTCACCTATCATGGGGTATTAGAGTATCTGGTGTTAGCCTTTATAGTTGTGGTCCATGCTGGTTGCAATGATATACTCATAAAGCATCACATGGTTTCTTAGAGGTAAACAGCTCCACTAATAAGAACCAATAAAAATATATTAAAGAAAAGATAAGCAGTTCTGTTACTCCCCTGCCTTATGGGGGATTAAATTTTGCTGAGGTTGGTAGACCTAGAGTCTTGGGTACAGCCAGTAAAGGGGCACTGGTGAGCTCTGCGGCTGCTTTGGGACACTGTAGGGAGATGGGGTAGGCCCTGAACCAGGATCGACTTCCTGTGACATAACCTCCTCAGTTTGTTTTACTGTTTTGGAATCAAAACCTGGAAATGAAATAAGACTTGTTAATTTCAGGTTTTGGTCTCAAATAGTCTTGAGTTAGAACTCAAATGATTAAATGAAAAATAAACAATGACCAAATACACATAAACATCTCATTAAATTATCCTGCTACTAGTGTTATTTTTATTGTTATGCAACATCTATGGGTGGGTCCTGAGAAATCAAAAGAAGAAAGTTTTTGGAGTAAGTCACTGACAATAAGGCCAATAAAACCAAGGAATAAAAGCAATTAAATTATAAAAGCATGACATCCTATAAATAGAACAAGGATTGCAGAGCATGAAGGAGATCTATACACATTTTAAATTCAATTGTTTTATCTTGCTAATTAAGAGCTGGATTTTAACATTTTTGCCATTTTTCTTTAGGCTAGTGGTGGAGCCTCTGCTGAGCTGCGGGTGCTTTATCAGCCCAGCCGCTGTGCACTTCTTGAGTCAGCACTTGTTCCTGGCCACACGGTGATTTTTGATCGTCATGGAAAAATAGCTGATGAATCCTCAGGAGGCTATGCAAACCTTTCAAAAGAATTTGTGATTTTTGTCAAGGTAAAATGGAAGAAAGTCACCAAAGTTTATATTGCTAAGTACCTATTTTCTTTGCCTTACTGAATAAAAATTTTGAGTGGAATCGTAACTGCAGTAATGAAATCTCTTTCCACTAGGTGGCATTGATGCCTATTTCCATTCTGTTTACCCAGATTTTGAAAAGCAATAAGGATCATGGATGGCTCTTAGTGTGATGAAACTGTGATGGGAGTAACATCCTATGTTCAACTGAAGTTGGAGGTTAAAACTATGGACGTGGAGGTTCTTAAAAGTTAGAGAATCTTGCATCTGGTTCTAATAATATAATGTGTATATTAAACTTTTCTGTTAGCTAGGATTAGTACCCTTTGATTATTATGCATGTGTGATAATTTCCTAATGTTTATGTCTCTTTCTTTACAGTGTTTATGAATTTATTTAAAAATAAGTTTCATATGAATATACCACTTACAATTTATGAGATTGCTTCATTGCTAGACACTTTACTCAGAGTTGCACCACATACAAAACTACATTTAACCATCATAAAAACACTGACAGATACTATTATCTGTATTTTAAGGTGAAGGAAAAGATTTTCAGGGATATCAAGAGTCTTGGCTAATATAGTGTAATTAGTTAATGGTGGATTATGATTCAAACCAAACTGTAGTTGTCATTAAAATATTTTATAGAACCTCACATTATTATTTTTCTCAAAACAACATAATTTTAATTCAGTGCATATTATTTAAAAATATTCAAACAAAAGGATCTTATAAAAGTATATTTCTTTTAAAATTATTAAACATAAAATAATTCATTTCACTCTTGTGCATATATTACAATATATACTTTGACATATACCTTTGACCATTTTTTAATTTTCTTAGCTTACAAAATTAAATACTGAATTAAAAGATTAGACAATGAAACCTTTAAACCTCTGGGAATATAATACCAAATCTTTTCCCCCAGAAATCTATGTATTTTACTCCTGTGAAAGTTAAGCCAGCTATGAAGTTGGAGTCTATACAACCACCTTCCTCTGACACCAACCTCAATGTTTGGGGTTCCCTCAGACCACTATCAAGGCTTAACAATTCACTGCAAGGACCCACAGAGTCATTGAAAGTGATTAAACACACAGTTATTATAGTGTTATTATAGTGAAGGATATAGTTTATTATAGTGAAGGATATAGACTAAATTCTGCCAAATGAGGAAAATCATAGTTTAGAGCCTAGAAAAAGCGGTAATGTGGAACTTCAAGTTGTCCTCTCTCCATGGCCTCAGGTCAGGGTTACTTCCTCAGCACTGACATGTGATACACACAAAGAGTATTGTGTGTGTCCAGGGAAGCTCAACTTGAACCATGGTGTCCAGAGTCTTTGCTAGAGTTCCATCAAGTAGGAAGTTCTGTGACTGGTGGCTGATCTCAGTCTCCAGCCTCTTAAAGGTCACTTGATACTTTGTGACCCAAATCCCCACACCCTAAGTGTCTGGACCATGGCTCCAAGGCAAACAAACACTCCTATCAGGCAAGACACTCCAAGGGTTGACAGGTTATCTTTCTGAAGCTAAGGCAAAGCCAGACTTCTCTGGGTAAGGTTACATTCCTTACTACCCAACTAACTCACTTCAGTAGTATAGTCAAATTACCTATCCCATTGACCTCAGTGTTGATTATGTTTCCAAAAGAGAAATCTTTAACACTTTTCTAGAGGAATAAACATTTAATGTTAGCTTTCTAAAAATTTACAAGTATGGATTACTTTTCCTTGTTTGTATTTACTTGCATCTTATGATTTGTCTTTTATCATTTCTCTATGGAATTAGTGTATTTCTAGTTAACTTTCAAGAGCTTTTTATATCTTCTTCCTAAGTTAATTATTGCATAGGATTTCCTGAAATATACCTTATTTGTGTTTGCTATGTCTTTTCATTCATTATTATGTGCATGCATTTAACTATTTTCTATAGAGTGCATTCTATAAGTAAGGTACTCTTATAGCATAGTCTTTTTATTCTATATTAATACAATGTTAATAATAATAATATGAATATACTATTAAAATTATTTACTTACAGTGACTATTGTGAGAGAGAAAAAGTCTGATGGTCCATTTTCAAAATACGTTTTTTAGCTTTAAATGTAAAATTACTGGAGATGTTAAAAGAAAACAGCCAAAGGGGAAATAGAACAAATGGTTTCCAGCAGTTAACACATTAGTGACCTATTCACAGCCCCTGGACAAACAGGAGCTGAGGGGAAAGGGACTGACCTAATCAACAAAGATAAATAGCGTAAGTGCACTCACCCCAAGAAGACCTTCCAGCCACAAGAGAACAAAGGGAGTTAGGGCAACTAAAGGTACATTTCTTTAAATAACCCAATAGGAGACAGTAAAACCTAGGCAACCTTTGTGAAGACTACACCTCATAATACTTGACCAATGAGGATCCTGGGGAGAGACCTTTCACATTAGGGAATAAAATATGCATTATAACAGCTCTGGGTGCTCTTGCTCATCCAGATACCTGATCTTGCAAGACCATCAGTAAAAGTCTTGCTTTTTTTTGCTACATCTCATTTTTCTTAGTCCATTCTTTGGGTTTGTGCAGGTGAGCTTGTTTCTCACACTATGAGTTCCTTAAGAGAAATATTTGTGTGTTTTTTCACCTTTTAAAAAAGATCTCTGTAAATCTGATGCTCACCCTTAAACTTGCAATAATCATTGAAATAAATTGACCTCTTTTCGTTTTGTTTGGCTGTTTCACAGTTAAATTATTTATTTTGCTCATTCTCAGCTACTTAGCTTCTGGTAACATCCTGATCGCTGCAGCCTCTGTGAGACAACTAATTCTATAGCCATCTCTCCAGTGAAACTTGAGCCTCTTATTTACTGCTTTTCTGTTGTTTGTTGCTCTGAAGGGTGTGTTCCTCAACAGTGCTGTGATTCTACTTGCTACAAGCCTGTACCAGGCCCTGTGTCTCCAGCCTGATGGGACTTGCACTGGAGCAGGAAACCAGTCTGAAAAATCCTACTGGAAAGTGCATAAAATCAGCTCTGGGATTTGCATGTTTGAAAGTGTGAAAAATGCACGGATGTATCTGAGGATTAAGGATGGTCGGTGTGATGGCACAGTAAGCATCTGCTCTTATTTCTCTCAGCACATGTTTAAGACATTTGCAGTAATAGACACAAAAACACCACTTTCTGAGAGTTTTTCTTTTTCATTTTACCTACAGATATTTTGGAAATTGGATGTTATATGTGGTGATCCCTCTTGACTGGCATTTTTAATAAGTAGGGAGACAGCCACATGCCTGGTATAATAATAGAGAGATTCCGACTCTCTGGACAGTGCTTCTAAAATATAGTTTGCATACAAATTACCTGGGAACTGTGTCAGAAAGCAGATTCTGATTTTGAAAGACTGAGATGGCAGCTGAGTGTCTACATTTTTAACAAGCTTTTAGCCTTTGCTGCTGATGTCCATCTACAAACTGCTCTTTCCAAATCAAGGCTCTAGAAAGTCCCAGTTTAAAACTGCGTTCTTACTGCTCCTTTTAGTGCCTGGATATCCACTATTGGAAACATTATACCTTTACTAAAGAAGAAATTTTAAATCTATAACAAACTGGTGAATGTTGTCAGGTAGAGTCCGAAGGGCCTGGACATCCCTCATCAGCATCAAATGGTGGTGGTAGGGGAGGCATTCGTGTTGAGCTGAAGCTTGGGCCAGAGTCTGAAGTTCCTTGCCTGGTGATCTTATGACATGTACACTGAGTGGTCTCTCTGGCATACTTCAGTGTCCCTTCTTTTGTACATCTTAGATTGATGTGGTTGCGTCATTCATTGGCCTGGTATGTTTAGTAAGTCCATGTGTCTGATGGCTCTGATGTGATCCAATAAGTCCATATGTTGGTGTGCCCCTGATTTAATTTGATAAGTTCATAGGTGATAATTTTTTATTAGCTCAAATAATTTACTTATCATTCTGTACTTCAGGCTTTTTCTGGATAGATGGTGGGTGTTTACATGCAACAAGGTACAGAGTCATTCTACCCTGGCACGTGTACTCAAAATGGTGTAGTTCAGGGCAAGCTGCTGCTTATAGATAAAATGCAGTAACTCAGAAACAAAATAGAGTAACTCAGAGCAGGGCACAGCCTGCTCTAGACATATACGCATAACAAGGAAGAACATCATTTTTCACTTTTGCTGTATCTGACCAGGAATCACTAGACTCTGGAATGACATTGCTGTTGAAAATAAAATGGTAACAATCCTCTTAATTACCCTAGTTGCGTATGTTCAGAGGCTGTGAAAGCGTGCTTATGTTCTCCACAGGGATTTAAGATGCATTCAAAAGTAAATGACAATACAAGCTCCTATCACTATACTTGAAAAATCTAATAGTGCCTCAGACCTGGTTGCTACTCAAAAATGCTTATTGTAATAAATTGAATTTAATGAAAGCATTACCGGTTCCAATGTGTTTACCACTGTACACTTGAAAACATTTCTTATAGGCAAACACACATTTAAATCAATTGATGCTGATCTTATAACAAATGTTTCTATTTCTGTTACCATAAAATTCTTATTCTGTAGGAGTAAATTACTTTAATAGATTTGGTTGTAGTAGAGATTCAAGTTAGCAACAAACAGTATGCAGTTCACTAGGGACAATTGTAAGGTTGTTAATTTAAAGAAAAAATCAAGACTCAAAACAACATGGGTGGAACTTGCTAAGCATGAGTACAAAGGAAAAAAAGATGTAGGAGTTGTAGGAAAAATAAGTTCAGTGTACCAAAATGATCAGTGTACCAAAGAGATACGATAGAAAGACATACCCCACACTAGCAGGACACTTGTTCACGGAGAAGAGTTTAATTTATAGAAATTAGGAAATATTCTCTCATTGCAGTTTATCTAATTTATTCTCTTCCCTCAAAATACGCATGTAAATATTTTTAAAATGGAAGGTTTCTAATATTTGTAAGGAGTTGAAATATGAAAGCCTATGTGTCCTTACAAACACACATGCACACACACATATACACAAAACTCTTGGTACTGAGGAAACTCTGGAGTAAAGGGTTTATTGAACTGTTATAGGTATTAGCCAATCAAAGGACAGGTCCTGGCACAGATTCCCTCAACTTCTAGCAACAAAGTTAGATAGCAGTTTGAAAAATGTCTGTTGGACTTAGAGCTCAGTACTTTTCTAACAAAAATTTGGGGAAGGAAAGCATAAATTGTTTACACTGAAACTATACTGGCTGTAGAAAAAGGTGGACAGGATAATGTGAAGTGAAGCCAGCTTTGGGATAGGACAGTTCATAGAAGCACCTGTTGTTTTTGGATTGGTTGGGTTGTAAGCAGGATGTTGTAGTACCTAGGGATAATGCTGGAATTCCAGTTAAGGTTTTAACATCCATTCAGAAATGTGAAATAGTCTTTTGTTGTTGGGCCTGAGCTGTTAACTGATTGACTTCTCCCAGCTTTGTTCTGCTCTAGTCTCTAGCTCTTGCAGTATAGGCCATCTCAGAATTCTGTTTTCTTTTATGGATGATGAGTTAGGTATACACATTGCTAGACCAGTGGGGTGAGAAGTATAAAATTCAGTGAAAATTTTACTTAGATTTTTGTAAATAATTATAAATCATGTTTTATTTAATCATACATTTAAACAAAACTTATTTTAATGAAATTATGTTGTATATATAGCCATATGCCAGATAAATTATTTTGTTTGAATTTCCTGGAAAATGGTCCTACTTTTCGCTGTTATTATAGATCATAGTGTATGAGTTTGTTTTGATCTTTAAAGTATGAAAAAAGTATTTGAAGAAAATACAGAGGGCCTTCAGGATAGCAACAGAGACTCTCTCCACTCTGGAGCAAATGCGCTTTCAGAAAGTAATAAATCATTGAGTGATTCATCTTGGAAAAGAGAGGACTGATGACTAGCATTAGCAGTACTCTATTGTACAGAATGTATATTATGAGGATGAAAGACTTGTTTGCTTTCATCATTAAAATATCACAAATCCTACAGCAAGACCTAATATTTTGTAGATACTCAACAAATGCTGAGTGAAAAGGAAGTTAAAATATCAATTGGGGAATAGTAACTAGGACTTATCCTTCTGCAAAGGAGCCAAAGAGAGAGAAATGGGCATTAGATGTTATATTAGCCTGCAGTGGTGTGAGCATGTATTCAAAGTGGCTTTGTTCAGTTAGTATTTGTTGCTAATGATTAAGAGGGCACAGAAGAACACTTTTGTGTTCAGAACTCACATATTTTATTTCCCATCTACATCCTTCTAATCGGTTGATATTTGGGTTAGATGTAAAGAAGATAATTTTAAATGAGAAAAGGAAAGAAGAAATAAAGAAATTTCAAAATGTTTATTGTTTTAAAATTTATTAACATTAAATTTAATTTTCATTCTTGTCACTAATTTTACTTAATGCAAGGTTAAAAATATCATTCCTTGAGGTACAATTAGAGGGAATAAATGTGTACACAATAGAGAATACTGGCAAATCTGTAATCTCATCCAAACTGTGGTTCAACTGCTTGTTTGAAGGATTAGGAGAGGCAATTGAATTGAGTGGAGTAAGAAAATTGGGAGAAGTTTCTTGGAAGAATCCACTTTCTCAAAGAAGAAAGAGAACATGACATGAACAACTTATGAGCTTAGATATTAACAAACCAGAAAATTTTTTAAAATAACCAACAAGCATTTATTGAGTGTCTACTGGGAGGTAGAAATTGCTATAATAAACATAGTAAGACATCCCATCCTCTCCCAATCCTTAGGAAATTTGCAGTTTAAAAGGGAGAATGACCAAGCTTCCAACATACAAATTTTTGGAGGACATATTCAAGCCATATCCAAACTACAGCAGTGTGCAATTTCAAATGAGGCTGATGGTATCGTCTTAACATTTTGGGTCAAACAGTGGTTCCATTCCACTCCTCAGTCTATACCCAAAGGACTTATGAAAAGCATACTACAGTGACACAGCCACATCAATGTTCATAGCAGCTCAATTCACAGTAGCTAAACTGTGGAACCAACCTAGATGCCCCTTGATAGATGAATGGATAAAGAAACTGTGGTATGTATACATAATGGAATATTACTCAGCACTAAAAGAGAATAAAATTTTTAAAAAACCAAATGTTTTGGGCCACACGGGTCTTGAGACTCCAACGTAGCCTCTGGTTTCAAGATTCCCAACTCAGTGACCAAGTGTTAGCAACTACAATCCTCTCCTAGGCATTAGTCTTCTCAGTAGTTCCGTCTGCTATTGAAGCACAGATAACATGTGGATCCCCTGATGTCTTTGCGTGAGCTATGGAGAATCTAGAAAGCTAAATCAGTGTCTTCTTCTCGAATTCCTTCTGCAGACATTTCAAATCCATCTTTTGAGCAACCCCATGGTGCTCTGGTACTATGCTGAACATCAGGATAGTTTCAGATAAATTTATAAATTTCTGGGGTGATGCCCTCAGCCCTTTGATTGGAGATTCTCCAGTAAAATATATGAATGTTTCTACTATGTCTCATTTCTTTTCTACACTAAGAAGCAGCTCCATGTGGGGTTGAAATAGAACATTTATGTCTGCTTTTAGGCCATTTGCTCCAGGTTTATACTCCTACCACTGTATGGACTTCTCTTCCTGTGGGGTGGAAATGTCCCCTATATCATTTAGATTATCCACCTATTCAGTATTTTCAGCATTTAAACTCTGTAGTTTCTAGTCCTCTAGGCTTGAAATCCAATTTTGGAATTTCTTTTAGAAATCACTTTATCTTTCAATAAAGAAAAATACCTTCCTTTTGATTATTTGCTGAAGGCTTCCTGTAGTCCTTATAATTGGCAACTCAAAGTTTAGGACTATTTCTTTGTTTTAGCCTGTATTCTACTTACTCATGATACAATGAACATTATTGATCTGGTAGGTAAGAGAGCCTTGGAAAAATAATAAATGAAAGTATATTTAATAGTAAAAAATATGATTGTTATTTTAGCCAGTGATTGAAGTGATCCAGACATGAGGTGATGGGGCATGTTGTCTGGGAAGTAATAGCAGAACAGAAGATTTGTATCAAATTTGGTAGACACTATTGTGGAGCATTTAGTATTAATGGGGTGATTGACTATTTATGGTGAAAATAAGAAAAACTATCACCAAATTATGAATAGAAGAGAAATTTCTCTTCTGGATAAAGAATATCCACACAAACCTTACAGCTAATATCATATCTAATTATGAAAAGTTAGATGTTTTTTCCCTAAAATCGGTGGAGGGGAAAGGATGTCCCTCACACTTACCCTTGCAATATTGTAGTGGGAGTCCTAGCTAGTACAATGAGATAGGAAAAGGCAACAGAAGTATACAGGAAAAAGGAAAAAACAAATAACACTGTGCTGTTCATATAGGACATGATTAACGTTTCAGTCAATTTTTTTTTTGCCACTATAACCAAAAGACCTGACAAGAACAATTTTAGAGGAGAAAAATGTTATTTGGGCTCATTGTTTCAGAGGACTTAGTTCATAGATTGGAGACTCTATTGTTCCGGGCCTAAGGTGAGGCAGAACATCATAGTAAAGTAGGAGTAGGAAAACATCTTAAGACACTCAGAAAGCAGAGAGAGAGCTCTGCTTACCAGGGATAAAATATAAACCCAAAAGGCATGCCTCCAGTGGTCCACCACATCCAGCCACACCCTATAGTTATGGCCCAGTTAATTCATATCAGGATTAATGCACTGATTAGGTTAAGGCTCTCTTAACACAATCATTTCACCTCTAAGCTTTCTTGCATCATTTCACAGATCAGATTTTGGGGGGCACCTCATATCTAAACCATAACAATTAGGCATATAGAAAATGCCAGTTGAAAGAAAACCCTAGAACTAGTAAGCTATCATAGCAAGGCTGCAATGTACAAGTTAATATACAAATTCAATTGCTTTTTTATAGACTAGCAATGAAAAATTGAAATTTTAAATTAAAAACATAAAAGTAATTATATTATTCCAACAAAAAGATATGAATCTAACAAAGTGTGTGTAACACCCATATATGTATACTATAAAATTGGTGAAAAAAATCAAAGAATATCTGAATAAAATGGACAGATTCTATATTCAAAGGTTGGAAGACTCAAAGTTGTTATCAACTCTTTCCAACTGATTCTTCATGGAGATGTGTCAAAGGATATAGAAGTCAACTGCAAGAGCTCCCAATAGCCAAAGCTGGAACAATTGGAGCAATAAAATAAAAAGTTTTGAATTTTAATCGAAAGTCTGAAATATTTTTGAGTCCATACTGCTATAAATAAATAATGACATAAATAGATAAATTGGGCAGAAGAAACAAATCTCTTGTGCAGAAGATTCCAAACAAGTTGTGTAAGATACGCAGCCACAAAGGGGTTGGAACATAACTCCCATTCCTCAACATTCCTCAGGTGTAGGTTAAGCATGAGAACTTTCTCCTAGAATGTACAGTATGCAAAGTTGGAAAGGGAATAACTTTATAGGGAGGAAACTTGACAACCACTATCTTAGATGATCAGGCCATCCCAACAGTTACAAATCATGTTGCTAATGTGTTATGCTTGATATGATGTGATGAAAATGGAACTTTAACCTCCATGGTCTTCTACCCAATATTTCATAACACCAGTTTAATCATGAGAAAGGAAGACAGATTCCAATAGTGCAGTAGCCTACAAAATACTTAACCAGTACTTCTCAAAACTTTCAAGTTCATCAAGAACACACAGTTTGAGAAAATGGCACATTCCCCCTAAAAACTGGAAGAAGACAAGGATGCCCTCTTTCATCACTTCTATTCAACATAGTCCTGGAAACCCTAGCCAGAGCAATTGGACAGATGAAAGAAATTAAAAGGATAGAAATATGAAAAGAAGAACTCAAACTATCCCTATTTGCTATCAGTGAGATGATACTATTAATTTCTCTTTCAGTTGATTCATCACTGATGTATGGGAATGCAATTGATTTATGGGTGTTGATTTTAAATCCTGCTACTTTTCTGAATTCACTTATGTATTCTTAAAGTTTTCTGGTGAAGTTTTTTGGGTATTCTAAATATAGAATCACGTTATCAGCAAATGTCTTCTTCCAGTTTTTAGGGAGAATGTTTTCAATTTTTCTCCATTTAGAATGATGTTGGCCTTGGGTTTAGCATAGATAGCTTTTATAATGTTGAGGTATGCTACTACCATCCCTAGTTCTAGTATTTTGAACATGAATGGATGCTGAATTTTGTCAAATGGCTTTTCTGCATTTATTGAGATAATCATGGGATTTTTGTCTTTAAGTCTATTGATGTGATGAATTAGATTTATTGATTTCTTTATGTTGAACCAACCTTGCATCCCTGGGATGAACCCTACTGGATCATGGTGCAGTATCTTTTTAATATGTTTTTGTATGCAATTTGCCAGTATTTTATTGTGAATTTTTGTATCTGTGTTCATCAGGGATATTGGTCTGAAATTTTGTTTCCTTGATGTGTCTTTGTTTGGTTTTGGTATTAGTGTGATACTAGCTTCATAAAATGAGTTTGGAAGGGTTCCCTCCTTTTCTATTTCATGGAATAATTTGAGGAAAATTGTTGGTTTTTCTTTGAAAATCTGGTAGAACTCAGCTGAGAATCCTTCTGGTCCTTGACTTTTCTATGTTGGTAGGCTTTTGATGGTGTCTTCAATTTAATTGCTGGGAATTGATCTATTTAAATTTTCTATGTTCTCCTGATTCAATTTGGGTAGGTTATATGTCTCTAGAAATTTGTTGATGTCTTCAATATTTTCTATTTTATTTTTTTGGAGGCTATTGCGAATTGAGTGGTTTTTCTGAATTCTTTTTCAGAGGACTCATTGCTGATGTATAGAAATGCATTTGATTTATGGATATTTATTTTATATCCTGCAACTTTACTGAATTCATTTATCAGATCTAGAAGTTTTCTGGTAGAACTTTTTGGATCCTCTAAGTATAGGATCATGTCAT
>CM053400.1:112993706-113059352 GCA_028644305.1 Xerus rutilus
TCCTCTGTATTTCAGCAGGGTCTGTCGTGATGTTTCCTTTTTCATCACAAATTTTGGTAATTTGGGTTTTCTCTCTCCTTCTTTTTGTTAGGGTGGCTAAGGGTTTGTCAATTTTGTTTATTTTTTCGAAGAACCAGCTTTTAGGGTATGAATTTTCAAAATACGTTCTGATTATCTTCTGTATTTCAGTAGTGTTCACTGTGATATTTATTTTTTCATTGCAAATTTGAGCAATTTGAGTTTTCTCTTTCTTTTTGTTACATTGGCTAAGGGTTTACCAATTTTATTGATTTTTTTTCAAAGAACTAACTTGTTTTTTCAATTGTTTTATATTGTTTCTTTTGTTTCAATTTCATTGATTTCAGCTCTGGTTTTAATTATTTCCTATCTTCTGCTTTTGGTGTTGATTTATTTTTATTTTTCTATGGATTTGAGGTGTAATGTTAGGTTATTTATTTGTTGACTTTCTTTTTTTTAATGAATGAGCTCAATGAAATGAACTTTCCTCTTATCACTGCCTTCATAGTTTCCTTGAGATTTTGATATGTTGTATTGCTATTCTCATTTACCTCTAGGTATTTTTTTTATTTCATCCCTGATTTCTTCTGCTACCCATTCATCATTCAATAGCATAGTATTTAGTCTCCAGTTGTTAGAGTAGCTTCTACTTTTTTCTTTTCTCATTGATTTCTAATTTCATTCCATTATGATCTAATAGGATGCAAGGTATTATTTCTGTTTTTTTTTTGTTTGTTTTTTTCTAAGAGTTGCTTTGTGACCTAAGATATGTTCTATTTTAGAGAAGGATCCATGTGCTGCTGAGAAGAAAGTGTATTCAGTTATCAATGGATGAAATATTCTATATATATCTGTTAAGCCTAAAAATTATTAATTGTATTTTTTAGTTTTATGGCTTTTTTATTTAGTTTTTTTGGAGGATCTGTCCGGTAGTGAAAGAGATGCGTTAAAGTCACTCAGTATTATTGTGTTGTGGTGTATATGCCTCTTGAAATTAAGAAGGGTTTGATGTACATAGATGTTCCACTGTTTGGGGTTTAAATAGTTACGATTATTATGTCTTGTTGATGTATAATTAATTCCCTAAACAGTATGAAATGTCCTTCTTTGATTCTTCTGATTAATTTTGGCTTGAAGTCCATTTTATGTGATATGAGGATGGAAACCCCTGCTTGTTTATGAGATCCATGTGAATTATATGTTTTTTTCCCCATCCTTTTACCTTCAGTCTGTGGATGTCTTTGCCTATGAGGTGAGTCTCTTGGAGATGGCACATTGTTGGGTCTTGTTTTTTAATCTAGTCCACCACTACAAGTGTTTTGATTGATGAGTTAGGCCGTTAATGTTCAAGGTTATTATTTAGATATAATTTGTATTCCCAGTCATTTGAGCTTATTTTATTATTCTGGAGGTTATGTAGATTACTTTTGGGCTCTTCATTCCTGAATGTTTTGGTATATAGTCTTTGAGAAGTTTATTTACACTCTATAAAAATTTAGTCTGGAAAATGTAGAATAACACTGAAAATTGTTTTATATTTTAATGTAAATGAACTTGTGATAAACTGCACTTTTTTCTATAATTTTAGAGTATAGGCATAGGCCACATAATTACATTTTAGTTAACAATGTTGCATGTATGATGTACTGCATGTATGATGGTCATACCATGAAATTATAATGGAGCTGAAAAATTCCTCTTGGCTAGTAACATTATAGATAGATGTCATAATGTTATAGGACAATGCATGTGGAAAGGCTGGTGTAAACAAACTGTGCTGCCCGGTGTTTAAAAGTATATTGCATCTAATTATGTACAGAAAATGATACTTGATAATAATAAATGACTATGTAACTGGTTATGCATTGACTTACTAGATTTTATCATTCTTTTAGAGTATTTTTAGACATATAAAAAATAGTTTACTATAAAACAGTATGCTGTTACATCATCTCATATTTACTTCATCTCCTGATAACATCTTTTTCTATTGTGCTTGATTTAATCTTTTATTCTCATATTTTTTTGGTTTGTCAAGGCTCTAGGAGCAGTAGACAATGTTACATAAATGTGTGTGTGCACACATGCACATGCATGCATGCATATTTATATAACACTAACATGTATATGTATGTGTTTATCTATAAATGTGTGTGTATACCATATAGCTTAAGTACTAAGTGTAGGTTTGTAAGTGCATTTTGTGATGTTTGCACAATGACAAAATGACCTAATGATGCCTTTCTCAGAATGTATATCCATCATTAAGAAATTTCACATTTTATTGTTCTATACTCACCTATAGAGGTGAGCAATTCTGAAATGAAATGCAGCACACAGAATACTCTTTAATTGAAGCGCCTCTGATTCGGAGCCCTTTGTTCAGAGGTATGTGCTTTTGAGTCAGGCTGTCACATGATTTGTGATTCTGAATCTTATGGAGCAGGATGCAATTTATGCAAAAAGATTCTAAATTTATCAGGATGATTTGAAAATGAAGCAAACATTATTGTGGAGTGAGTGGTTTTAAATTCTGTCATCCATGTTTGCTCACACTTACCGAATCATGTTGCCTTTATTGTAGGGCACTGGAGATATTGACTGTCATTTTAAAATTAAGAAGAACTTGGAAAATGCATCCATAAGCCTAGAGTCTAAGAGAAGCCCAGGGTTGTTTGTTGGACTTCAACCAGACGGTCGGGCAAAACCTGTAATTTATACCAAGGATGAGAATGTTTGCTTCTATCCACGAGTAATCCAATGTACGTTTATTCTGAAGTACTTCAACTTTGGTTTGCTTTATGATGGTTTGTGCACAATGGTAGATAATTTCATCACATATTTTTCTAAGAAAATCTCTACTGTTAGGATTTATTGTTTAATAACAATAAATAGTTATTGTTAGTGGAAGAAAAACATAATGAAGACCACTTGCCTCAAATTTGGGGGTAGTTAATGTTAGGTGTAGAGTATTTTGCTGTTGAGCTCCTTTATAATTTTTTAAATTGTGTGTGCATATTTGACTCTTGTTATTTAAGGATATTTCTATATACACGGAGAGAAGATGAGGCTGTTAGAAATTCTCAGCTTCGTTGCTATTAATTTTTAATGCTCTCAGTTATAAAAAAAGAGTTGGCATAAAGATAAAAATAAATGGGATTTGGATTAAAAATAGAATTTGGAAAAAAATCCAAAGATAGGACAGAAATGTGAGTATTTTGAAACTGGTCTCTCATATCTAAATTCAGTTTCTCTAGAGAGTTTAAGTAAAGATCTTGGAACTTTTTAGACAATTGAAGCTTAAAATACATTTTCTTGAACACAAAGGCTAATAAAGTAATGTTATTGTGTTTTTAAATTACTTCAAAATTTATTTCACTGATGTTTGCCTAATCTTGTTCCATGAGTTTGGATTTAATCAAAACCTAGATTTTCTTAGTGAGTCTGACTCTTATTTAGCTGCTGCTTCTTTTTTTTAAAATCAGAGTCCATCTGTGTGTGTGTGTGTGTGTGTGTGTGTGTGTGTGTGTGTGTGTGTATTATCCTAGATAAGGTAGTTTAAAACAAAATCATAAAGCTTGATTTAACAAGACAGTATATCTGGCCCTATTTTTTGCCCTTACTTGTATCAATTCATTTTCAGCTTTAATTACTATATTTAAAATCTTGCAAATTCTTGAGTGAGTATACCTTAATTTACTGCCATCTCTACACCAGTCTGTCCACCCTCTGGTGCTCCACAGGCTGGCATAGTGGTACTCCCACTCAACAAAATGGGTATGCCATCTGCCTCTGGAGCTCAGAAGGGAAGCAGGTGACTTGAATTCATGCAGAAGGGTGGGTACAGAGTGGAGCAGGGGAAGAGCAGTGAGAGATACCTAGCAAGGGACATCAAGCATGCTGGAAAAGCACAGGAAAAAAAAGTAGAAATAATCAGGAAGAGGTCAGAGAAGAAACCATGAGAAGGAAGAAATAATACTTAGGTGACAAAAGGAAAAAAATTTGGCAAGATGTGATCAAGAAGTAATAAAAGGCCACATTTATTAACATGGAACCAGTAAAAATGAAGTTATTCTTCACAAGCTCCATAATTTAATTTGGTTTTAGTACTACAGCATCTGTGGTTTTGTTTTGTTTTTGATTCTTGTTCTATTTACTAGAGAGAACTTCCTGTCTTCCTTTTAGCAAGGTCAACAATAACACAGGAGACATCACTTTAGAAATCGTTTATTGGAGCACTTAGAATTCTAAGAATTTTGAGGAAGGATAGGGAAACATTAGTATTTCTTCAAAAAATAATTAATTTAATAATACATTCCCATGTTCATGAGAATCCCAGTGTTAAATCTGTGTAGGTATGTAAAGCCCTTCAGCTTCTAGAACAAATTTGAATTTTTCTGTCTGGGATGATAATGAAAAGTGTGACCACAGACTAAACTACCACAACTCCTTTAAGAGATTTATTCTGATTCTAATTCATCATTGGATATTGAACACTTCAGCAAAAGCAAGCGCAAAGAATGGTTCCTGTGCCAAAGCTCATGTTTGCTATATTGGGGTGCACCATTGCAAATTCTGTTTTGTGTAAATTTTTTTTTTTGGTACTGGGATTGAACCCAGGGGCACTCCACCACTGAGCCACATCCCCAGCCCTATTGTGTGTTTTATGTAGAGACAGGATCTCACTGAGTTGCTTAGCACCTTGCCATTGCTGAGGCTGGCTTTGAACTCTTGATTCTCCTGTCTCAGCCTCCCAAAGTGTAGGGATTACAGGCGTGAGCCACTGTGCCAGGCTTGTTTTATGTAAATATTTATCCTACTTTTACCTTCACTTCTCTAGGAAATGCTGACTTTTCTGTCAGATCAGAAAAACAAAGGAGTGTGTGTTCTTCTCTAAGTTTTTTGTTATTCCTTCATCTTCTGACTTGGTACTTAGTACATTGAGTACTGAATGGCACCTCACCTTGTGGTATCTCCAAGGTGCAGCACACTCCCTAGCTCAGTCAGTGTATGTGGTGTCTTTTTTGAAAAAATGAATGGTAGAACATAAACTGAGTGAGATTTCATGTCTGAGTGTTATTTTTATATGCTAGCATCATGCTCCTAATTTACCATCTCAACTTCTGTTT
Organism: Xerus rutilus; assembly: GCA_028644305.1. NCBI lineage: Eukaryota > Metazoa > Chordata > Mammalia > Rodentia > Sciuridae > Xerus > Xerus rutilus. Next base: position 112,998,854 of record CM053400.1, read on the forward strand.
TGTCATCTGTAAATATAACATTGCATTACAGTAAGAACTTTCTGCCTTGAACTTATGAGTAAACATATTTTGAGTAAATAAATAATATGCAAATGTGCATGAGTGTACATTGGAAGTAGGAAGAAGCACATAACCTTTAGATTTTTCAAAAAGATTGATGACTCAGAGAGTGTTAACCACTCTTACAGAGTTTTGTCAGGAGTGACAGAATGTTTACTCAAACTTTAGGGTCATTCTCCAACTCATTTTCTAATTTTGGAATCTTTTCTTTTTTTTCATATTTAATTTATTTATTTGCTCTTGGAATCTTTTCTAACTAGACTATCTACATAGGATAGGTTGTAACTTCTCTATATCGAAAAGAATACCCTTGAAATTTTTGGAGTTTTTAGTTGTATTTCAATACAGAGATAGAGCAGCCTCACTCTGTAGCTTGGTTTTACAGCATATATTTTTTTCTCATAGTTCTCTGGAAAGCAGAGTGGAAGTTTTGAGGTGCTCTGAGCAATAAGGGGACTTGGGTAGGGATAATAGTAGGAAGAAAACAGTAAAATTGCCTTTTAAGACACTCCACTTGAGACCTTCCCATGGAGAAGGTACCTTGTTGTTCCCAAGCACACCCTCTGAATGAGTGTCCCTGAGCTCCTTGGAAGTACTTGCACCTCGTTTATGTGTTTACACACTGCTTAGTCTGGCTTGGCTTAGGATCACATGGAGGTACTGTTGTGGCCTACCTAGGACAAGGATAGTTTAATACACTGGGTCTACTCAGCAGATAGTGAGAGGCTTGGAAGTATAGCTGGGTAGAGGGGCAGGGCAGAGTTTCAGCACACAGGTTCTGAGGACTCTAGCCCTGGTCAATGTCCAGGACCTGGTTTGGCCTCTTTCCAGCTGTGTGCTTTCACAGGTCCTGCACCTCTCTTCTGTAAAATGAGGACCAAGAGTGCCTTAAATTGGTAGTATGAGAATCACGTGAATTAACACAAGCAAGATGCTTAGTAGAATCCCGGTTCTCAGCAAATGTATACAAGTGTTTGCTGTTGTGATTATTAGACAAAGAAAAGCATCTCATGTATCTTAAATAGAGTTGACAGATTCCTGTAAGGCAAGAAATGCTATGTCATCACCTCTATTAATCACTTTGGATAAATCACTTAACTTCTACGTGACTTGATTTCTTCATGTATATTTTAGTTAGGATTTTGTTTATTGTGTATTAAGAATTTATAATAAAACTAATTTATCCCACTGCTATTTAGCTATGCTAACTAGCTCATGCAGCAAAACCTCTTCATTCTCTTTCATGCATTTAAAATCACAGTACTATGAACCTTATATACAGGAAAAAGTGTAAAAAGATCTGACCTCTTGAGTCTACGTGATCAGTTATGTAGAGCCTATGGAGAGATTCTTTGTTATATGGATATGTGGATCATTGAGAAATTTCATCCATGTCCATTGCTCCAGATAATGAGCCAATTAATTATTATATTAATTTCATATAATAAGACCTCAATGCTGGATATTGTTGAAAGAACTTTGGATCAATGTAACTTGTAAATTTTCATTAACTTCAATGTACTGTTACTTTTTTAGAACACTGAGGTAAGTGTGAACATATTCTAGTTTTTACAAGTATTATGCCATAAACTTATGTACAAAATTTACCTCCTCTTATTCTAATTCCACTCCAGTTTTATGGCATGAAACTCGTATTTCATATCAAAAGTAATCTGAATATAAATGTTATTAGTAAGTAATTTAGGTTACCAAAGACACAGGATGGGAGACATGGGTTAGATGTTGCATTTTTATTATAATGAGAATTTATTTAAGGTTCAAGTTTTATGGAAGTTCATATTAAGTATGTTTGGAAAATTGATTTTTGTTTCATTCTAACAAAATATAAATATAAGATGGTTCAAATATAAAAATTTAAATGGAATACTGTCATATATCCAATTACCAGATCCCAATTATGCATGCTATAATCTTGTTCATAAAAATATGACTAAAATTTATTTAGATAACAAAATAGAGTACATGGATTTAAACTGTGCATGTACCAAACACTTGACATCATAAAAATTGCTATTTTGTGTAAGTATTCACTTGTTTTACTTTTTTGTTTTAATGTTTATAGTACTAGGGATTGAATCCAGGGGCACTTTACCACTGAGTTACACCCCTAGTTCTTCTTATTTTTTATTTTGAGACAGACTCACTAAGTTGCTGAGGCTGGCCTCAAACTTGCAATCCTCCTGCCATAGCCTCTCAAAGTTGCCTGTTTTATTTTTTAAATAGCTTGTATTTGATAAAAGGAAAGATTTTTGCTAGTTTACTGTAAAATTACAACCTGTCTAGTTGGTGGGTCTTGATACCACTTAAATACTGGATATAATAAGACACTATCTGAAATGAATAATCATCCAAATTCAGGTATATGTGTAATATGTGTATGTATATATATTTTTTTCCCGATATTTCCAGTTAGACAATTCCAGTCCTTTTACCTTCATCACAAGTGTTATTTTACATTGCTGTTTATAAATTTTCATATTTCTTTTAAATTGTGAAAGTTAGGCAAAGAAAGCATATAGATAAGAGTTTTTCCAGTTCAGAGTCTTATAAGAGGGCTGCTCTGTAGTTGAATTTTAGACCTCCTTCTGACCCACCTGGTCTGAAGGCAGAGTGGGCAGCCCTCTGCACAGAGGCATAGGAATATCATCTTGGTGACACTTCCAGAAACATCTTCCATGTTCTGAATTTCCTGCCATGATGTTGTATGAAGAGCTGTCAACTTCCTTTTTGAAGGACTGAGGTGGAATGTTGAGAAGCTGATACGGAGGGTAGGTAGGTGGAAGATGCTCATTCTCATTTCAGTTCCTAGGCAGACCCTGTCAGGCAACCCTTTCTGTGCTTGTTACTAATCTCTGCACTGGCATATCATTGTCTCTTCCATACTCTTTATGCATGCATCCATCTAACATTCATCCATGTATATCAGAGGTCATTGTTCATGCGCCCCCCCTCAGGGATGTAACCCCATCAATGTCAAAAGCCATGTGTTATGCACTGAATTATTTCTAAGGGTATGGCAGTGACTGGAAGAATAGTTTATATTCCCTTATAAGTTCTGAATTTGACATTATTAGTATATAGGTAAATGGAGCCTTAGTTATTGTTTGCAGTCTTTTTGTTTTCTCTACAATTGTTCACTTACTCTCAGTGAATATATTTCTAGTTATTTTTGATCTTCCATTTACTATTTGAAAATTCCTTCACCATCATCAATCTCCAGTATCTAAGCATTGTATTGTAAATGAATTATATGGAAAAAATAATATTTTGCAGGGTTTTGTATTTAAAAGGTTATTATTATATGAAATTTATCTTATAGGATGTATATAACAATGTGTTTATTGACAGTTTTTCAGACATCAGTACTGAGTCGTCTGCATCGCTCCCTATGATTGTCATTAATTCTATTACCTATGAGGTTGTCATGCCTTACTTATGACTTATCTAATTTGTTGAGTACAGTTGTGGTATTCGGAAGTAGCTGCTGTTTAACTTACATAGAATCAGACATCTAAATGATTTTTTGTTGCTCATGTGATCTCTCAAATTTGACATTAATAGTGGGAATCGCTGTCACTTAAAAAGCAAGTGCCCATCCTATGCCTGATTCTAAAGAAGGAACAGAAACAACTTCAACATGAAATCTTAAATATAAATAGCACTCTTGAGCATATACTATAAAATTGAAGTCATTATTAAATTAAATCAGAAATTTACTCTTGAGCAAGGCTCCAGAACAACTTGCTTCTCTATAAAAGATAGACAAGTAGCTAACTTTTTTTCACTTCAGGGTATGTGTATATTTCTTTGATTTTCATAATCTGGTAAGATCATATAAAGTTATGTTTAGAGGATACTTTAGTCAGTTTCCTCTTTTGAGAAAAGCAAACTACCAGATTACCAAAGGAGTTCCCATTTAGAATCTAAGAAAACACATCTTAAATAAGTCATTTGATTCACATTGTGATGTTAAACTGTTGCTTGGATTTACAAAGCAGGGATAGGTTTTATAGGAATACCATCCATGCATATAGCCTGCTGGTAAGAATAACAAGTCATTTTCTAGTAACTCTGTAATGCAGAGGAAAGATTTGACTAGGCATTGAAATAGAAACAATGGGAAAACTTAAACTTGCCTAGCTGAGCATATGGTGAACATTCTGTGAGGACACAAGTGCTTTTGAAAGGATGATATCTTTTAGAATTTTAATTTCAGTTGGCAGAGAAAACCCAATGGGGATGTCTGCAACACCCAGCCAAGGGGAAGAAAAGATCCATGAGTCACAAAACCAGAATGTAATACCATCAGAACCTGAGGCTGGGGATCTCTTACCTTCTTCAGCTGCAAGTAAGCACCAAATATTTTCTTCCTCTTTTGGTTTATTTAATGACATTACTTCTTCCTAGTTCATATGGTATACATTATTTATATATATATATACACACACACACACATAAAATATGATGTGTATTATCATGTATACATATCATATGTGTACATAATATATATATAATATGATATGCATACCATATGAACTGCTTTTAAGCTTTTTCATGTTTAGTTTTATATTGGAAAAATGTACATATTTTAAAATGTGTTTTTGTCACAAAAATGTTTTTTTGTCTTTAATTTAATTTTGTGTTTAGAACAATGACTTCAAAAGAAGATGGTATTAAATTGTGACATCAATTGGACTATTACATATAAAATATTTCATGAATATATCTTATAAACAAAATACAAATTCACAACAAAATATAAGCAACAACAGAAAGTAATATACATTTTTTTCTGACATAGAAACTGAGGTATGAAGGTCCTAGAGGTTTGAATTTCTAATTTTTATCTTTGCCTGTTTGATCATTTTTCTTGCTCTTAAATGTATTACATTCCTCTGACTGCGAAGCATAATGTATGCTATCTGACAAATTTAATGTTTTAGAATCTAGTTATCCTTGGATAGAATAAAATAGTGGACTACTGTCTTCAAGCCATTTTTTTAAACCTATCTTGGGAAAAAACTAGAATGTTACCTTTAAAAAAATGATTTTTGAAAATTAGTTACTGTGTGTGCCATCTTTCTTTCAGATAGTGAACAGATAATACATGTTTCATTGACAAGCCTATTGTATTATAACATCAACCACAGGGAATTTGGCATTTTGTTTTTGCTGCGTTGGACTAGTTTCAGTTCTACATTTCCCTACCTTACATCATGAATCCATGTAGCAGGGTGAGAAATTACACTGCATGAGAAACATGTGCTTAGTTAAAATTTCTCACAGAAGAATTAAACATTGTGTCAGGAAGCAGTGGTGCCTAAATTAGAGATGGCTACCTCAAGTAAAATTAGATATGGTTAAAAATAGTTGAAATTTCTAGGAATAGACACTTTTTTTATGGTTTGCCAAATGCTTAAGAGAGAACCTTCTACATGTCTTATAAAATTTGTCTGTTCTTGCAAAAACGTTTTAAAAAATGTTGCCATTGTTAAATTTTAAGAAGTGGAAGGCATAAATTTTTGATTGAAGGAGATAAAATATATTACTTTTGTATTACTACTACAAAAATACTTGAGGCAACTAATTATAAAGAGAAAAGGATTATTTGGCTTACAATTTTGGAGATTCAGAGCCCAAACAGTGACATGGGATAGGCTTGGCAAGGATTGCCCTTTGACTGCATCTGTTCCTTATAATGCAGTTGACAATGAAAGTACATGTTGGGGGTAAGCACATGATCACATCTCATACTGGAGCACAGAGAGACTAGAGTCCTACAGTCCCATTCAAGGGTCTTCCCCCAATGACCAAAGGAGGTATCATCTCTCAAAGTCTCAAAGTTTCCATCACCTACCAATAAGCCACCCTAGGGATGAAGCCTTAACATAAGGACCTTTGGCAGACATTGTTACTCTCATTCAAACCATAGCATCAAGTAATTTTTAAAATTGACAAAATTAGGCTTAATGATGTGTATACACACACACACACACACACACACACACACACACACATTTTCAAATAATTCTTTCACTTAATCATCAAATATGCATTGTGCATTTAACTAAAAGTCGGATGTGAGGAAATAAAGTGGTGTGCAAAAGAGGTCTTAGCCCTCTTGGAGTTTACAGCTGAGTAGGTCAGATAAACATTAAACCACACAAAAACATAAGGCTAAAAACTGACAGTTGAGATGAAGGACACATCCAGGGCATGCTAGACACAAAATAAAATTTGACCCATAAAACAATGTAAAAGACTATAAGTTCTTCATTGTAGTAAATGGCAATACACCAGAATTGGGGTCTGGGCCAAAGACTGAGAAAAGGGAATCTGAGCTTAATTTATTCATGAGCTACTTAAATCATTGGCATACCAGTTTTTAGATTTGAACATGAAATCCTGAAAATCTTGATGATATAGTTCCTCTAATACAAGTGCCATCTATAAAATTAATGTTCATGATTTGTTTAAATTTTGCCATCTTTCATTGCAATAAGAACGGTTTTTATGAGCATCCATGACTTTAGGTGGGGAAAAAATGTCTTTGTATATGAATATTACCTAGAAGGCTCTCATTCATTACTGAATAATTAGATCATGACTTCCTTTAGCAGTCTTTTCTCTATTAAGAGTTGCAGTAGTTAAAATCATTTCTTGCAAGAAATACTTTCCTCTTGGTTTTGCAATTTAGCTGTCATATTAGATAGTTTGGATTATATTAGCTATTCATATGAAAATATGTATTAGTTAAAGTATTTTAGAAAACATATTTCCTACTTTTAAAGACATCTAAAATCAACTATCAGTTTCTGAATAGTATGTTTATCAGTCCACTTTTGGGATAGGGCAAGATGTATAGTTTTGGGGTTTAGGAATAATAGACAAAATACAGCATTGTGTCTACATACAGGCACTTGAGCAGGCAGTGTGGCCAGCATGCCAGTCCTTGCTGTGTCTGTGTCGGATGCTCAACAATGATGCAGGGAAAGGCCTAGTCTATGCCCCAGTCTCAGCTATGGCACATCCTTTCTTTAAATCTATTTAGGTGTCAACACTTCAAAACACAGAGAAGCATGGGCAAAAAATTAAGAAATGTATTATCCAGTTGAAAAATTCTTTAAAAGCAGTTGTCAGTAAATTAAATTTATTCAGAAAAAAATGTGGAACTCATAAAGCATAAGGAAAAATATTAAACTTTTATACATACTACTTCCAAACAGCACTTTAAAATTTATTTGCATTTGTGTGTGTGTGTGTGTGTGTATACACATATAGGTTATATTCAGTATTCAATTTTGTAATCTGCTTTTCAGTTAATAGAGGATAGTAAACATTATAAGTATTTTTAATAATATTAAGTATTCTTTTATAAAATAATAGGTATAAATGGTCCATTGTATAGATATACCATAACATGTTCACCTAGTCCTTTACTATAACTTTCAGTGGGCACTCATCTATATTTTACATGTTTTTAAGAATAATTTCTAGAAAGGAAATTACTAGGTAATGGATTATATTGATTGCTCTTCCTCTTATGGTCTTAGCTCCTTTTTAATATTACAAAACCCCCACTCATCATTCAGAGGAAGCATAGATTTATGTTTTATGCTGCTGTTATTGTAGTAAATTACAATGTGAAGGTGATGTCAGTTTTCATTTATGATAAAAATGAGAACTTGAAGAGACCTTTGATATGATAAAAACAATGGAGAAGTTGACATCAAGATTGCAGAAACAATTGATTCATCTCAAGCTATCCCAATCACTTGAAAGTACCTTTCTGTGTTCAGCAGAAAACCCACTGGTAAATTCTTTTGTCCTATAAAACATCAGTGTCCTCCTCTATAAAACAGCCCTTATTTTTTTTCTTAGTATAATCTTATTCTTAGTATATTATTCATACACACACACAAACACACAAACTAAAAAGTGGATTCTGTTTCTTTTTGGTATATTCTCTTCTGTTTTAATACTTTCTCTAAAAATATGTTTTTTAGACTTCTGTGAATATTTCTCTTCAAGTGTGAATCTTCAAACAGGAGCCTCTATTCTTATAAAATCTGAACAGTTACAATAATGATATTCCTTTAATGTGGATACATCAGTTAATGCTGTCTTGGCTTGTAATATGTGTTCTGGTCATCTTTATTGCATTCCCATATATATTATCATCATTAAGATATTTTTTTGTGCAAAATATATAACTGATGCTTTCAATCAAGAGACAGACTTTTACCTTGATACTGATTAGTTTTTATCTTTGTAGTATCAATCCAGCATTCTAGCATATTGGGATACCTTTGATTATTTGATCTTGTTTTCTCTTTGTCAGCTGTCCCTACTGGCTTTGTTCATTCTGTGCTTAGTATAAAGGCCTGCTATACCTCAAATCAAGAAACTGATATCAGGACTATTTAAGGCTATTCGTGTTCATTTTATAGAAATAGGTATTTTTCCTTTGCAAGTTAACTGTACGGAGAATACCTGAACTACTTTTATTTCCCAGATGACTTGTTTTAAAGTTAGGGTAGAGCCATGACCATTATTCTGATATTGTGCTACCAAATGATTAAGGGCACTTGTTTTCAATTGTTGCTCTACATTTTAGTGTTAATGAGCTTGTCTTTTTATGGCCATGCTCTGATGGTGATTCATGCCTTAAGCTGACTTCAACTTTGATCTACCTGGGAACTATAAAAATTGGTTAATTTGTAATTTATTTCAGAGTTATTTTTCTTCCTCCAGACCTGCAAGAGACCAGCACCACAAAGAGGTAGCTTAGCGCTTTTCTTTTGTTCTGAGTCAACCTGATGGCAGCTTAATTAAAATGTTCTGTCACCCACACAGGTATTTTTTGAGTCATCCAAATGCCTTTTAGGTAGCATAGATTTTCTTCAGGGAGACCCTGAAGGAGTCTGTTGCCTAATCCAACATGACCGTCATCAAATATTCTCCAGCTTAGAGTATTTTAAACTTCTAGTCAACAAAAGCAACTGCTTTTATGGTTCGCAGATGGAGAAATTTATAGTCTGAGACTAATGGACTATGGTTCATTTCCAAAAGATCATGGCAGTAGATGGTATTCATATTTAATTGATAACAGCCTAAACTTTAATACATCATTATATATTATAGATTATGCCATATTAAGTCATCAATTTTGTAATATGAGGACACCTTGACTATGTGTTATATTTGTGCAAATGATGTAAGGAAATGTTAGCACAGGAAGAAGGAGCCCTAGAGACCATCAACTCATTTGCAGATGATATCAAATAAACTAGTATATACACACACATGGACATGCAAAAGACTACAATAACCAAGACGTCTTGACCTCATTCCAGGACTTTTCTGTGTGTTTGCTCACTGTTGAGTATTCATGTTCACTGGTCTTCCTGCCTCACTCTCTTCCTGCTCCTGCTCGCCCTATTTTAGACTAATCCCTTTAATACTCAACTCATATCCCTCTCTGTGGCCTGCACAAAGATTCGTCAGCTCCCTTGCCACTTGCCATGCCTTTCATGATCTCACATCGTATCTCCTGTTGTGTGCAGCTGTATACTGGCACTTTCAGTTCTGCCAGCATGCCTGCTGTTGTAAGCCCCACCATGCCGAGGAATGCTGTTCCTTCTGTCTAGAAGTCCCTTCCTGACTTTCCCCCAAATTTTATACATATTTCTCTTTTCAGCACTGAGGTTCCCCTAGGAAGCCTCTTCTGCTCACTCCTCTACAGTTACCACTCCGTGCTCTTGATGACATTTGAACTCTGTAGTACTTCTTTTTTTTTTTATATATTTTATTTTTTTTCCTCAAAAGTTGCATTTTAATACATGTTATCAAACATAACAGAAAAAAAAATTTTCAGAAGCTGTACACACTGTTCACTGAAAACATTTGTTGAGGCAAATAGAAAAAAATATTGTTACAATCATAATTTTTCTAACTTTGCACAAAATTATAAGCAGATTACATTCTTCATATTAAACATCTTTATATGCAGGAAAGGGGAATGAGTATAGTAAAGATGGTTGATAAAAAAATATATATAAATATATATATATATACTGTTCATTGAAAGTGCATATAAAGATGTTTAATATGAAGAATGTAATCTGCAGTACTTCTTTTGTTTTTCTATGAATGTCTTTGCAGGTTCCGAATAAAAATATTTGTGTCTTTCTCCACTAGATGGTGTGTATCTTCAGGGCAAGACTCAATCTTTCCAACTTAATCAGTGCCATTATAAGATAGTAATAAACCTAACTTGGTACCCAGTAAATAACAGGAATTAAATAATGCTTTCTTGAAATAAATAAAAGTGGTCCTTTTACATGGTTTAACATACTCATAAGATAGTGAATAAATGATTAGCATCTGTAAGAGTAACCTGCTGACCTAAGATCATGAATGGTTCTCTTGACTCCTAGATGTGTTACAGACTTGTTGGTAGAATCTGGTTACACTGTTGTCTAGCACCTAAAGAAATTACAAATGTGTTTGATTACAGGTGGCAGGAAAAACAGTTAGATATTCACATATAACATGTGAATCTTGAATAAGAGATTTTATTATGAAATTTTGTTAAACCAATTTTTGTGGTCTTTTCCAGGTTAGTTACCCTTAATATTATATCCAGAATGGTCTGGAAATTGCACTTGCTTTTCACATTTTTTATTGGTGCATTTATAGTTGTATGTATTGATGGTATTTGCTGTTACATATTTGTACATGCACAAAATATAATGATATAATCTGACCAATATCCCTCCCAGCACTTCCCTCTCCCTTCCCACCACCCACCCTCACACTTTCTTTGCCTGGGTTGGAGGCTTCTGCCTGTGTAACTCTGGGCAAGTCACTTAATGTGAGTTTTGTCCATCTGCTTAACAGTACCTCATAGGACTAGCATGAGAATTGAGACTGACATGATAATTAATGAATGTTAAGCACTGACTGCTGCTGTGTCCTGGTGAATTGTGTTTAGGTTATGGAACACCTTCAATCTTGTTTAAGTACAGGGCTTTGGAGTTAAACATTCCACAGTTTACTTACCATGGGATTTGATTTTATTATTTAAACTCTGCCTCTTAATCTTAAAATGGACCTCATAATTTGATTCACCTCATAGATTTGTAATGACATTTGAATAAAAAATGTATGTAACACATTTAGTACAGAGCACAGCATACAGTAGGAGCTTAATAAATGTTGATTGTTACAATAGTTGAAGAGAAAATACCAACTGTTATGATAGAGATTACTCAGAACACTAAAGAAAAAGTAATATCAGTTCTTTCATAGCATTTTTTCCATTTATAATTTTTAATCTTCCAGTTAGTTTTGTTATAGCTTAGTAGGAAATTACTAGTTATTTGCTGGGTTCACTGTTCTTGATGCTGTGCTAATAAGATTCGAGGTGCTATTCAGGGCTTCTGTTGGTTTTAGTCCATAAAATTCAATCTTCTAACTCTTCAAACCCTTCAATGTAAGGAAATTTATCTCATTATCTTGAGTGCGTAATATTTCTATGTAGAAATATAAGTTAAGAACTAAGGTGCCATTGTTGGAATGGTTCCAGACAGTCAGTGCTGAGTAGCTTGGGAGATGCTGTCAGCACTCTTACGTGGGTCAGCAGGCTTAAAAGCCTGTGAAGAAGACGCACATTCTAGTTTGGGACTTCTTAGCTGTTTGGGCACTGCTGGCTGCCAGAAGCTGCCTTGTGAAGTGTTAGTGCCATGCAGACCCCGTTCTGACAGGCAGCTGCTCTGAGCATCTCAGGAACTGTTTGCACATGTGAAAATTCTCTTTAGTTTCAAATCCTTTTCATTGTCCTCTTCAGTCAGATTTTATTTTCAGAAATATTTCAGAAAATTTTTCTGTTCTCAATTTTGTATTTTTATATCTCATTGGAAAATATGTTTTAATTTCATCTTTTTGTTACTTTATATTACAGTATATACATATAAAAAAAATCCATGAGGCAAGTAACTACTTTATGGAAAATCCATGGGCACAGAACTGCTAACTGTCTTGCCCTCCTGGGTCACTGCATTGCAAACAGGTGAAAGTTTACCAGGCTCTTCAGATATTTATTGTTCTAATTTAGTTTACTTTAGTAGTTGAGTTTCTGTTGACCACGATCTTACTGGAGAGAGACAAGCACAAATCACCTCTCTGGAGTTCTTCTCAGTGCCTCCTCACCTTACCTCACACACCCTACCCAGTTTTGATGTCCTTGGGCTCCCATGTGACAAAGGATTTTGTCAACTCAGTATTGTATCTGATCTGCCACTAATGCCTTTTTTCCCATATAGAAGAAATCAGACATTCCCAAAGCAGCAAGACTCTTCTGTCTGAAGATGAATGGAAAGTGATAGTGCTGACGGGAAATACTGGCACTCAGGCCAATGTCACACTCTGGGTGTATGGAGATGAAGGAGTCACTGGACCAATAAGTCTTAGCAAGGACAGCCCAGAGCAGCTCTTCCTTCCAAGACAGGAGGATGAGTTTCAGGTAAACAAAATCATCAGCAGCATTGTTCTTTGAACTTTGCAAAGGTATTTCTGAAATACAGAAAAGTGTGATAGTGTGTATGTCCTATATAAAATGAGTCTTTATTAGAGTCCCGATCAGTCAGTTATGTTAATTCCTATTGTAATAATCAAAGGAAACATTGTTGCTCACATATCTTACATATGCAGGGAAACTTGTAGGCGAAAAGTATTTTCTTTAAAGACAATTCATTGTAGGTCATTGATTTGAAACTGGCCTCATAAACCATTAGCTTCAATTCAAATTATAACCATGTTATAAGCAATCCAGATTCTTCTGGCAATGAAAACTCATCTTTTGTATACTTGCATATATTTTTAGATGTTGCTCACCTGAGCTGTATGGGTTTGAAATTATTTTCTTGGCATCTTTATAAACCAGATTCTAAAGCTTTGTCTATGCCTATTGTAATTTCTCTTTTATTTCCTAGTGTCAGAGAACACTGTGTTTTGAATACAGCCATTTGCCCCATCTAGTGCCTCAGAGCATTGGCCAAATTTCAATTAGGACAATTACATTCTACTTCACTAATTCACACCCCACACCCTGCAGGGTGAAAGCTATACAGTTCTTTGGTGCATTGTTAAACAGCAGTCACTGTCCCTGGAGAGTGAGTACTCCTTTTGCATCCTAAGGCTAGCTAGAAAACAGAGAACCAGAGAGGACAACCAGAGTCACTAGGAAGACAAGGCTATTCAGGGCTACAGTACCTGGCTCTTATTAATATTCAAATGGTTTCTAAATCTCCAGACCTGAACCTGTTGTTGTACTTTCGCAATCATTAAGTTAGGTTTATTAGTGAAGAAAAGCAGTTGTCTGCAGTCATGAAGCAGCACTTTGGCTCAATGCACCTTATATGTAATGTATTTCCAAAGATTGTTTGAAGATGATTGTTTAGAACTTAGAATGCGTATATTATGATTAGAACCCAAGGCCATGCCACAGCAACTTCATTTTCCACAATATGCCTTGTGATGTATGTATTTACATTCTGATAAATCCTTTTTATGTTTTCCTGGAAAAATTTACCCAGAATTGAAACGTAGAATGGTATAGATTCTCATGATTGCACATTGGAATCACCTGGGGAGTTTTCAAAACTACTGATGACTATTTCCACCCCCAGAGATTCTAGTTTATTTTTTTCTGGGGTACAGCCTGGGTATGGAGATTTTTAAAAGCTCCCTAAGTGATTCTGAAGTGTAGTCAAGCTCGAGAGAAATCTCGTTACAACACTAGAATGTGAATCAGGTGAGCTGGGTTGGAGTCCTGGCTTCCCATATGTTAGCTGTGTGATCTTGAATATGTCGCTTAATTTCTGCAGGCCAGCATCATCTTTCTGGATAGAATGGAGGCAATAATATCCATTATTTCTAAATTCTAGGGTTGTCTGATAATAAAAAGCAAAAAATGTATAAACCTTAAAAAGAATTTATTGGCATACAGGAAATGTAGTCAATTGGTTAAGAATGGAGGCTTTGTAGTCGTGGATGACAAATTCAAATTGAAATCAGCCTCTCACTAGTTCCCTAACCTTGAATTGATGGCCTGTACTGTGAATCCTGAGTTTCCTTCTTAAAGAAAAGAGTAATAATACTCACTCAAAAACCTTTCTGTGAGATTTAAGGAATGTTTAGGAATGTCTATGCTATTTATTGTGCCTGGTAGATGGGAAATACCCAACAGATGAAAGATATCATTATGGTTGCTAAGAATTCTCCCTCTTCTGGTCCATGGCATCAGGATATAGTCCCTCCTAGACTTACTCATTAACCATGGAGTGAGGGCAGAGACTCATCCAGCTCCAAGCTGACTCTAGGCCAGCAGTATGGGTATCACCTGGGAGCTGGTTAGACTTGCCAGAATCTGACCTCAAAATCCAATGGGATGGAATCTGCATTTTAACAAGACCCTTAGGTAATTTTGTATATACACTAAAGATTGAGAAGCATTGGATTAGGGGTTACTAGGCATTGGGGCTGGGGACTCTTGATATCTGACAACCCTACATTAGGATTAGTTAGCTCACTCCTACTATCTCTTTCTCTTCTGTGGACATCGATTTCCTTTTTATTGTTGTCATTTTTCACCTCTGAATTTATCTTTCATTCTCTTTTTTTTCCTTTCAATCAAAGTGAGCATAAAACCATTTTTGAGGACAAGGTGGTACATCTGATTGAACAGGTTTGAGTTCACATTTTACTTTTGGAAATTACTGTGTTTCCAGCTGTTTGTCTTTAGACAAATTACTAAATGTCTTTGGATTTCTTCATTTGTTAAGGTAAACTCTTTGAAGAGCCTTCCTCTTCCCAGGGCTGCTATGCAATTGGAAGAGACCATGCATGTCCAGCCTGTACACCCTGGCTGGCACGTCTCACCGCATGGTATTTCAGCCTCCTGAGGTAACAGCAGATAGGCATGAAGTTACATGTTTGTTACCCGAGTACTCAGATATCTCTGTATTGTATTCATTTAGAATATGGAGAAAGGGGAAGTTTATAATAAAGTTCTAAGAGATCCTTGGGACAACAGAAGGAGATCTAAAGGTTGGTTTACCTTTCAGAGATAAACCAGGTCTTGAATGAGGGACCACTTCTGGTGAGAAGAGCTGGCCTTTGAGTTCCGTCATTATGATCAACTCTGGGAATAAGAAAGTAGGATGGGGATTGAAATGGACTGTGAAGGATTACCATCTCTCTTTTCCTTCCTTCCATCAACATCAGTATAATTGCTCCTGAACTGCTGAAACAGGCTCAGGGATGTGTTAGCTGCTAGAGACCAGGGGTGGGGTAAGGAGGATGTGGTGGTGAGTAATTAAAAAAATAAAAACAAAAAAGAGTCTCAAAGCAGGGAACATGGGAATGAAGTGGGAATTTGGATGGCTTTTGGGTCACCTGACCATCCCAACTCTGCTGAGATGTAGACCATAGGTAGGCAATGATGTAAGTCAATAAAACATGTGAGGAGTACCTGCCTATGTATCTTGAGTCTGTAGCAGTGGTGGTTACTTATAGTAGAAATAATGATAATGGTTATTATCAATTCAGTCATTAAATAATAAGGTAATAAAATACAGTTTTTAATCCTTGCAGTTTAGCATCCTGGATGTATTTTATTATACTGAAAATATCTGCTTATAAATCTATCTCTTTCTCTAGGTATATTTCTCTAAGTTAGAAACTCTAAGGTCATTTTAATGTTTGCATACCTGTGGCCTTGCAAAATGTCTAGAGTATTGTTTTAATAAACATTTATGAGTGGAAATGAAAATTTTGTGTAATAGCATTATGTCCTTTCAATAGACAGAGGAAGGACCAGCAATGTAGAACACTATGTGGTATTCTGTTTGTATCAGCATTTCAATAGAGCTCATAGTAATTTCAAGGCTATTTCTCCACAGCACTACCTGGATTAACAAGTACTCTGGGGCGTGTCAAAAACTAACCTGTGGGCAGGTTTGTTGGTCTTCCTTGAGCTTAGAACATCTATATCTTAGCTTAGAAGGCAAAGAAAGAGGATTTTCAGAGTAGAAGGAAGTTCTAGACTCACAGAGACTTTGTTGTAGAAATTGCTGTATATTTAGCTTTTGTGTGTGAGTGTGTGTGAAAATTGATTTTTTTTTTCATCTTAAAATAAGAGCCTATCTTTCTGTCATTGGAATTCAGAAAGTGTTGGCTTCCAGTGAGAAATGTGTGGTAGTCAGAGAACTGAGCATATGTATGTTTTTTATCCTATTCTTTCATCTGACTCTTTCTGCATATTTTTAGTCAAGTTTCATGATATTTCTGTCTCATATTCTATGTCTGTGAAGTTCACTGATAGCTTGAGAGGACTTCATCTCCAGACTCTGAAAGGGTCCCTGAGAGCTTTTCAACTATCAGCAATACAAAAACACAAAGAATATAGAAATTCAGTATGAAGAAAAAAAATAAACAGCATGCTTAATTTTTTTAAAAATGTGCTATTTTTTTCTCCTTTGTATTTCATTCAGGTTGAAATAAGAAGGATTGGAGAGATATATAAGATAAGGATAGGACATGATGGAACTAGCAGGCAACCCGAGTGGAGCTTGCAAAGGGTAATTTTGTTTTTTGTTTAATGCTTTGTAGTTATTCTATAATGAAAAGCAAGCAGGCCACGTAAAGCAATGAGAAAGATAACATAGTTTACTAATTGCTGGAAATAACATGAACAAATGTTTGGACATAATACTTTAAAATGTTTAAATGTTTTATTCTTATAAAAGTTTTTTTTAAATGGCATTTTTAATAGTGATGTAGCAAAGGTATCCATTCATCATGGCAGAAAATTTGAAGAATACAGTGAAGTACAAGAATAAAAATACGTTGTTATTCATTGATTTTAAGTGACTACTCTGCTGGTTTGTTTTCTTAAATTTTTTTTTTAATGAATCACTCTCATATGCACACGTGCTTTCACTCTTTCTAAATATATATATATGTGTGTGTATATATATATTGTGTGTGTATAACATGTAGATACACCTTTATATTTATAAACACATATATGTATTTATATTCATGTTTTATGTATAAGTAAATTTATTTTTCATTTTTAATGAAATTGAATCTTGCTATATATGCAGTTTTGGATTCTATTTAGTTTTCTAGCTTTACTTAATCATGGCCATAATAATAAGTTTTTGTTCAGTGCTTATCATATACCCACTGACTTACAAATACTACTGTATTTTTGCCTAACAACAACCTTTGATTTAGGTATTATTAATATTCCTGCTTTATAGATAAGAAAACTAAAGCCTAATAAAATTAAATAATTCTACTGAGATCACTTAGTAAATTGTCTTATTTATTGCATGATGGACTCTAGAGGCTGAACTCTGAAGCACTGTTATTGGCCTTAAGTTTATTTTTTAAAAGAGATATCACTGGGCATGATGGGGCACACCTATAATCCCAGTGGCTCTGGAGGCTGAGGCAGGAGGATCACAAGTTCATAGCCAATATCAGACTGGGGATGTGGCTTAGTGGTTGAGTGCCCCTGAGGTTCAATCCCTGGTACCAAAAAGAAAAAAGAAGAAAAAAAAAAAGATAGATGGCAATTAAACTCTTAGTGGCCTTGAGATTTCCAAATGGAAGTATTAGATTATAGTGGCATAAGATAGTTTAAGTTATAGAACATCTCTCTTTTCTGGTTTTAAATACTATGTCTGTCACTGATTTCTTCATAGTGTATGATCTCTTACTTTAAAATGTTTGAGATTCAAAAATGTGGATACCACTGATAAAGTCTGACAAAATATTTTTCAATTTTAAGTGTTTCATAGTCTAATCTGTAATTTTTATTATTGTATCTTTGGTTGTGTAATTAAAGAAAGTGAGAAAATGTTAATTTCATTGAAATATTAATTGAATAGATTTTTTAGCACACACATAATACAATGAAGCTTATTCTCTTTAGTGCAGGAACAGTTGAGTACATTACAGTCAGTCAAGTATTTCTTAGCACCCAATATATGCCTGGCATTGTGCCAGGTGCTCTGGGGAATGGAAGGAAATAATATTTCAAAAGAGAACAAGGAATGACCTGTTAAAAAGAGGATGCAAAAACCCATGGAAGCTTCAACGTTTTAGTAAAATTACAACCTTTATACTTGTGCATTCCTGGGAAAGACAAACGTTTTAGAAAAACACTTACTTATGAGTTGTTATCCTATAGTTAGATTGTGTAGATTGTTCTTTCTCTGGGGCCTTTGAGAAGAATGTTCAAGGACATTTTAATTTGTTATTTTTGTTGCTATAACAACATACCTACCTGAGTCTGGATGATTTATAAAGGAAGAAGTGTATTTAGCTCATGAGTCTGGAGGAATCCTGGGTTGCCATGTCTTATAAAGATTTCATGTTCTACCATTACATGGTGGCAAAAAGTGGAAGGGCAAGTGAGCACCTAGAAAAGGACAAAACACAAGAGTGGTCTTGCTTTAAAATAACCTACGCTTGCAGTAACTAATCCAGTTCTGTGAGAACCGCATTAATCCTTCCTAATGACATGGTCAACCTCTTAAAGGCTCTACCTCCCAATACTGCCACAAAAACAATCAAATTTCAACGTGACTTTTAGAGGGACAAATCATATTCAACCACAACAAGGTGTACAACAACATCACCATATAGTGATTCTCCAACCGGATGGAAAAACTTCTCAAGCAGAGACTGTTGGAGGAAGAAGCACTCAGTTCTTAAAACTAAGGGAGGGATTTCTCTGCTCAATGACAAAGGCTTCTGTAAAGATCAAAGTGGGTGAGACGTTAATTAGCTGATTCAACAAATGAATTGAGCAACTAGAAATGTAATTAAACCATCAAAATGTTTTGAAAGAAGGGTCATTTCCCACCACTTAATTTTTTTTACTTTGAAGTGATTTCAAGTTTATATGAAAAATTAAAGAAGAGAAAAACATTACCTGATTTCACCCACATTTACCAGTGGTTAACCTTATGCTCCATTTAGTTTATTATTCTCTGTTAAACTTTGTGTATGTATGTGTTTTCATCATTTGAGAGATGTTATTGATGAAAACATCGTATTTTAGCATGTTTGTGTCTTATTCATCATAAAATGTTTACCAAGTTGAGCACCCATTCACGATTCTTGCCTGAATCAGTTTTTACTATGATGGTTCCTAAATAGTGATTTTTTCTGATCTGATTGTTATTTCTCCATTTATTGCCAGTCTACTACAAGATAGAGCTTTCCATTCTTCTTTCTTTAAATCTCTCTCTCTCTCTTCCTCCCTCCACACACACATGCACAGATAGATAGAGATATAGATAAACTACTTTCTGTAGTTTCTGTGGATTCAATCAACCATAGATGGAAAATAGTTTTTTAAAAATTGTGTCTGTACACAAAGACATTTTTCTTCACTTTATACTGTAAGCAATATAGTGTGACAATTATTTATGTAGCATTTATATTGTGGTAGTTATTATAAGTAAGCTAGAGATGATTTCAACTGTATGGGAGAATGTAAATAGGTCATATGCAAATATTATGGCATTTTGTATAAGGAACTTGAGCATTCATCCATGTTAGTATCCACAGGGTCCTGCAATCAATCCCCTGTGTATCAAGGGATGAATCTACTAGCATCTACTTATAGATTTTTATTTTATTTGATAGGTTTAATATATTTTTATCATTATCTCTTTTGCTGCTGAAATAATTTGGCATTTTAAGCTCCTATATCTATCATTTCGACCTCTCACTATCCATTCTATGAAGGCTTCTTTACTTTTTCACATAAAAAGACATTTTAGGCTCATTTAGTAATTTCTTTCCCCAGCTCCGGAATCAACTATTTTTCAAGAAGCCCTAGTTTTTTTTAATGCAGAATGGTATTTAGAAACCAATATTTATTCAGGAATATACAGGGAGAAGTTATTATTTCCTCTAATGCCCACCCACCTCAGCCCAGAGGCCACTTCCTCTGATGTGATAACCTGGCTGTGCATCTACTTTCCCAAGATTCTCTCCACTAAATGTTTCCATGGTGAAATGAGTCTGTGAAACACTGAGCTTTTCATTCTTCTCTTGGAGAGTCAGAGTGCATTATAAATATAGTAAAGGCTCTGAGATGCCCTGTGGTAAAGAAATCAGTTTAACAGCATTTCCAAAACTAAATTCACCATGGGACCATATTTTTCAGGTAAAATCTATTAACATCCTATAAAATAAATATTGTGTATTATTGTAGGGGCTTGAGGTGTTTGGGAGCTGATCTAGGAAAAAGATATGACCACAGGGCAGAGGCATTAGCACACACAAGTTTTATTGGGTAAAGCCTTGAAAAGTTTGGTGTATGGGAAGTTCCTCCCAGCAGATCCTTCCAGAGGCTTCCCTGACTGGATGCATATGCAGAGAGAAGGGCAAGGAAGCTCCCAGGAGTGGAGTCTCTGAGTGCACAGCAGGCACTGTGCGTGCGTGTGTGTGTGTGTGTGTGTGTGTATGTGCCCGTGCTTGTGCGTGTGTCAGAGAGCTCCTTAGGGCTATGGCGACAGTTGGGGCCTCATATCAGTATGCCATATCTTACAAATTGAACAACATCAAGGTGAGGTTTTGTGAAGTATGCAGAGCAGGCAGCCTCTAAGTAGCTAAATATTTTCCTTGGGGATTTTTATTTACAACAAAAATTTGGGATATTTAAAAAAGTCATCAGATATGTGAAAATTTGAGTTTGGTGTTCATGAACTTTTGTCCTAATGGGTTTCAGCCTGCATGAAGAAATAAACAATGTAAGGTCCAGTACACACAAGCCATCTTTGGCTCATTATATCACATTTATATGCTAGGAAAAACACTTTCATGTTTGTATGAATCTGATCGTAGTTAACAATATAGAGGGGTTTATAATTTACATGACTTAGAAAATGACTAACTAATATGCTAATCCATTCTTTTGAGCTCTCTAGGCCGGAGGAGAGTTCCGGAAGAGGTGATAAACACTAGATCCAAAGGAACCATTTTTAACCTAGAAATAGCTAGATGGGTGAATTATTGGGTTATGATGGTACATCTGAGAGGAGATGATTGATTCAACATAGGTCTGCCCTTAGTCATTACAATGATATAAAATTAGAATGAACATTGCTCTCTTTCAATCTGGGTGGAGAACAAGATTGAGTAGCAAATTAGAGAGCAGGTAAAAGCCCAACTGCATGTTCAAGCCTTAGTAGTATTGGGTTTTCAATAAGAAAGATGAATGTGTTCCCTAGAGCAACTGGGGAGCCTTTGTGGACAGAGGGGACCTCAGAGAATGGAGAACTGTGAGTGAGGGCAAAGTTGGGAAATGGTGAGTGGAATGTGATTTGCCTATGACCTGTTTCAGTTATCAGTGATTCATGGGGATAATCAAGAAAAATTGTATTTCTACATATGTACAATGATTCATTGGCCAATGAGAAGGAAAGTGCCTATTTGCAAAGCTAGAGTAGCTTCCTTGTGTTTGGTCTTTAAATAGACTAGGATTTATCAGACACAAGTTGCTTAACCTTAATTAAGTAGATGCAGTTGAGAAAGAAATGGACTTCAGATCTTTCATCACCATTTCTCCCAGTCCTACTCAGATGTATGGAAAGAATTCTGTGTTGATCACTACCATCTTCTGTATCACAAGCTCCAGTCATTATTTCTTTTCTCAGTATTTCATAATTGTAGTGGAAGTTTATTACTATGCAGTGCAGTTTTATTCATCCATATTCATTTGTTCAGTGGCACAATTCAGTAATTTTTGTATCTTCTACATAGTCCTCTTAATCAGTATTTTCCTTTTATTATATTGCATGGGCTATGCTAGTCAAATCAACTTTATATTTTAGGATAAGTTAGAACCAAGACAATTTTTTGTTTACATTTCAATGTGTCAGAGTGTAAGGAAGAGAGGAACAATTCTTTCCTTGAGCTTTGATGCTAAAATAAACAATAGCACAGATACATAAAAGTATATATAATTCAGAAATTTTATCAAGTAAAGCTAAAGCACCGACTATGCAGAAGGGTTCTGCTACATGTTTGAACATGCCAGCATGTCTGAGATACAGTTGTCTTCAAAGAGTTCATTCCCCCATTCACCTGACTATAAGCCATATTGTGTTTTGGTCTTTCTTCAGAGTTGTAATTTTAATTTTCTTAAACCAGTGAAATTACCTCTTTATCTCTCTGCATCTGTCTTCTGAAAGATTTATGGAAGGGACTAAATTGATTTCTCCCTTTCTCACAGGTTCTGAGCAGAAAGGTTGGGTAACCTGAGAGGTGTTATAACCTCAGTGTTGACTTTTAGTATGTTAATTCAACCATTGTATCACCATATGTCTGTTCCAGTCGGCTATTTTTAGGACTTGTATTTAACTACTTGGCTGAAATTTCTTAAAGTAATCCAGGAATTTTAAGTTCCTAAGAAACCAGGAGTGAGTTTTTAATGGTAATGTTCTCTTGTGAAACAACTAATATTTGCTATTATAAATCAGCAGGGGAAGATAAGCAAATGAACTCTAGTTTCTATTGAGGCCATTTCTAAAGTTGTTTCTTTTCATTTAGGAAATTAAAGCAAATACTGAATATTTTATGTGATAAAGACACTACTGTTTCCTTTCTAATTCATTTTTTAAAAATGAAAATATTTTTGGACATTCACACTTTGTCTTTCCTTCATTTATTTCAACCAACCTTAAGTCTGGCTTTGAAGCTTAATATCAGTAGATTTTTTTCTGTCATATTGACCTTTTATACTACTTAATATTTGGTAGTTCTGTATCAGAGCTGAAGCAACAATCAAGGCTTTGGGTCTTTTTAATATAGACAAATAATCTGAGATGATGCCTCAATCTGAAAGCCAGTCAGAAATACCATTTTCAAAAAATAAATGGTTGATTCTGTAATGATCAAAGGCTTGTCTTTTATGGACTGAGAATATCAGAATGTCCACCATTATGAGGACATGTGCCATGAAGTTTCCTCCCCACTGGTTATGATGAACTATTTATAGCCAATAGCTTCTTATGATTACCAGTAAGATCTCTTTGGGGAAATTATTATTTGGGAAAAGCCAGTGCTTCTGTGTTTGTTGAAATTATTACCTGTGTCTTAAGTTAAAATGGGTGAAAACCTACTTTTTTGCATTATATTTTTGGGCAGGACCAGCTACCCCATTTCCTGATGTTCTGACAATGTGAGGCTTTTGGTATTAGTGGTTTATCTGTGATATCATACTGAGTTTCAAACTTTTCTTTTTCCATGATCATATGGTTAGGGATCTTTTTGGAGTTCTGACTTGCTATCTTACTATATTAATACACATTAGTCAACTATGCTATCTTGTGTCCAAAATACTATAATAAAATACTAATCTAAGTCACTAAATTCATTCCAATTCATCTTTTGGGTCATTTGACCCAAAATAAGATGGCTATAACTGAACAAAGTGAGAGAATAATTACCTTTGAATATTGGAAAAAAATAGAAATGAATTTTAACAAATGCTGTCAGTTGAAACTAATACTTGTTTTTGAATTTTATGTTTTCTATTTTTTCTTCTCTGCCATTGGCTGTGATTATTTTTAAATTAAGGTAATAAATTTTAGAGTTGAAATCAAAAGATTTGAAAGATGTTTGATTTATCAAAAGTCATTATTTTCTCTAAGTTTTCCCTAGTATAAAATAAAGCTCAATTATACTTGTTCTATCCCACAAGTTGTGCATATGAGGCGAAAAAATTAAATGAAGCTCAACCAGAATTCTTGATTCCCCACCCTGCCTGCTTTTCCCTCAGTCTCACTCACCTGAATAGATGTCATCACTGTCTTCCTAGTTATCCAAGTCAGAACCCTACAAATTTTTATAGACTGTTTCATTCTCTTGGCTCCAAAATTTGGTCCCTAAAGAAACCGTTGACTATTACTGAAGCATGTCTTGATTTTATCTATTTTCTCCATCTTGTTACTATCATATTAGCCCAAGTTGCCATATTTTCCCTCTATCTGCTTCAAATCTCCCACAATATCTTTCTAAGGCTTTTTCCCCACCTGCTGTGTCCAGGCTTCAAAGAGCAGGCATAGTGATCTTTCCTGAGCATAAGTCCCATCACATCTTCTCCTGTCTAATCTGTCCCCTTCTTCTCTGAACTTCTCTGAACTGTTTTCACACCTCTTTGCCTTGTCCATGATGCTTAAGTCACACTGGTCTCCTGCTTCAGAGTGGTCTTTGCCTCATCACCCATACTGATGTGGCTCTTGATCACCTCAACCTTATTTATTTGATTTATAAAACATCACTCATGTGATATTTTAAAATCTTTTTATTGTCTGACCTCCACTAAAAAGTAACACAAGAAGAGGACTTTTTTTTTCTTTTTTCTTTTTGGTCATAGACAAGTCCTAGAATAATATCTATTAGGAGTAGATGTTGGATAAATATTTGCAGAATGAATAGCTTCACAGAACATATTTTGTTCACTTAGGAAATGTTTGTGATGCGTGGGGATTAATTTTTTAGTGTTAGTATTAATTGAAGGGGAAGCAGGCAGTTGTGCTTGTTTTTTAGAAAATGAGGAATAATCTTGCATGGTTGAGCCTTGGTTTGTGGGAGGGGCAGATGAAAACACAGCCTGGAGAGTCAGAGATCTTCCCATTCACACAAGGGCTTGAGATGAGGCCAGTGCTGGGCCATTTACTCATTCTTTCTGTCAGCGGCTTCTGCACATGCTACATGTTACTTGGATAAATTGACTCAAACACAATGGGAGCTCTCTTGAAAACTTTTGATTCTTCTGAGCCTTTGAATTAAAGAGGGTCATAGGTTCTGGTACATTTGTTAGTATTTTTAGCCTACTCTAACTTGATGTGATATAACTTTCTTCATATAAGATCCAGGCAGTCTTAAGACAAGGGATGAGTAGAGGAACTTTGGATTCCCCAAAGGGGAGGGAGAGGAAGGCAGGGGGTGTGGGGATAGGAAAGATGGTGGAATGAGATGGTCATCATTACCCTAGGTACATGTATGATTGCATGAATGGTGTGACCCTACTTTGTGTACAACCAGAGATGTGAAAAATGGGCTCCATTTTTGTATGATGAATCCAAGAGCATTCTGTTGTCTTGTATAACTGATTATAACAAATAAAAAGAAACAAACAAACAAGATTAGCTAGGAAAGAAATGGCTTTATTTATTTATTAATTTATTTTGAAGTTTAAGGCATCTTATAAATATTTCTAGTTCCTTTTAATTGTCATTTCAGGGTTCCAGAAAGAACCACTGAAGGGAAAGAAAAAGTTCTGAAATACAGTAAGAAAAATAGTTTGTTTTTGAGGATTTTCTAGTTCAGTGAGCAAAAGGAAGTACCAGCTTCTTCTCACAAAATCTCCGGTCAAATGTTTAATCTCAAAAGACTCTAGCAGTTTAGAGAAACATCCTCAAAGTTGTGCCAGCTTATTTGAACCAAGGATAAATTCATGGATTTGATAGTCCTTCTGTCAATTGTAAATACCACTCTGATCCTCCTTGTCCAGTTGTTGTGACAAATAGGGTATTTGTATAAGGCACCGGAGGAAAATGGGGAGATTTAGAGTCCGGTGTTGACTCTGTATCTGATTGGTAGGGATACTTAAAGTGCTCTCTGAAAACACATTGAAATCTTATTATACTTTTGTATTTCTGACTCCAGAAAGCAAATACTAATGACTGACCTTGTACTTACTCTCACCTCCCCAAAACCAGATACTGTAAAATACTATAAACATTTGATGTCCAATGCATGTCTTGGTGAGTATATTTCAGAAAAAGCTTTGAATGCTTTGAATATATACCAGGAAAAGTATTACACATATTTTTGTTTTATAGAACAAAGTTATATTACACTGCAGAGTAGAATTCCTAAAAGCAGTTTTCTCAACCTTTCTCTTCCTAATGCATTCTTTTTTTTAAAATATTTTTTTAGTTGTAGATGGACACAATATCTTTATTTTTATGTGGTGCTGAGGATTGAACCCAGTGCCTCACGTGTGCAAGACAAGCGCTCTACCACTGAGCTATAATCCCAACCCTTCCTAATGCATTCTTTATTGTATATCCAGTGTCAGACAACTGGCCACAAGTGTAGCTCTCAGAAAGTTGTGTGTATGTGTGTGTATTTGATATTTTATCATTTCTTCTTTAAGCTCTAAGAAAAGACAAGATGAATTTTGAGTTAAATACACACGTGAAAGGTGTTTTGTAAAACAAAATACAATATAGATTGCAATGATTATTGCTGGCTACTGCATTTAGTTTCAATGGTAATAGGAGAGATGTGGAGCCACATTAAGGTAGCTGATTCACTGTCTGCATGACTCTGAGTGTTCTGGTCCCAGGGATAGCACCCCTTCCTCCTACCTAATCCTATCCTTATTGCACTGGTTATCTTGATTGACATGAAAGGTAGGCAGAGAGGACAGTGAGGGAAAGGATAAGGGGAAGACATTATCAAGAGAGGTAAACCATGGAGGGGAGCTGGAATGGTGTCAGCACCTGCAGTCTGAAGAGGAATGGACACCCTTTTCCTTATGTGTTCCTGCCTGAAGAGGATCAGACTGGGAGCCATCTTAGGGAAGGCATAGGAGGATTCTACAGCTGGGGATCTGGGAAACAAGCCAAGCGGGAGAGCTGTATTGTGAGAATGGGGGGGTGGGGGGAGAGAGAGAGAGAGAGTGAGAGTGCAAGTGAGCATGTATGCTTTGGGATTTTAAAGACTTTTGAGGTCTCTTTCTTTGGAATTTAGAGATTTTGCCTTATATTTATGAATCCCTTGACTGACGAGTTAGAGAATTCAGGGAGCCCAGAAGAGAGGGAGCAGGGGAAGCTATTTCAGATTGGCTTAGGGAAGGAGAGGTAAAGGAGACCATTCTTTTTCTTCCCAGATGGCCCTGGGCAGCTCACCCAAGGAGTGTGGAAGTTGGGATTTGGAATTGAATTTTTTTTCCTGATTAGAAAGAACTGAGCTTTTGGCTGATGTTTTCCCTATGCAGTACTAGCAGGATGTTAGGAAGAGAGGAGCCACAATTAATCTCAAATAACAGTTAAGAGTTCAGATGTCTCATCTCTATGATTAATTTTGATGCTCCTACTAAGAGCAATAAACATATATTGAATACTCAGGATTTACATTACCACTTTAATGCTTATACCACCACAAAATAGATACTATAATTAACCCAGTTGAGGAAATGAAGACTTTGAGAAGACAAGCCACTCCCACTGTCATAGGGCTAGCATATGGATCTAGGAAGCAGTGGTCTGACTGCCAGGCACCCCCACCACCCTTTTCTTGCCAGCCTGGAAAATCAGCTGTTCTGAAAGGACACTCTCTTACGAGACACCTACGTTTCAAGTCCCACTCCTGAGAAAGCTCTACTTTGGGAAATAATTTGCTATGTCTAATCATTTGTAGTTTACACACTGTTTCTATAAGGTGTTTTCACCTCATTTTTATGCATGAAACACTCTTCAATCTAGTGAGACAGGTTATGACACAGTTTTCCAAACAAGGACCCAAGGATCACGGGTCATCTGTGGAACTTCTGCTCAGTAAGGCTAACTACCTGTCAGGTAGCAGTGAGGACGAACTGCTCAAAGCAAGGTCCTTTGAGCCCAATTCTGTTTCTGTTCTACTTGCTACAACCTTTTTCTGATTCCTGCCATGAACTACCACACGACTGGGCTTATATACTGTGTTCTTCCAAGAATTCAATCCTCCTTTAAAACTTTAACAAAGGAAAAAATTTTTGCATGTGAAAACAAATACAACTGAAGATAAGATCTATGTCTGTCTCTCTACCCTTCTGTATTTACCCTTATCACTCTAATTATGGAATTATTTTTTAAGCAACTGTTTATTTTGATATCCCAGGATTTTTCAACCTTGGCACTTGTGGCATTTGGAGCTGGATAATTCTTTATTGTTGGGGGCTGTGCTGTGCACTGTAGAATGTTTAGCATCATCTCTGGCCTCTGTCCACTGCATGCCAGAAGCAACCTCCGTAATCAAACTGTGACAACCAAAAATGTTTGAAGATGATGCCACATACCCCCAGGGGGCAAAATCTCACCCATTTGAGAGCCATTTCCATATCCTTTTATAGTTTTGTAAAAAGCAAATAAACTTAGATTCTTTGTTTTTCTCTTTTGAGGATTATGATTTTGAGGGTAAATGGAGCTCACTTGGAATCCCCAGAGGATTCCCAGTAGTGACAGTAGGATTGAGCTTAGGTAAAATCAGTGGAACTGTCACCAGTGAGTACCTCTGAGCTGGAAATCATAGTGAGACTTAGAAACCAGAGGCTTTCTGCCAGTTTCCATGGAAGGTTTAGTGTGGAGAAAGAACCCGATGGAGTTTTAGGAAGAGTCAACTTGTAAAAGCCTTAAATGTCATGGAGGTGGCTTCAAGTACAGAATCTGAAAGACTCTCATTCATCCGTGTTTGACCCCTGTTTATCATCATGATGAAACAATGTGATCCATCTGATATTATTCTATCCTGATCTTTGCATTATATTGAATCTATACACAACTTAGTATAAATTAATTAATATGCTTCTTTAATGTAGTTTTCATATTATATTTTAAATATTTTGAGTCTATGCCTCACAGATAATCCATAAAATTCTCCTAATGGTAGAGAGCATTTCTTTTAAACTTCCAACCATACCTGTGCAGTGCTGTGTACATCTGCATAAGAAATGTTGGTGTGATGAGGCTGGGGGTCTTGTGTTCTCCCTCTCAGAGTCTTCTGCATCACACACATAGCAGGACTGGGTTCTCCCCTGCATCCTTAGTTAGCTCTTTTTGTTTACAAATTCTGTTTTCTGGATCCTAAAGGGTATGCTCATCTATATAGCTTTGGGGAAGAACATCTCTTTTTGCTCCAAATAAAGCAAAGTAATAGACTCATTGAATCAAGGAAGGGAAATAAATTGGATTAGACACCTTCTTTTACTGTTAAAATCTTAGCAACAGGATGGCCAAAGACAGAACTTTAGGATGAGGACAGTCTTCTTTCATTCACTCCTCACTGCCGTCTCTCCAGTTTTAAAGTCAGCAACCTAGGCTTTCTATCTTAGGACCATTGGAACAGCAGAAGTTTCTTATTATTAGACTGAAAGCTAAAAATAATTGTATTTGAGCATTGTATCTGATTGGGACCAAAAAGCATATGAATCCTTATGACTGCTCCCTTTTTCTTGGTGTCTTGAATTTTTCCATCTAATTTCCTTAAAGTATACAGATGTCCAGAGGACATCTGCAAGTTTAGTAGAACATATTATATTAACCTCTTTTATATGTATACATGTAAACATGCATAAATTTGGCTAAGGTTAATATGAAGAATTTATACAGTTTATATAAACTTTTCCACATTTTTTACATAAAATATCATCTATTCTCTACAACTTTGTGAGATGGTTATTATACCTTGAAAAGTGTTCTTTTCAGGATCTCTTTCCTGGAGCAAGAAAAGGTGCAAGCAGGCATTAATAATCATTTGTATGACTTAGTCTCGTCACCTGTATTGATAAATACCCATTTAATTTAGCTACTCAATCTTCATTCAACCAAACATCCCAGGACTGACTTGTGAGAGCTTGAGGAATTATCCAGCTAAGAAGGACATAGTCCTCAAGTCAACAAAGGGTATTAAGTCATGAATGGATAGACTGCCAGGGATCAAAAAGGAGGGTTGCCTGACTAGACAGGGGGTCACAGAAGACTTCTCAGAAGAGGACACATCTAAGCTACATAATGAAGAATGGGCCGACTCATCAAGGTAGAGTCAAGAATGCTGTTCTGAGTAGAGATACCAGTATGTATGAAAACCCCAATGAAAAGAAATGCATCCAGGTTGTAGAAACATGAGCAGTTCAGTAGGACCAGAGTAGAGGATAAAAGAAGGAACTGTCTAGGAAGACTAGGACCCAGTTGTAAGCTGCTTACTGTATTAGGATTTCAAATTTTATAATATACATACAACTGTTGAAAAGTTGTGGCAGTGTACACAGTGATCAGATTTTTAATTTATAATAAGCTCTCTTGAAACAGCCTAAAGTAAGGGATGGAAAAGAGTGAATGTGGCTGACAGTGCGACATGGCAGTGGACTCTGAGAATAAGCATCTGAGAAACGGTTGCATCTGTACTACCAGGTGCAGAGAATGCAGAGGAAATTGAAGAGGGACATATGCTTAGTTAGAGTATTAAAGAATATCTTAAAAGGAAGACATTTCATCCACTGTGATAGGAGAGAAGGCAAGCAAATCCTCTGTTGGTGTGCTGAGATGGGAAGGGGACTTGTGTAAAATAGCCGCCAAGGGAGCAACCCCTAAGGAGGCGCCCATTGAACATTCACTGGGCAGGAAGGCAAAGGCACTGCTGGGATGTTCAAGCACTGTGACTGCAGCAGCTGAGGGTTCACTCACAGCCTACAGATGTATAAGTATGTTTACAAGGTATTGGAGACCTCCTCTGGAATTCCTCCTGTAGATCACCTTTTTGGTCACTGCTACAGGCAAAATTGACATCTTCAAATAAGACATAGTCCATTTCATATTTCCAAGACTTCATTTTCTTATCTATAAAATTTTAAGACTTTTACCAGTCCATTTGGTGATAGTTAGAATATGATTTATTATTATTATTTTTTGGTACTGGGGATTGAACTCAGAGGCACTCGCCCACTGAGCTGCATCCCCAGCCCTATTTTGTGTTTTATGTAGAGGCAGGGTCTCACTGAGTTGCTTAGTGCCTCGCCATTGCTGAGGCTGGCTTTGAACTAGAGATTCTCCTGTCTCAGCCTCCCTAAGTGCTGAGATTACAGGCTTGTGCCACCACACCTGGCTTAAAATATGATTTTAAAAAATCACTTGACATGATCTTTGGGAAACAATATTGACCTAACAAGCCACAGCCACTAGCAACCACCACTACTACCACCAGAGTGCACAGTATACTCGTGTAATCCCTGGGGTACATTTTGAATTCTGAGCTCCATGAGAGGTTGCAAGCCTTGAAATTTGATCATTGTTTCTTCTAATCCCAGGTAACCATGCAACACATGAAGAGCAAGAAGATGCTGGATTTTGTAGCCAATGTGTGGCTATCTGCGATCCAAGCAGATGGGGACATTGTCTGTGAACTTCCTGTAATCAAAGATGGACAACCTATTTTTCCATGTGTGTTCATAATCTTTAGTAGCATATGTTACATATTTAAGTTGCTTTATAGCTTCTTGAATTTACTTCTGAACTATTTAGTTGCAGAATATTTTTTCTTGCTTCTTAAAGAGTTGTTTTACCCACTGAGAAGTGACTTTTTCAGTGTTTCAGCATATGTCAGTAGTGGATATGGAATTAAACACATCTCAAAATGGTTCTTATGGTCCATCCACAGCCACAGAGGCTAAGGCTGTGAAAGATAAGAAATGCCATGGCTTTGCCTGGGACCAGCTGCCCACCTCCTGCCATCACCTCACTTATTTCTACATCAAACATTACATCATTTTAAATTTTAAGCATCATATACAATAACATCCTCATTCTCACTTCTAAAATACTAACCATAAAATGTCCTCCTATGTCATATGTGGAAGAATAGCCTTTCAAAGAATCTTTTACTTTTCCTTTTGAAAAACCTGTAAACACTCTGCACATTTGTTTATAATGTGAAAATACCCATTTGAAGCTAAACATAAAATTGAAGGGTCAACAATTGATAAATGGGTAAATGAATTAAACAGACACTTCTCAAAAGAAGAAATACAAATGGCCAACCGATATATGAAAAAAATGTTCAATATTCTCAGCAATTGGGGAAATACAAATTAAAACTATACTGAGATTTAATCTCACAGTCAGTATGGTAGTTATCAGAATACAAGCAATAATAAATGCTGGAGAGGATGTGGAGAAAACAGAACACTTTCACACTGTTGGTGGGATTGTAAATTAGTACAACCACTAGGAAAATCCGTATGGAGGTTTCTCATAAGACTAGACATGGAACCACCATAGGACCCATCTATACCAATCCTGGAAATTTATCCTAAAGAATTGAAGTCATCATACTATAGTGATACATGCATGACCCATGTTTATAGCAACACAATTCACAATAGTCAAACTTTACAACCAGCTTAAGTGTCCATCAATAGATGAATAGATAAAGGAAATGTGGTATATATACACAATAGAGTTTTATTCAGCCATAAAGAAAAAATGAAATTTTTCATTTGCAGGAAAAATGGATGGAACTTGAGAATATTATGTTAAGCAAAATAAGCCAAACTCAGAAGGTCAAGGTCATATATTTCTGTCATATGTGGAAGCCAGAGCAGGAAAAGAAAAAAGAAAGTCGAGAGTTATTTCATGAAAAGCAAAGGAACATCAGTAGAATAGAGGAAGGGAATCAGGGTTGGGAGACAGGAGGGCTATTGATTAAATTATATTGTTATATTGTGCCTATACTAATATGTAACCACAAATTCCACCATTATGTACAACTGTAATGCACCAATAAAAAAATGTGGAGGCAAAACATTCAAGGACAAAATTCTCTTGATAGACACAAAATGTCCAAATTAGGAGGTTTATCATATATATATATTTTTAACTGTAGCCTGAGAACACATGAATCTAGGTTCTGTTTGTATGAATTTCTGAGGTAATAGATTTCCTCTTGTTTTCTCTCCTTGCTGCTTTGCCAGTGGTGAGATACCATGTTGATGTCTACACTGGGCAGCTGAAACAAGACAAAACTGAATCTGAAGTCTCCCTCTGTCTCTATGGGGAGAGGGGAGACTCTGGCCTTCGGCTGTTGCGCAAATCCAACATGCCAGTACGATTCCAGAGAGGACAGGTAAGTCTGTGTAAAGGGCTCTTTCAGGTTCTTGGCATCCTCTCTGCTGCTGGCCACGTGTGATTTAAAATCTAAAAGATGTTTGGCACTTTTCAAGCTTTAGTTGGAGACACCTTAACACAAGTTTCGTGACCTGTCTTCTTAAGGTTGCTGTGTTTCAGGAATTGTTCATGAAAGAAAAACGGGACACTCTAAAGCTATAATGAAGAATGGAACAAAGAAAAAGACATTAAAAATTAGTGATAGTGGAAGAAAAAGAACAAACTGAGTTGAAAAGATATCAAGAAAACATGCTCTCTCAGGACTGAAAGCTACAAGGCATTGTACTAAATGGTCAGACCATAAAGGACCATTATAAGATATTTCATATATTATATTTCATATAATAACACAATGCACTTTCTTTAAGAAATCTTGAATGGAACCAACTATATTTTATTTACAGTCAAAACCCTTTAACCTCTCATTATTCCCTTTTGTCCTTTTTATACAAGCATAATCCCTTCTAAATATTAGATATTTAGCTGAATGTGGTGGTGCATGCCTAAAATCCCAGCAGCTGGGGAGGCTGAGACAGGATTGCGAGTTCAAAGCCAGCCTTAGCAATGGTGAGGTGCTGAGCAACTCAGTGAGACCCTGTCTCTACATAAAACACAAAATAGGGCTGGGGATGTGGCTCAGTGGTCGAGTGCCCCTGAGTTCAATCCCAAGTACAAAAAAAATTAGATATTTGAGAATTTACAATGGGAAATATATTAACCTAATTTTTAATGTTATTTGTTACATATGGAAAGAAGGTAGTACTTGGAGATCTGAAACTAAGTAGTTATCCAAAGGTATATTTTTAAGAAGGAAGATTCCTTAAACCAGTTTGAGATTGCTGTCTCTCAGACTTTTGTTGTAGTTTATGAAGTATTATGAAACATCAAAGATCTTTCAGCTCACCTCTGCCTTTTATTTTCCATTATAGATTACACAAAATCTTTCACTGAAATGAATAGGAATGTTGTTCTGCTTTGAATGAGACAAAAACAAAACCATGCCTAAGTTTTGCTAACACATCTGAACTAATTTAGAACAGAAACAAAATTCTAGATGCTGTGATGTTATTAATATTATTCTAAATGATCAGTGACATTATCCCCTGAAAGACATTGCTAACTGCATCATCCCTCCCACTTTGTGATAAATGGTGCTGGCTCCTGTCTCCTGGTTTCTGCTAGGGGGCTGGCCAGCATGTAGTACTTGGTGGCAGTTCTACATCATGTGAAGTTGCTAAGATGTTGCAAGTCATCTTCATGATCGATCTTCAGTGTATCATTGTGTATAGCATTTAACAGAGTTGGTAGGGTATATTATAGACTGAAATTACAACTGGGTAGGGGGTATAGTGGCCATCAGGGCATAAACAAGAGTAAAAGTCTTAGTTTAATGGTATTGGTTTTGAAGTTTAGAATCAGAAATACAAAAGTGCTTTCTCTTCCCTGTCATTTTAGATTTTACATTTAAATTTTTTTTTCCTTCAATGCATGGGATGTAATGGAATCACCAAATGGTTTCAAGAGGCTTGTAGTCAAGAAACCATGGTAACAATCTTGGTGTTTTATTATTAGATTTATTCCATACCAACTACAATTCACATTGTAAACCTGATTGGACTGGTTGTTGTCATTTTCTCCACATGATGTCCAGTGATATAAGCCAAGGCAGCAACATTCATAACAGACCCTATTTAATTCTGTCTTTCAACTGGAGGTTGGTTTAAGATACAGGAAAGATGTTGTAGTTTGAGTTTCCCCCAAAGCAAACCATAACACATAGGCTTGGGTACAGGTGGTTTATCTGGGAAATGATCCCACTAAACCTGTAGGAAATGAGGAAGTGGTGATGGTGAGGCAGAAAAGGGAGAGAGGCCAACAGAGAGACACTAATGAGCTGCTTACTGTGGGGCTTTGTGCTTGGGACCCTCAGAGGAACCCCAGGCACATCCCTCAGAGTGGTCACACCATGTGAAGCCCTGGAACACATAAGCAGGAGACCCAGGAGATTGAGCTGGCAAGTGGTCAGTAATCCAGCAACAGATGAACCTAGGGATGGTTCCAGAGGACGTGGGAAGGGGCCTCATCTGCAGCTGCTACAACAGGTGATATGTATCCTAAAATGTCCCCTTGTAAAGGCACACTAGGAATGAAGATAGTGAAAATAAGGTTATCAAGGCACACCCAGGGAGACGTACCAGCAATTCTCAGTTGTTTTACAGAAACATTACCATTGAACAAGTAATGGTTTTTGTCTGGCTCAAACCAGGGCAGATTTCCACCAACCATAACCGACCAACAATTTGAGACCCAGGTAGTGTATCTGAAATTACCAAAATGGAAATTTATCTTGGTAACATGGAGGCAACAGAGGCAACCAATCTCCTGTAGGCAACACAAACAATACTGGATTTGCATTTTTACCACAGAACAGGGTAACAGTGGCTAACAGTCTACAGATTTAATGAAATTCATCACCCTTCTTTAGACAATTTTAGTATGGTTATTCTCAATAAAAGTATAGGAGGAAAATAGGAGTAATCTATGTATGTAGTTCTTTTTTATTTTAATCAGCATAGCATTTTCTTCAGGTCCTGCATCTCTATGGAAATGTCAGTGCATTTTTGACATGACGAACCAATTCTGTTTAGGAATGAAGATTACAGAATTCTCTTTCACAACAAACTTTATTTTTATTTATAGAGGAAGGTGCAGGAGAGGTATTTATTAAAGAAAGGAAGAGAGGAGAGTAAGAAAGAGAAAATTGTCCACATGCCTCAAAGTATCTCATCATTCTGGAAAGGAAATGTTCACATTAGGCCATGTGTCGCCAGCCTGACCAGCCAGTGAACTGCTTCTCAGTGGGAGGGGTGGAAAGGAGAGAAAAGCCATAGACCGGAAGCTTTTGTATTAGGGTTTTTTTTTTTTTTTTTTTTTTTTACACTGGTTGATGCTACAATGGAGAAAATAAAAGTGCAAGAGAGAAAAGAAACACAGCAAAAAAATATTTTTAATAGATAAAAAAGTAATTTGCTTATTTTTCTTCCTTTATTGCCCTTTTTGATGCTAACAGTAGTAACATTATCTCTTCTAAAGTAGAGTGCGGCTTCTGGCAGCCTTGGGCTATTATTATTGCCAGCATTTGTCTTTTGCTGGACTCTAGTTATTTCCATGGGGTTTTCTGTCTATTCCACCAGATTGATAAATTTCAAGTTGAAGCAGTGTCGCTTGGAAAGCTGCAGAAGGTGCTGTTGCACTGCGAGGCTAGTGACAAATCACAGTACTGGTACTGTGACAAGGTCATAGTCAGAGAGCCCAGTACAGCATCCGAATCCATCTTCATCTGTGAGAGGTAATATGAGTCTACATCTATGGCACTTCAAAGGAGTGTGTGTGTGTGTGTGGTGTCTGTGTGTTTGCATGTGTGTACTTGATTGTGTATGTGAGGTTGTGGTTTCATGAATTTTTGTCTTTTACTCAGTATTGCACATTTTACAGCACTGATTGCTTAAGTAGATGGTCTTTGGCACAGCATTGTAAGGAAGTCTTGTCTTGTAATTACTTAGTGTTGGAATGTTATATGTTACAATAATTTCCAAAGTTTAACATGGGAAATCATTGCCTAAATAATGAGAATATCTGTTTAAATGTTGATTTCTTTACATTACTAAAAATTTAGTGTTACAGGGGTAGGAAATTTTAGAGAGAAGAACTTATAGAACAGAATATAGGGATAGGGGATATAGCTCAGTTGGTACAGTGCTTGCCTTGCATGCACAAGGCCCTGGGTTCAATCCCCAGCACCACAAAAATAAAATGAAACAGAATATATTTCAGATCTAGACAAATTGTGCTTTCCTGTGGCCCCATAAGGGTAAGTCATGGAAACACCTCCCTTCATTCCTGACCTGGCCCTGTTGCCTTTAGGTCTGAGCCCCAGATCCCACATATACTCCGTTCTGCTCATCAGAAATTCAACATCTCCTTGCTTAAGGAAGTGGCCCACCTTTATTTTCTCAGGAGAAGCCTTGCACTCCAGGTCTCTGCTGAATCCTGCTATCCCATGAACATTCCCAGCTTTGGCATTTATGTTTGCTTGATCTCTTGATCAAGGGGAATGGGACAGGCCTCAGCTTCAAGAATGAGATTGAGCAAGATTAGCTTTCTATACTAAAATGAAATCTATTGTGGTCATGGGGGTATGAAACTGGGATCCACTTTGAAATTTTGGAATATTCAGTGTTGTGAGCTGCCTTACACCCATTTTTCTAAATAGATAACCAATAGGAAATAAGGCAAAAAAAAAAAAAAAAAAAACAACCCCAAACCAAAACAAAGACAGGTAAACAAGGCAACTGGACAATCCAAGGGTATGGATTTGGAGATACCAAGACAATTGTAACTTTAAGTACTAAACAAAGAGTAGAAAAATTAATAAGGAGATGATTCAACTAAAAATACTGAAGCCACGCCCCTTAAAACTGCAGACATTAGGTAATTAAAGATGACACTAGATGAAAAGGAGCCATGAGAATCACAGTAGGCCCTTCTCCTTTGTCTCTTTAGTCATTAAGTTCAATCAATTCCTGTTGTTTACATCGTGCCTCTTGTAGGTTTGCCCACAAGCTGGGGGGCCTGGGGGAATGAAAGTATGAGGCCCTTAGGAAGGGTGGTATGGGGTCCCGCGAGAGGAGGTATGGGGTGGATGGTCGCAGAGTC
Source organism: Xerus rutilus (assembly GCA_028644305.1). Lineage (NCBI taxonomy): Eukaryota > Metazoa > Chordata > Mammalia > Rodentia > Sciuridae > Xerus > Xerus rutilus. The sequence goes on from CM053400.1 coordinate 113,036,674, forward strand.
ACTCACCCAGACTCCGGAGGTAGGAAAAACTGCTCTGTCTGAGCTAGACTCAACCCATTTATTTCAGGAAATGTAACAGCTTATATACGGTCCTCGGACCAATCATGGCCCTGAGCTTACAGCCAGTGGAGTATTGCTCTGTGTCTGGAGCGCAATCATCAAGGGGTGAGAAAAGGGGAGGGGAGGCGCTGAAGGTATGGAGAGAGCTCCTATAAATTCCTTTCCCTTGGGCCTGTTAATTCACCCCTTCTTTTCTCTAACTGCCTCTGCCCTAACTGACACCCTTGTTTCATTAATACTAGATTATCACAGCAGTCTTCTGACTTCTTCAGCCCTCCTTGACTAGCACTTCTGAGCCAATTATACCACAATATATGCTAGCCTCATTCTGACTTTACCTGATTTTCTTTGTTTTGAATTTTATTGTTTAATATTTTACTGGATCATTTTACCCTAAAACTTTACAAGGAAAAAAAAATGTGGGGAAACATATTGTCCTTAAAGCTGAAATTACATCACTCAGAAGTCATCAACAATTTCTAATACCTATCAAAAAAGCTAAGCAAAGCAAAACAAACCAAAACCACAGCATGATCTTTCCAGTGAAGGCTTTATAGCCTCTGACTCCATTTTCCTCTTTCCAATTTGTTTTTATAACTGTCCTCTTGCCAGATCTCAGTCAAGTGAGACCACCTGTCAGGAGCTGAACAAGTCCAGCTCCACTTTGCTTCTCTACTCAGGGACACCCCTCCTCACGCTTCTGACCTTGTCATAACCCAGGCCATCCTGTAAATTCCCATTCATTTTCGGCTTCTAGCCTGAGAGGCACAACTAGAAAGTTTTTCTCATCTCCCAGTGGTTACTCAGAGCTTAGCCTAGCGCAGGGCCCCCCCCCCCCATCTGACAAGGACATGCAGCACTGAAGAGAACTTGAGCCTCTCTTCCTAGCCTGCCACCACCCGCAGGGCCTGGGCATCTCCTGGGCTGGGTGGCACATCAAAGAGCTAGAGAGTGCTCCATCCAGGGCTTTCTCCTTATGTTCTGACATACTTTGTCAGATCAGTTCAGCTGATATCTCTTAAATATCCCGGGGATACTTGAGATGTATTCACCACCACTGTGCATGCCTACATGTGCAGTCCATGAATCAGTGCAGCCCCTACCACTGGGACCCCACTGCCTCCACCCACTCCTTCATGCTTCCTTTCTTCTAATTTGTGATGCTAACATGGCCTCATCTGGAAGGAGGAGACATAATGATAGCTTAATTAGTGCCATTGGATTGTATCTGAAAAAAATTTACAGAATACATGAAGTGAATAATAATGGTGTAATAGCCATGCACCATCCTAATATATCAAATGCTGGTATTTGAGGCCCTGCACACAATAGGTCCTGAAGAAACTGTAGCTAGTGTTCATTCATACAATACTCTGATGAAGAAAATAGTTGCTAAAAATTATTATTTCTTATTCTGTAGCTGTAAAGAGATGAGGCAGATCCTACCTCCCTAATTCTTTTAAAGAAGCATAAGAGTGTGTGGGTCCAGGAGCTGAATAGGGCACAACAGGTTCCTTCCTACAATAGAAAAAGACTTTGGAGTCACTTACAGTGGCTTCTGTGCTCCTGGAGCCTTCTCTCTGCATGTGAAAGGTCGAAGATAATGTCCTCTAAGGCAAATGGAGTTGGAAGAGACCCTTGGCTACACGCAGGAGCTGCGCTGGGTAGTCCTGGCAGGGGAGCTTGGATAGGCACAATGTGAGTAATTTTGTTCTGGGATGTAGGAGGCAGAAATGGACACAACACCGAAAGGAAAAGGAAAGAAATCTCTGTCATGTTCCTTGGAGCTTCCTCAAAGAACAAAAATTTCACAGCGCACTTGAATTAAGGTGAAAGACCATGACATGCTCATTCGTTTTATGAACTATTAAGGAAAGGCTTAGGTGAAATACAGAACCGACCAGTGATGAGGGGGCTTCTCACTAGCCTTCATGTCATCTTTTCCCTCTTCTACTGAATACCCACATCCATATGGTTTCATTTTACTTCTATATCTGAAAATACTATTTTCATGCTTTTTGTACCTATAATATAGGTAAGAGTACAACCAGTATCTGCCATAGAAGCCTTGACCATTTGAGGTTTGGAGCAAGAAAAATTTGTATTCAAATAAGGTCAACATTCAAGATTTGAATGTTTTTATTTATTATTTGGGTTAATTCCTTATGGATGCTGAAACAAATTACCACAAACTCTGTGCTCTTTTTTTTTTCTTTTTTCCAGTACCAGGAATTGAACCCAGGGATACTTAATCACTGATCCACATCCCCAGCCCTGTTTGATTTTATTTTGAGATATGGACTCACTAAGTTACTCAGGCTTTCACTAAATTACTGAGGCTGGCTTTCAACTTGCAATTCTCCTGCCTCAGCCTCCTGAGCCACTGGGATTTCAGATGTGTGCCCACTGCACTAGGCAACTTAATACTTTTAAATGACAGAAATTTATTCCATCACAGTTCCTGAGGCTGGTAGTTGGAAATCCAGGTGTTGGCAGAGCCTGCTGCCCCTGAAGGCTCTGGAAACAGTCCCTCCTAGCCTCTCCTACATTCTGTTGGTTGCTGACAATCTTTGGCTTTCTGTGGCTTGGTCTGCATCATTCCAGTATCTGCTACAATGGTCTCATAGTTGTCTTCTCTTGATATGTCTGGATGTCTTCTCTTATAAGGATACTTGTTATTGAACTAAGCCCACTTTACTTCAACCTGACCTCAGCTTAACTAATTACATCCGCAAAGACTCTGCTTCCAAATAAGGTCACATTCTGAGGTTCTAGGTAGACATGAATTTGAGAAGGCACTGTTTAAACCAGTATAATATTCAAGTGGATCTCATTATATACAATGTGCTGCAAAGTTTGTTAACATTATATTAGGAATTTCTAGTTTTTCTGTGTTACCAACTTGTTATAGTTTTGTCTTTGTGTGTATATTTGTGAGCCTTGACTTTAATGTTCAAATTATTAAAAATAAGTATATTTTAACAGGAACAATGTGATTCATGATATTTATTTGTTAGCCCACTTGGCCTAGGAGGGTCTAGACACACAGGCAGTTACAGCCAAACTCTTTAGCCTGAAGACAAGAAGTGCCCCAAGTGTGTGTCACCCTTCATTACTCTTGATTGGAGATGGTGTTGACATGAGCTCACAGGAACAAGTAATTTGAAATAAAGGCCCTTCCTGGGGCAATTCTAAATATACAGAGAATTTATAAATGCAGGAATTGAAAAGTTAATGCAAATAACTGATATTTAAAAAATAAAAAGCTACCCTGACATCCAGGTAGAACAGCATGACCAGCTTTGTCTTTTCAAAGTGAAATCATGGTAGGATAAGTGAAGTGACCCTGAGGCATGTTCACTGAAGGAATGAGGACAAGATGCTTCACGGTGTTCCTTAGAGTAGATATTTCAACTAACACCTTTAGAATGTTCTTGCCTCATTTCTATTTAGCATTTTTTTTTTTTAAGATAGGTTGAGATCATTTCCTTTGGGTAGGATGGAGTAGAAGAAAAAAAAGACTTAAAGAGGTTTTCACTATGGATATAACTAACCACCAGTCAATCCTGGACTGATGGCAGGTGGAACTTCAGGCAGGTGCCAAGTTCAGGGCCAGAGTTCTCAGCATCTTCTTACTAATTGTTGAAAAAGAGACTGTGGCTTCACGAAAATAACTGCGGGTCCCTGTGGGCAAATGAGGTAGGCCTTGGGTAGGGGGAGGCCAAAGAGTCCTTTTTTGTTTCATAGGGCGCTACTCTGTGGGAACCATCACAGCTGAAACCAGCCTTGACCACAGAGCAGGACCACAGCCACACCAGGGCCTGGCTGACAGGGCTCTTCTCTGTTCTTGACCTTCAGCATGTTCTCATCTGGTGCTATCCTGTCTAAGCTCACCTAACTTGAACCTTCCCTGATGCCTGGAGTCCTATAGGCACTCACTGTCGTATGTACTGGTGAACTGACACAAGCTGTGTCACCTCTGCCAAGAAGTCTTTCCTGAAGCTTCAGGTTGGAAAATCACTTCCTCGTTCATCTTTCACAAGGCACATGGCAAGAACTCAGTGCTTCCTATACTGAATTAGATGTGTGTGTTTTTCTGTCTACCCTACATCTCCAACTTTTAGAAAACTTTTCCTCATGCCTATGTTTTATATTTTTACTTTTGATCCCTACCATAGTTCTTGGAATAAATAGGTTATATTTACATGTGCAATAATTGAACCAAGGGGTGTGTACTAACCAAGACAGTATAAGCCTTAAGGGAAAGCTCAGTAAAGGATATATTTGGAATTAGGACATGAAATCTAAAAGGTTAACTATGTCTTAATCTAAGACACATATATACAAAATGATCATTTAATTCTCATTTTAAATGTTAATGATAACAAAAAGCCAGAGAATTATTCTTTGAATTGCACAGGCATTTAAAAAATCCAGAGGTAGAGATTTTCAAACAAATGACAGTGATATCCCACCTGACTGTTGGTCAGGGAATGTCTCATTTTCTACTGCTCCATTATTGAAGCCTCAAGTACCATCAGGGCCATCTTGATGTATGAAATTCTTGAACTTCTGTAAGGCTGATATCACCCCTCCACCACTCCATCATTAGTCCTGAAGCATTTCTCTTGCTTAATTGTCTTGTGCCAACTCTGGTGGTTATTCCAAGGATATTATACATGAAGGCCCCTGAGCTTAGGAGGTTGTACTCAAAGCCCTTCGTTGTCTACAGGACAAACATAAAACATGGTAAATGCTCAGGAAGCATGTGTTAAATCAGCAAATTAATGACTAAGTCATAAACTAAGTCCTGAACAGATTAGTGCTGAGTATATTATTTGTGAAGAGGTATAGTAATACAATCAGGGACATCCCTGTTGAAATAGCACCCTTCTTTTGCTTCAGTACAGTTGGCAAGGGACCTTTACACGTAGGCCAGTTCTGTGTGAAGGTGTTAGTTTGTAGTGACAAGTTCAAAATGCAGTATACCACTACCCCTTTGCCATTGAGCTTTCCAGTCTTCTTTTTCAATTCTCTCTAGTAAAAGTGCCTTTTTCTTACTCCCAGGACATTGGTACTATCTTATGTCATGTGGCTTAGCTTATTTTTTCCTCTGCTTATTGAAATCTTTATTCTTTAAGGCCTAAGTCAAACCTCTATCCATTCTATGAAACTTTTTCTGCTCATCTTTATTCTCTTTAAAATCTTCCAAGGCTTGGATTAGACATCTATGCAGTATTTACCATATAATGTCATCTATTGTCATTTTGAATGTATTTGTCTCAGGTACTTCTTAAGGGTAGGGTCTTATACATTCTTTTTTTAATTGTCCAATATGGTTTCTTTTGCCAAGAATGGATTTGACCAATAGTTACAGAAAAATGAGGGAAGGAAGAAAGGAAAAGGAAAGAAGAATGAAAGGAAGTAAGGAAGGAGTATCATGGAATCTCAAGTTGGAAGAAAACTTAGAGGTCACCTAGTCTTTACATAATTAACCTATATACAAAAGGTTACATTTTCCTTTTCTAGGAAATAGGAGGAAATGATGAATAAGACAGGTAAGAAGGGATGTAGGAATTTTGATCAAGTGCAGAAATCTAAAGTACTCTTTCTATAGGGAGAACAGAATGAAAATTATCATGAGACAGTGAGCAATCATTTAACTTTACTGTTTTTTTTTTCCTGAAAGAGGCCACTATTAATCATTTCTTGCTATTCTGAGCATGTATTTGTGCTGCTGCAGATTTCTGTGCTCTTCTTTGTCAGTTTGAGCCATTCCTTGGTGCGAAAATGACAAGTAGTGATGGTGGGAAACTGACAGAATGAGGCGCAGGGATGAGTCTTGCTCGATTTTCAGGATGGGGGTGGAGACGTAGAACCTTCAAGCATTTCTTCCACCATTTTCAATGTGGGTGAGTGGTTGCCCTATCTAAAATGTACCTCAGACATTCTGATGTCTAATCTGTATCAGCCCTTGCCTTTCCAAGCCCCTTCCCACATATTTTAGGCCAGGACCACCTAAACACATTCTTAGGTTTGTCTACTGTAAATCTTAAAAGACTTAGAGAATTTTCTTGTGCTTCCTGGGTAGGACAGTGAAAGGGAACCCCTTGGAAGCATGTGTTCCATGAAACATAGTCCCCAGTCTTTAACTGCTAACCTTGGCTAGTTCTCTTTGGCTGTCTCCTTCCTGGTTTCTTGCAGGACATTTGGTGTGGAAATTAAAGTATAAGCCGGACGCGGTGGTGCATGCCTGTAATCCCAGCACTTTGGGAGGCTGAGACAGGAGAATTGTGAATTCAAAGGCAGCCTCAGCAATGGCAAGGCACTAAGCAACTCAGTGAGACCCTGTCTCTACATAAAACTGAAAATAGGGTGGAGGATATGGCTCAGTGGTCGAGTACCTCTGAGTTCAATCTCTGGTACAAAAAAAAAAAAAAAGAAAGTATTAAAGGATGGGCTTGAACACATGACTTGGCAGGCATGTGAAAACATATATATGGAAGAAAATAGGCATGTGCTGCAAATACTCTCATATAGGGCACCTAAAATCCATCCTGATCTCTTCATTAAAAATGGTTCAGTAGTAAATACATTATGGCAATATTAACTATTTTTTAAAAATAGAAATGATGGCCACTAAAAGAAATTAAGATAGTTTGATGACATCAAGATTTTAGGAAATCTCAGACTAGAATAATCTAGAGGGAATCATTTTTAACAGGTACCTAGTATTCCCCTATCTCTGTGGCTTTCGGTGTCATAGCATTGCTTTGTCTAGTATCTTCTGAAAAACTAAAAATTATAGAATAAACTTTTCAGGAATGAACTACATATGAGACAGGATAAGACAGTATGATGTTTTTGGAAAATTTCAACTAGTCAATAAACTCTGGTTTGATTACAAGAATCAAAAATTCACTAGAGCCAGTTTTACAAAGGACGATTTTAAAGGTGACTGTTATGGAAGTAAGAAATAAAGCTGGGAAAAAATAAAACTGGACATTACAAACCATAAGGTCATCAAAGAATCACTTACCCTTTAGATTGTCAAGCTGTCTCTTCATCAAAAATCTCTATCCTTCTTCTGTAGACCAGTTTCTTCTGGAAGGTTCTTCTCACTCATATCTTTGGCTTGTGACTGACTTTGGGTTCCACCGTTCCAGTTTTCCTCAACAACACTGTGGAGCTTCCACTTTTAGCTCACAATATTCAGGGAGAACATCTGATTGACTAAGCCTGGGTTAGGTGTTCCTTCTTGCTCCAGCCAACTAGGAGGAAAGGCAGGTCCACTGGCACAGACATTACTACCCAAGGCCTATTTCTCTACAACTCATCTGAAAAAGGAGGAATTATTGTTGCTTGACTGAAGTTATTTCAAATGTAATTGCTATAATGACAACTATGTCCAAATACTATGTTTTGCAATGAGGAAATAGTAATAACTGACATTTTATTTCATGCCAGAAATCATAATAAATTTACATATATTTAGTTCTGTATTACTATTGTGTAGGTATTATTATCTGTAAGTTATAAATTAGGAAACTGAGGCTTAGAGAGATGGAGAATATGGGTTAAGATTATACAACTAATAGGTTTTGAAGTTAGGCAGTCTGACATCACGTTAAATACAGAGCCTGCATTCTTAAGCATAAAGCCAACTGCCTTTATTCTGATTTATAAACTCTTTACAGAGATATTATAGCTGGGAAGATGGGATACACAAAACCAGTTAGTAAACAAGATTGCAGAATTAGGGACTAACCACATGTATAAAATAAATTGTATGTGTCGTTAGATTCCAGAGGAGGAAGAGAGATACACTGTGATATGCAATGGTCAGAAGAAAATGAGATCTCCTGTAGCTTTTGAAAACTGGAGAGTTGAGTGATCCTGACTACTGGGTAGGACTGTACGAGCTCACACCATACCTTCACACCCCCTAGCTGACTATCGTCTGCCGATTTCAGGGCTAGTATGGTAGTGTTGCCCTACAGCTCTGCCTCTTACTTCCTTGCCATTCTCAGATATCTCCCCAGAAGTGAATACCTCACCTCCACCCTACACTTCCCTGCACTCACCCCACGGCCTGTTTTGTCCAGCAGCCTTCTGCGCTTCAGCTACATGCAGCGCATGGGATCCCTGTACCTTTGCCAACACTGTTCTCCCTTGACGGTGCCTTTCCTGGCCTCTTGTTTGCCACCATCAGCTCAAGAACCACCTCTTTGTTGAGCTATTTTTGTTCTTCATTCCTTTGCACTTTCCCATTCCTGCCATTCAGAGTTGGCTAGTGTCCTTTTCTGCTCCTATTCTGTTATTATTTATTCCATCATTGTTTTAGTCAGCTTTTTCACTGCTGTGACTCAATGACCTGACCAGCACAATTGTAGACAAAGAACAGTTTATTTGAGGGCTCACAGTTTCAGAAGTCTTAGTCCATAGAAAGCTGGCTCCTTTCCTCTGGGCTCCAGGGGAGGCAGAACATTATGGTGGAAGAGTATAACAGAGGGAAGCAGCTCACATAGTGATCAAAAAGCATAGAGAGAGAGTCTCCACTTGTCAGATACAAATATATACCCCACAGCCACACCCTAATTCCCACCTCCTTCAACCACACCCTACCGCTTCATTACCACTCAATTAATCCCTAGCAGGAGATTAATTCACTGGGTAAAGACTCTGACAACCCAATCATTTCTCCTCTAAACCTTCTTGCATTTTCTTGTGTGTGAGCTTTTGGGGGACACCTCACATCCAAACCATAACAACCACTCACTACAGTTCATTGTATTTATATCTTTACATGCCAGTTCTCTTCTTTTATCTTGGAAGCTCCACCAGGTCAGGTTCCTTACCTCTGTTGTTGTTCTTGTAGCCCAGCACATAGCAAAGTATTTGGCACACAGAAGGTACTTTCTAGGTATTTATCAAATGGACAGATTGGTGAATAGTGGCAAGAATAGAAGTATGTTTGAATATGGGATAGCAATAACAGGGTTTTGTGGTGTAATAATATTTATGTACTATTTAATAGCACACAAAGTACTTTTGCATGACTTTGAATTTCCACTTCACAATATTTCTATGATGCAAGTAATTTAGTCAACCAACCTAAGCTTTTACAGGTTAATATGACAGTGGGGCACAGGGGCACATGCCTATGATCCTAGATGCTTGGGAGGCTGAGGCAGGATGATCACAAGTTGGAGGCCATCCTGAGCAATTTTTGAGACCTGCCTCAAAGTAAAATTGAAAAGTAAAAGGGGTTGGTGTAGCTCAGTGGTTGAGTGTGCTTACCTAGTATGTACAAGGCCCTGGGTTCAATTCCCAGCACCTAGAAAGAAATAACAAGGGAAAGATTAGAAAGCTGGTTTCTGAATCCAGTCTTGACTCTTTCTGCAACAGGGCACTTCTAACACAGAAGTTTGGCTGACTTAGGTGGAAGTTACTAGTAGGAGCTATTACTCACCTTAAGCACATTTTCTGAGGTGGTGATATTTTCACCAAGTCTTAAGGTAATATGATTATTTTTGCAGCCACTGAGAAAGAAATTTTAGAGGAAGCCATATGAAATCAAGATAGAGACTTTCATAGAGGAAAGATTAAAATGGTGAAATTTATTTTTTCTATGACAAGTTTCCCTCAAATCAAAGGTCAGGTCATACTTTATAGGCTGGCCCAGGGACCACACTCAAGATCTTAAACCCATTCTTGCCCCTGTTGTAACTTGGTCCTCGGCATGCTCTGCTGCAGCCCAATGGTGTTTACATGCTGGTGATTGTGGACAATAATGCTGGATAGGTTATATTTTATGCTTAAAGCCATAGTCATGATGTCATTCTTAGCACAATGATGAGTATGTAATAGATTGGATAAAAAGCTATTGTCGTAGTTACCTTCCAATGTGAAAAATTAATGCAAAATCAAGGTTATTGTAAAAATCGATAAGATAAAAATTTATTTTCTGTTTTCTTCTTTTTTTTCCTGATTTTTTTCAGATGGCTTCCCTTCATGTCTCAGGGCATAATTCATTCAGAAATTGAACTTTATCTTCAAGGTGAGAATTAAGGACACCATCAGTAGAAGAAAGTACAAGATGATTTTGTACATCTGGACATCATGGAAGATGATTCTCCAGTTGCCCTCAGAATATCCCCTTTGGTAGTTTACCTTTTGTGTGAAATTTATAGAATATTCCTTGCAGTGAAAATACATGTAAAAATATGTTGGCAATGTTATATGCCTTACTCTTTGTTAAAAATTAACTTAAGGATCTGTCACTGTTAAAGAGTTAAATTCATACTTACTATTTTCCCCCACTTCTAATGTCATCAGACAGATCTATTATTAACTGCACTTCACTTTTATTTTTGCAGAAATGCAAATAAATCATCAACCTAAAATACAAGAGGAAGCAAATGGTAAATGTTGTTGTCACTTTTCATCTTTTAATCTATTTCTGTTTCCAGATTACCTGCCTTGCATATTTTTATGGTACATTCTTATTGAATTTAAACTATAGATTAAAAATACTTTCAATGGATGCAGGAATAAGCATTAGATCATAATTTGATTTATATAAAAAAACTAACATAAGCAACTTAAGCTTCAAATGCTTTTTTTTCTTTATGTGATCCTTCAATAATTTAAGTATATAGGGGAAATAATCATTTTCTAAATGATTAATTTCTATTAATTGTAGTTTTTTATTAGTTTGCATATTGGTTACTAATTTTTCTTTTTTAAGTCTTTTGTGATTAGCTTTTCATATTAGATTGTCTTCAAATTGACCTGCAATTGTGTTATTACTATGTTTACATTTTGAAGTTGATCTAAATAAGATGGATGAATACAGATTACTAATATGCATACCAGGTTAATAAACCTTTATGTTTTTAAAAAATATGTGTAGTTTGTTCAGTAATTTGAAATTAGGCAGGAGTCAGTGCTGGTATTATTATATTCTTAAAGTCTTATTGGTTAGGATAGTCACTGAGATAACAGTTTATGTGCACTGTGACAACTAGCTTAAGCTAACATTTACATTTATTTATATTATAAAATGTATTTCAGCTTCCATTTTACTTTGTTATTTATTTTCTAAGGAAAACTTTATACATATAGATGACCATTGGTATGGGAAAAATTTTACTAATGTTCCAGAATCTCTCAGTAATTTTAAGAGGCCTCTTAAGGTCTGTGTCTTATAATAAACTTTTAGAAAACAAGCTTAAAATGGCATTCTAAGTAGAAATAATTATCCATTACTTCAAGAACCTGGTGGGTATGTGAGTAACAAAGACTAACAATTTTAAATTAAAGATTATAATTAAGGCTGGAAATGTCCAAAGTCCTTCATCAGAAACCTAAGTTATGTAATCAATGTCTACAATGCTGATCATAGTGAAGTTGAATTGTATAGGAGAGGTGTTTACCTAGGAGTTGGTTAGATCTACTTCATCAGTGTAATTTTGATTAAAATAAAATACTATTATGTGCTTTCTTGTAATTATTTCTGTTGTCTTAGTTTATTTTTATGACCTCATTAAAATGTCCATTTCTTATTATATAAAAGTGGACTAGTGACGGGCCTTAGTTCATGAGACACTATCATGGTCTGTGAACAGACCTCTTTATTTCATTTTTAAATTCTGAAGAATATTTTCTTTAATATCTCTTGGGATGTGATTCTTGAAGTACATTAGTAGTCCCACAGTTATGTGAATGAGCTAATTTATGGTGTGGAAAGAACCTGGGAGGTTAAGTGCTACAATCTGTTGGAACAGGGTTACATGGTGGTTAAGAATGTTGAAAAGCAAACATAAGTTGTAGATTTTGAAAGTATATGTAGCATGTTTATGTCTTTTCATGCCTTTCTATCCAGATAGTGACAGTGGGGACAAAGCAGATCAAAATGCTGTTTCAGTTTAAGAGTGGAGGGAACAAAGAAGGTATCAACTGAATTCATGGTAACCTCATGCCAACATGAGAAATATTAAATACAGTTATGTATCTTATTTCATTAAGTCCCTCTTATAACCCTAAATATTTATAATTCATATAGATAAAATCTTTCTTCATAGTAGAACTAACTGAGTCACTGAGTTAGACTGAACTTAATTTTAAAATTTTTTTTTTTTGGTACCAGGGATTGAACCCAGCAGCACTTAACTACTGAGCCACATGCCCAGCCAATTTTTATATTTTATTTAGAAACAGGGTGACATTAGGTTTCTTAGGACCTTGTTAAGTTGCTGAGGTTGGTTTTGAACTCATGATCCTCCTGCCTCAGCCTGCCCAGCTGCTGGGATTAAAGGCATGTGCCACCATAAGATGGTATTTTGATATGCATCACTGGATTGAATTTCCTGTTAGCAATGCCTTCTGCATTGCTAAACCCTCTTATTAATTCTAATAAATTTATATTCTATAATAAATATTCTCATGATAATTTTTGAATTATCTGTGAAGGCAGCCATTTAGTATATTAATAATGACATCTTTTCTTATTCTAATCTACTACATAGGTCCCTGGTACAATGTGAAAAAGAAGCAGTAGTGGTAACGTCAATACTGAATATATCCAGGAATTACTACATATTCTAAGTGTTTCAGCTAATTCCGTGTAGCTTAAGTGTTTGTGCTAAATCAATTAATTTATTTAATCTTCATAATAATCCCATTAGGTGAGGTGTGTAGTATTATTAAAGGACCCAGAAGATTTTTTTTTCAGGTTCAAATTCCTTTTTTTTATTATTATTATCTTGCCTAAAGTCACACAGGTGGCATGTGGCAGACTTAGAATTTGAATGCGAGTAGTTTGTAGTTAGTCTCCAGAGTCTGGACTGTTTTTTCTTTGAAGTAACTGCTTTTAACTGCTCTCCATCATTAGCAATATATGTGTGTGAGCATGTATCTTCCAAGTCTTTGGATTTCTTTTATTGTGTTATTATTTCTAACTTATTAAGCTAGATTTTTAGGTCTTTAGCTTTCAGCCATGTTCCAGACCCAAGTGAAAGGATGTTTTTAACTGTCAGGGGAGATTGTCATTATAGTTTTTGTTTTTCATATTAATCTTTCCTTTTTTTTTTTAACTTCAGAACATTTGTGGAGACAGACTGAGTTTTTGCTAAGCTTCCTTTGTTGCAGTTTACCTGGAGGCCTCTTTGGCTACCTTTGGCTCAGTTTAACATCCCTTGTGGCTTACTTTACAAAATCAGCTCCAGTTTCCTCTCTTGTGTGGGCCACGACCTCCTGTTCTGACCTAGAGCCTTGGCATCATTACAGTTGCAACACTCAGCCTTCTTGTTTGCTGAAGGCAAATGACTCAGTTTCTGCTAACAGTCCTTTTTATTTTTGTAGTTATTATTATTGTTATTATTTGACACTGAGGGAACCTCTTAATTTCTTCGAGATGGAAGTTTGACATTTCTTGTAATTTTTTCAAAACCTAGTTGTATTCTAGGGGGAAGGGGCTTTAAAAATTCCATTCCAGGAAACTGTGGCTTGGAAATGTAAAAACCCTGTCCAAAGTTTAGCAGTTTGTAAATTAAACAACTATATTGGAATTCAGCCCTTAACCATAGTACAAATCTGCTTCCTACCTACTCTCAAGGATTTCTGAGTTAAGGGATTTTAAAATTCTTGGAGAATTTATCCATTTATTTACAAGCAGTGATAACTCTTCGTAGCATGATTATTAACAATTTGGTAGATTATCTGTGGTAAAGATTATTAAAATATTTTCTCCTCTTGATTCTATTTGCCCAACCATGCTCGGCTAACCTCACTACCCAAATAGTGTCTGCTCAAGGAAAGAAAATTAAATTTAATGAGTAGTATCTGCCAAACATAATTAAGAACATAAAATATCCTAAACCACCATCATGTGTTTCAAATCAAATATAGATGGCTTTGAATTGCCCCTGCTCTGAATCATTTAGGGCACACTTTTCTGTAGTGATCAAGATGATGATCAGGTTGCCCTACCTCCTGCATTGAAGACTTCCGCCTGTTGGGTCAGTCTTGTTTCTTGCAAAGGAAGATATCCTGTGGGTGCCTGAGAGCCTGAGAGGGCCTGAGAGGTCAGTGTGTCAGATATGTGAAATTAAGACACCATGGTAACCATCTCCATCCAGACTGTCCTATCCATCCCCAAATGCAGAACCTGAAACTGGGTTGACAAATTCCAATGCAGCTAAATGGGAAAAGAGAAGCCAGTGCATGACAGAGTTTGGAATCAAAAGGAGAGTGAACCCAGAGGCATTCTCCCCAGCAGAGGCCAGACATTTGCTGTGTCTTATATTGTGTATCTAGACCCTTCGGCATGCATATGCTGGGTAGAGTTAACTGAACAACCAGGAGGATGACATGGTGCTGCCTAAGCCCCAGTGTGGCTTTTGTTTCATTTTCCTCTGTCATTAAATAGCTAGTGTTTGGGTTTTCATTTATGCTACATTGACTCTAGAACATTGGTTCACACCTTTTCCTGTCTCAGAATACCTACAATTCAACATAGCAATGGAATGGAATATATTTGACAATGAAACAGTAAAACTAGATTCTTAGCATCTATAGACATCCACAGCCATGCAGAAACATTACCATAAGCTACCCATTCCTCAACAAGTTGGCATTTGCAGATAACTCACCAAGAATGTGGTATGGTTTTGAGTGAAATATAATTATTCAATCAGAATGAATCGGAGGCAAAATTTCTTACTTTGGGACTGTTGGCATTTTAGCCAGATAACTCTTTGTTGTGGGGGAACTGTTATAAACCTCACAATCATCAGGATGGTTAGCAGCAGACCTAGCTGCTACCCACTAGATGCCAATTTCATACACACCCAGTGGTGACCACGAAAACAATGTCTTCAGATATTACCAAATGTCCCCAAGGGACAAAATCACCCTCACTTGATAAGCACTGACCTAAAGTGATGGTTGTCTGGGTAAAGCATGCTGAGAAGTATTGAGGTGGGGCAAGTCTGAGAAGGTAGATGTAGGCGATCATGTTGGCTAAAAATGTCTGTCATAGCAACATCATCTTCTGTCCCATGTGCTCTTCCACAAACTTGTAAATCTCATTTCAAAAGACAGAATCAACCAGGGCAGACCTTTGAGCCTGTCTTGACTACGAGTATATAGCAGAAATGATCCTATGTGACATTTCTGCTATTCACTATTGGGTCATAAAATATGCTCCTATGTCTGCCTGCCTTGCTCTCTGCAGATGGTGGTCTTGGGAATCCAGCCATCATACTCTGAAGAAGTACAGATCATCACATGGAAAGGTTGGCATGGAGAAACACAAAGGCCCTTGTCCTGAGCCCTGGGTGAGCTTTTGGCCAGTAGCCAACACCAATATGCCAGTAACATAAGAACCACCTTGGAAGCAGATCTTCTTGTTCCCAGTCGAATTGCCCTAATTGACACTGTGGAGCAGAGATTAGCTTTTGTGGCCAAGCCTAGCCCAAACTGCAGACTTATTGGCAAAAGAGATTATTGTTTTAAGTCATTGAGTTTTAGAATGTTTTGTTATGCAGCAATGGAAAACTCTAGCAGTAGAACTGTGCAGTTCATATAGACCTAAATACATAGCTCAAGACTTGGGTTATAAATATGTGGAGGATCTTAAGTTGTTACCCCAATGAACAGAACACTGTAATGTGGTTCTGAAAGTTGATAACTGAAGAAGTTGGGCACAAAGTATTTAAGAATTGTTAGCAAATATTCAAAGAAAGGCAAGTCAAAAAGTTTTCCTAGAAGCCAAGAAAAAGTGGATGATGAAAAAGGGAAAGGGAGATGGATAGTGGTAGGAAACAGGGGTAAGGACAAGTTAGTACTGCAATTGCTGAGAACCTGGAATCCAGGTTGAAAATGATCACTGGGAACCTGGAGCACTTCGCAGGAATTTGGTATTTAACTAGAAGGATCAGGATTTAAAGTGGAGCTGAGGGCCCTAGATACAGGCAAGGTGTGAGTGGTAAACCACGCTGAAGCCTAGTCACTACCTCAGTAGTGTAACAGGCTCCAACATGCAGGGAGGCCACTGGATGTCCTGGCTAACAGTGCAGATTCTGAATCCTAACTGCACCACCTATTTCCTGCATAGCCGAGGGAAGATGCTGGATTTTCCTGTGCTTCCATTTTTTTCCTATGAAATATAAGCAATGCTAAAAACTGTCTCGTAGGTTTGGCATGAGTATAAGATAAAACAATACCCACAGAGCAACTTGAATAGTGTCTGCTAGGTCTTAGGTATTCAATTAATTTTAGTTTTTTTTTTTTTTTTTTTTTTTTTTTTTTTGGTACCAGGTATTGAACTCAGGGGCACTCGACTACTGAGCCACATCCCCAGCCCTATTTTATGTTTTATGTAGAGACAGGGTCTCACTGAGTTGCTTAGCACCTTGCCGTTGCTGAGGCTGGCTTTGAACTCATGATTCTCCGGTATCAGCCTCCCAAAGTGCTGGGATTACAGACATGTGTTGCCACACCCGGCTTAATGTTAGTTTTTAAAATTTGTTTTTCAGTGTATCCTAATCTTGAACACTCTGGATCTCTGGATGAAGTCCCTTGATATAATCATTTCAAATTTTTAAATTTTTGCAGTACTGAAGAATGAACCTGATGGTGCTCTACCACTGAGGTACATTCCTCATTCCTTTAAATTTATTTATTTATTTTTTTAAATTTTGAGACAGTGTCTCACTAAGTTTCTGAGACTGGCCTCAAACTTTTGATCCTCCTGTCTTAGCCTTCCCAGTTCCTGGGGTTACAGGAATGTGCCGCTGACTTTACCCAGCTGCTACAATCCTTCTATGCATGCATTTGGGCTGGAGCAGGCATATACCTCACCCATTGGCTCTCTCTACCACTCGTTTTAGTCTTTTCCTTCAGCCCTGTGAAGTGGGACATCATTGACCCATCAAACAACAATAAATAATAAACCAAATCACAGGAATGACAAGAGATTCACCCGAAACTAATAGTGAGATAAAATAAGTAATAGATTCCTTTATGATAAGGTTTTATGGTTATTTTCTGAATTTGCAGTAGAAAAAATTGAGCACTGTTTGGAAACCATTTTATTCTAGGAAGCATAACTGTTTCTAATTCTGTGTCAAATTTATCCCAGCTCCTGTGGTAGTCAGCACATAATTTATCTATTGCTTTACATATATAATAGGATTAATATTTGTCTTTTTAAAGAATGAAAATATTTGTAAAGTACTTAAAAATTTTTAAAAATCTCATGATCCTCTTATAAGGTTGTATTCTGAAGGGCTTGTGAGTTTAGATACATAGATTTATTTAGAGATAACATTATTGGAAATTAGAATAAAGTAATAACCTATCTTGTTTGCAGTATTTTGCTAAATCTCATTCAAATATATTTACATATCCTTCAAAATGGGGGTGATACAAGGCCAATATTGTTTCTATTATCCTTGTGCTAATAATAAGACTGATCATGAGGCAAATAACAACGTCCTCGTCCTTTGTCATGACACATGGCACATCCTCTGAAGGACTTGTTGTTAATTGAGAAATAGTTATACATTGTGCTGAAATTGTCTTAATGATACCTTGAATATCCTTCTTCAAGCAAGCAGGCTTTACTTTTCAAAATACTCCTTAACAGATTGCACAATGTTTTATAAGTCATTTATTCACTTGCTCTGTGCTTATTATATGAGGCACTGGAGACCCAGAGACACTAAGACCAGACCTTATCCTTGAAGGGGCTTGTAATCTGGGTTTGTAGGGAGAGGTGGGAGAGTATTGATCTGTGGAGACAGTTATTTGCACAGCTAAAGATTAAAGTGCACAGGGTCCAAGAGAGTTGTGAAACAGAAAGTGGTTTGTTCTGGTTATAGAAGGGGGAAGGTGTGGAAATGCTGCCTAGAGGAGGTGACCTTTGAGCTGAGCTTGCAGACATAGGAGTTTGCCAGATGGGAAGGGAAGAAAGAGAACTGGGAGAGAGGACGTCATGGTGAAGGGATTTTGGCAAAGTCCTGAAGGTAGAAAGGAGTCCTTCAGAATGGGTGGAAGATGTTACAAGGTAGTTCATGGTGTGAGACGGAGGCTCCAGAGGGGTCAGAGGCTGCTTTGCGTTGGACATTTGGGAAGTGGGCATCATATTACAAAAAGAGCTAAAAAACTCTTTTGTGAGGCATGCTCATCTGTAAGCAATGGTAATGTCTCTAAGTAATGTCCATCTAATGGTGGAGAAAATTTTATTATCCTGACCTCTCTCACGGAGCGGAGTGTAGTTGATTCACAACCTAGAGTCTGGGGGACCCTCAAGGGCTTCACAAGGGTGGATCTAATTAGCTTTAAGTTTCCCCCCACAACTTCCCCACAGTTCTCCATCCTTCCCCACCACTACACTCAACCTCTCCACCAAGGAAGCCCAAGCAGACATTTTATACACACTGATATTGTTCTTCTTAGGCTGTGTTGATCCATCCTTGATTGTAATCAGGGAGTTGGAGGTTTCCATCTGCAGAGGTCCACTGGATTTTCTCACATTCCCTACAACTTCATGGGTCTTGCTCTGTTAAGGTAAGCATCCTGAAGCCATGCTTGCTGTCCGAGGAGCCATCAGGAAAAGCGTGGCTAGCACATAGTTTTTACTATGTGTTGTGGTGACTTAGGGTAGGCAGCTGCCAGTAGCTTTCCCCTCTCAGTATTCCATACTAGCAATTACGTGGTAAGAGCTTAATTTACATGCATCTTCTCTGCACTTCTCTGAGTATTCAGTGGGTAGTTGCCAAGTAACTGAAAATGTGTCTAGACGCAGATGTTTCTATATTCAACAACAGGGTTAATTTTCTGAGCTGCAAAGTCAAATGCATGTAACCCCTGTAGCAAAATGCACAGAACAAAGATAAAATGTTAAGATCTAAGGAAGGGCTAGCTATACTTCACTAGCTATAGGGACTTTGTTCACCAAAATAACTTCCAATCAAAATCAAATTCCAATTAATAAAAAAAAAAGCACTGTGAAGGAAACGGTTAATGACAGTCCTGTGACCTAATATTTTCCTTTACTTTGAACACACAAAAAAGGTGCCTCAATCAAATCCCATTGCTTATGTGCTAATAACCAGAACTTCTTATAAAAGCATTAATAGTATATTTAAGTAAAAAGAGAATAGAGTGAGATGCTCTCAACAACAGTTCCAGTTATCTATTGCTGTGTGAGAAATCACCCCAAAGCTTAGTAGCTTCAAACAATGCTTTGCTACTATCTGTCATCTTTCAGTGGGTTGCTGTGGCTCCTAGATAATTCATTCCTGGAACTCCTCATGTGATCTTAGTTGGCTAGTGCTGCAGTTGCAGACATCTGAGAATGTGGCTGGACTTCTGAGATGGATTGGCCGTGCTGCCAGTTGATGAGACTAGGAGATGAACTGAAGTTACAAACTTACATGGGATCTCTCCACATGCCTTGAGTTTTTCCAGCTTGGCTAGGGGTCTGTCTCCAAAGAAAGTATTCTAATAGGCTCAGGCAGATCAGCCTTTAAGAATGTCACTTTTGCTGTATTGTATTGACCAAGGGCAGCCTGAACTCAGCAAGAGGGGAAATAAACTCCTCTCTTAACAGACGTAAAATGGTCACTTTGCAAAACAGCACATGGCTTCACAGTTATTGTGAGGACCTATTTTTTTCTTCCACTGCAGAGTATGTCTGATCCATCTATGTTGCTATTGTAAATTAACCTAGTATTTATGGATTGATGGGGCATGACTGGAGACTGTTACATGAGCTGGGAAATTGGTGGCATTTGATAGCTCTGTATCCATTGCTTAAGCCTTACAAGGTAAATTTGAACCAGAACTTTTTTTTTGTTGTATATCATGTATTTCTCTTTATTACAGTTATGTGTTTTTCCCTTGATGTGACTATTTTTGATTGTGATAAAATATAAAAAACATAAAATTTACCATTTTAACCACTTTTAAGTGTTCAGCTCAGTAGAATTAAGTGCATTTTTGTTGTTGTAGCATCTGTTTTAATACAGGTTAGAGAAGACAAGTCTGAGGCATATTGGTGGTCCAAGGGAGAAATCCTTAAACTTTTATGATAAAGAACTGGATAATATGCACTTTAGGTTTTGTGGGCCACTTGATCTTTGTTGCAATTTCTCAAAGTGTGTGTGTGTGTGTGAATATTATTTTATTTTCTATTGGTTCTTTATTAATAATGCTATCTTTCCTATGTACATATGTGAATATACCAGAGTGAATTTTCCCATTATGTATATTCACAAGGCAATAATTAAAGAAAAAAACTATAAGTAAGTAGTAGAAGATTGGTAAAGTAGAGGGAAGGGAAGAGGGAGAGGAGGAAGGAAGGGAAAAGGGAAGTACTTGGGACTGAATTAGAGCAAATTATATTCCATGCTTTATAATTATGCCAAAATGAATCCCAATGTTATTTATAACTACAAAAAAAAAAAACAATCAACTAACTCTGTTGTGATGGTGGGAGAGGACCTACAGACACCGTGTAAACAAATGAATCTGGCTTTGTTTCAATGAAACTTTAATTGTTCCAATGAAATTTTAAAAACAGGTCGTGCTCGGTGACGCACGCTTGTAATCCCAGCACTTTGGGAGGCTGAGACAGGAGAATCGCAAGTTCAAAGCCAGCCTCAGCAATGGCGAGGTGCTAAGCAACTCAGTGAGACCCTGTCTCTATATAAAACACATAATAGGGCTGAGGATGTGGCTCAGTGGTGGAGCACCCCTGAGTTCAATCTCCAGTACCAAAAAAAAAAACAACAAAAAAAACAGGTAGCAGGCAAGATTTGATCCAAGGGCCATAGTTTACCCCTGTTCTATCATAACTTCCCCTATGTCATGCTTCCCCTATGTCTTGCTATTGAAATGATTAGCAAACTTGGTGTCAGGTAATATCTATAAACTGTGTTAAGTCTGATTCGATTGTCATATTCACTTAGAGAGTCTCTTGAATATTCAACACAATGCTTGTGCACAATATGGACACTTAATGTCTATAAGTCAGCTGATCTGCAAGTATTAATTGAATTCCAATGGCTGACATGGCAGAATATACTGAAGTTTAGGATTTTCTGGTTGAATTACACTTGAATTGATTGTACCTAGCTACATGATAATGGAAATGGCAGAGCACATACTTTTCATTGTACAAGTGGATGTTCCCATTCAACTTAACTTCATTATTGAGAAGAAATCTAAATTTATTATGGGCCATTTGGAGAGCATACAATATATCTAGACTACTTTTAAAGTATTTTTAACACAAAAGGAAAATAAGTCTCCTAGAATGTAGTGTCCAAAAAAAGAAAGAAAAATATCACCTTTTCTACAGCAGGATTTCTTCAAATGGAAGCCATGGTATTAGGTTAAGTTTGAAAGCCAATGAAAAGAGAATGAAGTGGGGCAGTCTAAAGTAGATTGGCAGAATGTCTCATTGCATAACCAACAGACTGTTTTTTAACTTTTGAGAACACGGATAAATGTAAGATAAATATTAAGATTTCAGTTACATGGAACTTCCCATTCTTCCTTTGAGAGCTTTAGTAGAAGTTGTTTTCTAAAGAGATGAACAGATGACAGTATATTTTGGTGTGTGTATTTGGGATAAGTAGCTGCTATAAGGAAAAAAAAAGAGACACTTATATAGGCAAAATATCTAAACTCATTTTTTTTCTGGTGAAGAGAGTTTTAGAAAATTACAAAAAATAATTGTAATTTGACACATATATAAGCAAAACAAAAACTGTAAACATATTTTTAGCCCTATTATAAATAAACAGTTTCACAGGACAGTGGAAATTCTAATTTAAATATAGACTCAGAATGGTTCTGTTATTTTCTACAAATGTTCCCATCTTATATTTCAGATAGTGAGACATTCTTAGAGAGGTTAGTGATCAAATTTTAAAAAGTACTTTGTAGAAATTTTGGACAAGATTTATTTTTAATCCTACTGGCAGAAAAGAAAAATATGCTCAGGGAAACTTGGAAATCAACAAAAATAACTGCAGAAAATGTTTCATTAGCTATTCCACCATTGAAGCTTATATCATGGTGACATGCTAATTCCAAAAAGGAGGAACATAGAAGTATGACACGAACCATTGGCTTCTTGCTATTTGTCTCTATTTTATTTTATTTATTTGTTCTATTTAGTCTTACATGATAACAGAGTGCAATTTGATTCATTGTACATAGATAGAGAATAACATTTCATTTCTCTGGTTGTAAGTGATATAGAATCACAACATACATGCAGTCATACATAAGGTTAGGGCTATGATGACCATCGTATTCCACCACTTTTACTGTCCCCATTCCCCCTCCCCCCTTACAACCCTGTGAACAGAGTATCTCCATTGTTCCCATGTCCTTCCCCACATTATGGATCAGCATCCACTTATCAACGAGTACATTTGGCATTTGGTTTTCTGAGATTGGCTTACTTCACTTAGCATGATATTCTCCAACTCCACCCATTTACCTGCAAATGCCATAATTTTATTCTCTTTTATTGCTGAGTAATATTCCATTGTGTATATATACCACAGTTTCTTTATCCAGTCATCTATCAAAGG
>CM053400.1:113059852-113086117 GCA_028644305.1 Xerus rutilus
TCCTAGGTCTTTCAGCCAAATAGAGTGCTAAATGCCTCCGACTTAGCTATTTTGCCCCTGTTGTTCTTGAGAGCTCACTGCTATTTGTTTTGTAATTAAAATGTTATATTTTCAAAACTATTGCACATGCTAAGTTCCAAAGCAGAGGTTCTTATAAACAACTATTTTAGTACTTCTTAGTTTTACAAACTATTTAGTTCATAAATAAGTAGAATCAGTAGACTTCTACATTTCCCTGATATTAAAAGATTTTTCCTTTATAACTTCATGTTGCTTTTTCTTTTTCTTTTCCTCTACAGATGGAGACTGGAAGGTGACTGTTGTCACTGGGGAACTTGAAAATGCTGGCACCACGGCAACAGTATCCCTTTATGTCTATGGAGAAACAAGATGTTCAGGGCCTATTATTTTGGGATCTGGGAAACACCAGCTGTTTAGTTCGAACAGTGCAGATATGTTCAAGGTAAGACTAACATGACTACACCTTGTTTGCTAAGATATATTATAGTATACATCCCCTAAGATGGACTGGGCCAACAGCCACTTCATTCTGTTGGCTTTGTTTTAGCATCACATACACACACACACACACCTATAGCTATACTGGAAACCTTCTATGATAAGGGAGTTGGAAAATAGTAGCAATCATAGGAATATAAGATTTTAGTTTCTTCCCCATTTTTATTTGTATACAAAAGCAAAAAAAAAATACACACCTTAGAAAATTTAAAATTTAAAGTGGAAAAATTTACTCCTAATCTTACCAGCAACCTGAGTATTTTTGTTTGGGAATGCCTGTCCAAATTCTTGTTTGAATCCTTACATATTTTACACAAGCACCCTGATGTAGATGATGGGGCATGAGGGTATGATGAGAGGAGATGGTGCAGCCTGTGATGATGATGTGAACTAAGCAGTCACATGATCAATATTTAAATGCTGACTTTGCCATTTACAAGCGTGGTGAGCTGGACACATTAACCTTTGTGTGCATCAGTTTCCTCAATAACTTTTCCCTCAAAGGGTTATCATGAAGATTCAATGAAGTAATCTGTATTGTAGTTCCTGAAATGCTTAATAAATATTCACTACTAAATTATAATACATATGCGATTTTGTATCAGCCCTTTCTACATATTACCATTTATATAACAAGCTACATAGTTTTATTGATTATAAATCTCACTGATTAAATATTAGTATACCATATATACATGGAATACTTTGCTATTGTTGAACATTTAAATGGCTTCTAGGATTTTACTATGACAAATAGTACTGCAGTGAACATACTTTGAACCTTAACTTTCTTTTTTAACCAAAGCAATTTTATTTTCTTAGGACAAATTCTGAGAAATGAGATTACTCTTGATTCATTTTTACAAATTGCTTTTTTAAAGTATCTATGTAGAACCATGGCAACCAGGACATAGGGAAAAATGGGTAAATCTTAGTTGTTATTAATCACTACTACACACCAGATTATGGTCTATTCCTACCATATGTAGTATTTAATATCTCCTAGTTAAAATTTCTCAGCTCCCCAGGAAGTTATGTTACGTGACTGTGACACTGTGGAAGTAATCTTAGCTCTTATCTTTTTGTTAAAAGAGCTTTATTGAGATATAATTCACCTGCCATAACATTCACCCATTTAAGTGTACAATTTATGATGTTTGGCACATTCACAGATTTTGTACAACTGTCACACTTCACCTCAAAATAAAGCTCATTGGCAGGGACTCTAACTCCCCATTCCCCAGCCTTAGGAAACTATTACTCTACTCTCTGTTTCTGTAAGTTTGCCTGTTCTGGGCATTTCATATAAATAGATTCATACAATATGGGGTCTTTTCTGTCTGACTGACTTGGCAGAATGGCTTTTTATAGGTTCTAATTAGTTGTACATGACAGTAGAATAAATTTTGACACATCATACACAAATGGAGTATAACTCCTCATTTTTCTGGTTGTACGTGATGTAGGATTACACCAGACATGTAATCATAGATGCACATCGGGTCATGATGCCCGATTCATTTCATTGTATTTCCCACCCCCATTCCTTCTTTCCTCCCTTTACTTCTCTCTGTCTAATTCAAAGTACCCCCATTCTTTCCTATTTCTGCCTTATTGTGAATTAGTATCCACATATCAGAGAAAACATTAGAGCTTTTGTTTCTTGGAATTCACTTATTCCACTCAGCATGGTAGTCTCCAGCTCCAACCATTTACTGGCAAATACCATAATTTCATTCTTCTTTAAGGCTGAGTAATATTCTAGTGTGTGTGTGTGTGTGTGTGTGTGTGTGTGTGTGTGTAAACACACATATATATATATCACATTTTCTTTTTCTGTTCATCTCTTGAAGGGCACCTTTGTTGGTTCCATAGTTTAGCTATTGTGAATTGAGCTGCTATAAACATTATTGTGGCTGCATCACTGTAGTATGCTGATTTTAAGTCCTTTGGGTATAAATCGAAGAGTGGGATAACTGGGTCGAATGGTGGTTCCATTCCAAGTTTTCTGAGGAATATCCATACTGTTCATACTGCCCTCTAGAGAGGTTTCACCAATTTGCAGTCCTACCAGCAACATATGAGTATACCTTTTTTCCCACATCTTCGCAAACACTTATTGTTGCATATATTTTTGAAAATTGCCATTCTGACTGGAGTGAGTGAAATCTCAGTGTAGTTTTGATTTGCATTTCTCTAATTGCTAGAGATGTTGAACATTTTTCATATGTTTGTTGATCAGTTGTATTTCTTCTTCTGTTCATTTCCTTAGCCCATTTATTGATTGGGTTATTTGTTTGATTTGTTTGGTGTTAAGTTTTTGAGTTCTTTATATATCCTGGAGATTAATGCTACATCTGAGGTGCATGTGGTAAAGATTTTCTACCATTCTGTAGGCTCTCTCTTCAAGCTATTGAGCATAATGGTTCTAAGGTTTTAACCCAGGTTATAGCATGTATCAGTGCCTCAGTCATTTTCATGACTGAATAATATTCTATTATGTGACTGTGTCACACCTTATCCACTCACCCACAAGTTGATAGACATTTGAGTCCTTTTGACTTTTTAGCTATTATGAATAGTACTATGGTGAATATCCCTATACATGTTTTCATGTAGACATATGCTATTATCGGTTATATATTTGGAATAGAAATATATATTGGTTATGTATTTAGGAATAGAAATGTTGGATTGTGGAAACTATATGTTCAGCATTTTGAGGAGTTTCCAAACTGTTTTCCAAAGCAGTTGCACTATATTTTCATTCTCACCAGCACTGTGCAAGGTTTCCTCTTTTTCCATATCCTTACCACCATTTATTGTCATCTTTTATTAAAAGTGCTATCTCAGTGAGTGAAGTAGAATTTCACTGTGCTTTTGACATACATTTTCCTAATGATTAAAAGTCCATTATGGCATAACATTTGGAGAGCAAGCAGAGAGGAATTCTGGAGATCAGGAACTGAACCTCTTTCAGCTGTTAACTTTTGAATATTATCCACTGTCTGACATACACTAGACACTAAGGAACATCTTTTGAAAGATTGAATAATTAATGAAAATTACTTGTCTAAAATTTGTTTAATATCTGCTCCTTTGTCTTGGGGCATTCCTTGTTAAATTTATCTTGTGATAATTCTTACCCTGGAGGTATCATAAAGGCATTCCATGTATCTTATGTGGTTATTATTTACTTAAAAAATTTCCTAGAGATTTATCAGAGGATTTTATTGTATTTTGCAAATAGAAAAACTAAATAGTACTTTCTATAGCTTGAAAAAAGTTGGAGCCCATGCCATTTACTCCTAGAAAGTAGTTTCTTGCCCCTGGTTTACCATTGTATGAAGTCAATTAATTTCATAGATGATAAGTTATACTCCATGTATGTATAATATGCCAAAATACACTCTACTGTCATATGCATCTAAAAAGAACAAATAAAATAAATAGAACATTTATAGATTAGCAAGTTTAGTATTAATTATGAGCTCATACAGCACTTACACAATAATTTAATTATACATTAGGTTCCTTAGAACAGACTGAAAAATGCATTTTTGCCTGTTTAAAACAATTTATATCAGCAACAATTAGAAGGCCTGTATTTGAGTCCTACTCTGCCCTTTGCTATATAAGGAAATATGTGTAAACCACTTAACATTTCTAAGAATTAATTTCCTCCTTTGTAAAATGGACACAATAATACCTTATGATAGTACTATGAAGAGTGAAAGAGTTAAAAATTAAAACACTTTAAAGTATAAAACGTTCTTATCTTTATATTGAGACTGAATCTTCTGATACTGCCCACAAGTGGGGGTAGGCTTCCTGATGGGGTGGGATTTAAGACAGGTTTTCAGATGAATGAAGGCAGGAAGGCAGCGTTGGCAGATGGTTAGTAGGTGGCTATTGCTGGCATGGGGGTCTGTGTAGAAATGTCTGGAGGCTGAAGTAGGAGGAAGGAACAGAGGGAGCCAAGATTGGCTTGCTCTAGCCCATCAGTTAGTGTGTAAGTAATATCAGGAACATTTATCTTGGGCTTTTTCAATGTTTAAAGATCAGGTGTCCATGTGTACCTACAAATTATTAGCCATTAGCTAAATGAATGTCAGCATGTCATTTAATTCCATAACTTTCACATTTGTCTCTTTTTTCCTCCTCTTTTTTTAAATCTTCTTCTCCTTTATTTTTTCTTTTCCTATTTTTATAGTGGTTCTAAAACTTGGAGTTTGGTAATATTTCACATTGATTTCATTCAGAAGTTTAGCAATGCCCTGTAGAACAGTTGACTTTCCTGCAGATGGGCAGATCCTAGAGACAACTTAAGTCGATTGTTTCTCTCAGTCACAATTTTTCACTTAGGAATTCTTATCAAGGAAAGTCAATGGAATTGTTCCTTAAAATAGAATAAACTTGAAAATCAAAACTCCAATGCAGGTGACCCTGGAAAGATGGAAGAATAGGAGTTACCCAGCTCTAGTCCCCTTTACAGAAAGACCAATTGGTAACTCTCCACAGACAAGAATGTCTTTGTGAAAATTCTGGAACCTGGGAGTGAGGCTGAAGCACTGCCTTGGACCACAAAACATTAGAAAAGCAGTGTTAGAAAGGTAAGGGGAACTGTTTCACTTTGAGTTGCCCTCCCCTCATGCTGGCACAGCACACTAAGAAGGCTACCTGGGCCTGCAGTTTCTCCAATGGTAAGAAGAAACTTGAGGTGGACAACCAGTTTCCTCATTATTATGGGGTGCTTCATAAGAGGTTCAGTTTTGTTTTGTTTCACGAGAAACACTGAAGGAATTGGCAGGACTAGACCACTTGTATTCAAACAGCAACAAAGAGAAGGGACAGGGCTCAGAGTAACCAGCATACAGATCTAGGCAATAATGCTGTATCCTGCTGACTTGTCATTACCCAATCATCTGTAATCATTACCTGACCATCTCAGGGAACACAGAGTGTGGTTCTTTCTGGCTTGGTTACTAAGCTAGTAGTTTGGCCTGACCAGAGAGCTCAGCTTATATCCCTGTGAGAGAAGTGAGCAAAATTAGTGACTTTCTTGAACTATAGAGTGTAGCCTGCATCCTTCTCTGACCAAGCAACCTAGACAAGGCTCTTAGAGCCCAGTCCATGGCTCTGCCATGGAAGCGTGCTAAGCCATAACCTTGCTCACTATGAGGCAAGCCTGTGGCCAAGTATGACCAAGAAGTCAGACCAGAAAATACATCTAGCCATGGAGTCTAGACTGTGGCCCCACATGACCATTAAACCCAAACCATGGTCCTACCTGATTGCAGAGTACAGCTCACAGCCCAGTGGGGCATGGATTCCAGTCAATTATCCCATCTAATTGCTGAGCTCAACGTATAGTCCTGCCTAACTGTAGGTCACACTCTATAGGTACTACCAACTCAGGAGCTCAGTATTAACCTTGAAGGCTGAGGAGTACAGCTAGAAACTCTGGCTGGGCAGGGAAACCAGCCTGTGTCTCTGCCTAACTATGAGGCACAGTATATAGAAGCTCCACTCAAGACCAGCCCCTAGCCATACCCAACTTCAGAACCTAGCCTGTTTTGTTTGTCTCAATGTGGAGACCAGCCAATGGAATTATCTGGATAGGCAGTAGTACAATCTCCTCAACCAGTCAGGGGTGATTGCAGAGTCTAGCCTATACAGCCCCACTCATGAGTTCAATAAGCTGTACTACTTGACCAGGGAGCATAACTTATTACTCTGTCCAAAGAAGTAAATAAGGAGCACAGTGAGTGGTCCTGCTTGATCTCAGAGCCTAGCTGGCAGACGTACCAACTGCAGAACCCAGCTAGCAGACCCACTCAAACTTAGAGCATAAGCAAAGACCCTGGTCCAATTAGAGATACTGACAGCATGCTCCACATGCCTGAAGTTTCCTAGCTGGCCTATCTAAAAAAATTAGATAATTAGAGTAATTGAAATCAAATCAAAATTAGAGTAATTGTTGAAAAATCTAATCAAAATTAGAGTAATTGTTGAAAAAGTTTTTTTCCTGACAAAGTTTGTCTTTAAAAGCTAGAAGTGACTCCTTCCTCAAATGCATAGACATTAGTGCAATGACACAAAAATAAAGAATAATCAGGAAACATTCACCAAAAGGAACTAATATAGGTCCATACAACTGAATCTAAAGAAGTGGAGACTTTTGTGAACTGACTGACAAAGAATTCAGAATAACACTTAAATAAATTCAATGAACCTCAAGAAAACAGAAAACTAAATGAAATTAGGAAGATAATTCAGGAACAAAGAGAGAGGTTCTGCAAAGAAATAAAGACAATTAAAAAGAGAACAGAAGTCCAGAGCTGAAGAATCAATGACCAAAAGAAAAAAAAAATTCATGGGTAAATTCAACCAAATAGAACGAAGAATCAACGAACTCAAAGACAGGGTATTTGAAAGCATCCAGTCAGAGGCGTATAAAGAAAAAAGAATGAAACAGACTGAAGAAAGTCTGTAAGACTTGTTGGATACCATAAAGTGAAATAATATATGCACTTTTGAATTCCACTATAAGAAAAAATAAACAAAAAAGATGGTCAATGAAAAGAAACTATGGCTGAAAACTCCCCAAATTTGGAGAGAGGAATAGACAGCCAGGTTTATGAGGTCTAAAGGTCACCTGAAAAGTTATACACTGAGACATATAATTAAGTTGTTAAAGTTCAAAAACTAAGGCAGTTATGCACTGAGTTATACACTGAGACATATAATTAAGTTGTCAAAGTTCAAAAATTAAGGGAGAATTTGAAAACAGCAAGAGAAAAATGATTTATTATATACAAGAGAGCCCTATAAGACAATCAGAAGATTTCTGGGGAGAAATCTTAAAGAACAGGAGAAAGTGTCATCATATATTCAAATCTTTGAAAAAAAATCTGCCAACCAGGAATATTATACCCAGAAAACCTCTCCTCGAAGTTAAGAAGAGATAAAGACTTCCCGAACAAAAGCAGACTTTGTCCCCACTATACCTACCTGCCTTACAAGAATTACTAAAAGGATTTCTTCAAGCTGAAATAAAAGGATAATTTTTTTGTTTTTATTAGTTATATATGAGAGAAGAATGTATTTTGACATATTATACATATAAGGAGTATAACTTCCCATTCTTTTGGTTGTACACAATGTGAAAGTACATTGGTCATATATTCATATATGCATATAGGAAAGTAATGTCCAATTTATTCTGCTACCTTTCCTATTCCCATTTCCCCTCTTTTCCCTTCATCTCCCTTTTTCTAATACAAAGCATTTCTAATCTCCCCTATCTAACCCATTGTGATTTAGCATCCACATATCAGAAAACATTCAGCTTTTCATTTTTTGGAATTGTCTTATTTCATTTAGCATGATAGTCACCAGGTCCATCCATTTACTAGCAAATGTCATAATTTTATTTCTCTTTATGGCTGAGTAGTATTATATTGTGTAAATGTACTACATTTTCTTTATGAAAGGATGATATGTAACTGTAAAAAATATAAATATATAAAACTCACTGGTAAAGGTGCATACAAAGTTAAAGCCAGAATTCTCTAGTTTTGTGATAGTGATGCCTAAATCATTTTCAACTCTAATGTAAAAGTTAAACAGGTATGTTAAAAATCATAACTACAGTAATTTGCTGTTAAATTTATAGCATATAAAAGATGTCAACTGTGACATCAATAACCTAACATGTAATGGGGAAGAGGTAAAAGTATAGAGTGTTTGTGTGTTGAAGTTAAATTATTATCAGCTTAAAAACATAATGCTAAATCTATAAGATATTTTATGTAAACCTCATGGTAACTATAAAGAAAAACCTTGTAATAGATAACCAAAAGATTAAGCAAAAGGAATCAAAACATTATGATACAAAAGTCATCAAATCACAAAGAAAGATAATAAGAAAGTAATAGAGGAACAAAGGAAATATAACATAGTAACAAAGCAACTAACAAAGTGGCAATAGTAAGTACTTACCTATCAGCAATTACATTAAATGTAAATGAATTAAATTTTATAAAAAGACATAGGGTGGCTAAATGGATAAAGAAGACAGCATCCAATGAAATGCTGCCCACAAGAGACTTTAGTTTTAATGATGCTAGTACCCTGAAAATGGGGTGATGGAGAAATGTATGCCATGACAAAACAGGAGTAGGTATACACCCATTTTACAAAATAGGAAAAAAAACCCAGAAAAATATCAAGGGGATCATTATATAATGACAAAGGGTGAATTCATAGAGAAGATATAAAAATTGTAAATATTTATATACCTATATCAGTGTACCTAAATATTTAGAGCAAATATCAACAGAACTGAAAGGAGAAATAAGAAGCAATAAAATAATACCAGGAAGTGTTTGTAGTCCACCTTAAGTAATTAATAGATATTTATAGAGAAAATCAAGAAACAGTAGATTTAATAACATTATACACAAAATGAACCTAATAGACAAATGTAGAACATGCCATTCAACAGGAGCACCACAATATTCTTTTCAAGGGCTTATGAAACATTATCTAGGATAGACCCTATGTTAGGCCTTAAACAAATTCAAGATGTAAATCATATCAAGTATATTTTCTGACTACTGTGGCATGAAACTGGAAATCAATAACAGGAGAAGAATTAAAAAATTTACAAATGTGTGGAAATTCAACATATTCCTGAATGACTAGTAAGTCAAAGAAGAAATCAAAAGGGAAATATTAATAACTTGATAGGAATAAAACTTATGGGGTACAACAAAGGAAGTTCTAAAAGGAAAGCTTATAACTGAAAGGCTTGCATTAAGAAAAAAGAAAGATATAATCAATCTAACTTTACATTTCAAGGACCTAGAAAAATCAAGCCCAAAGTTAGCGCGCGCGCATGCACACACACACAAAAGGAAGGCAATGATTATAGTAACAATAGATGAAATAAAGAATAGAAAAATAAGCAATGATCAATGAAACTAAGAATTGTTTTTTAAAAGACCAACAAAATTGATAACCTTGGTAAAAAATGAGAAGACTCAAATAAATAAAACTGTAAGTGAAAGATAAAACATTGAAACTCAGATCAGAGAAATACAAAATACTATTATGAACCATTATGGGCCAACAAATTGGATAACCTACAGGAAACAGATAAATTTCTAGACACATACAACCTACCAAGACTGAGTCAGGAAGAAATAGAAAATCTGAGCAGAACAATGAGAAAGAAGATTGAATTGGTAATCAAAAATCTCTCAACAAAGATAATCCTAGGACTTCATGTCTCCATTGCCAAATTTACCAAACATTTAAAAAAGAATTAATGCTAATCCTTCTCAAACTCTTCCAAAAAAATTGAAATGGAGAAAATCAAAGCAGAGGGAACAACTTTTGAACTCATTACCTTAATACCAGTTAGACAAGAACACTGTAAGAAAAGGAAGTTACAGGCCAATATCCTTGATGAACATACATGCAGAAATTCTCAGCAAAACACTGTTGTTAAAATATACATACCCAGATTTCAAGAACATATTAAAAGGATCAAACACCATGAATAAGTGAAATTTATTCCTAGAATGTCAGGATAATATATAATGCACACTTCAATAAATGTAATATGTTTCATGATTGAAGGATAAATATCAGATTATCATTTCAATAGATGCAGTAATTCTTTTTACTTACAAAATTTGACATCCTTTAATGTTAAAATCTTTCCATACATTGCATATAAAACAAATCTATCTCAATTTAATAAGTGAAATGTGACAAGCCCACAGCTAATATCATACTTAAGGGCAGATACCTGAAACATCTGCCCTTAACTTCTTCCTCTAAGCTCAGGAAGAAGAGAAGGATATTCACTCTTGCCATTTCTATTCAACATAGTATTGGAAATCCCAGTCAGAGCAATTAGGCAAGAAAAATAAACAAACAAACAAAGGCATCCAAATCAGAAAGGAAGAAATTGAATTGCCTCTCCAGATGACATGATCTTATATATAGAAAATACTAATGATGCCACCACAAAACTTTTGTAACTAATAAACTGAATTAATTTGCAGTATATAAAATTAACATAAAAATCAACTAGTTGATTAATCATTTAATCAATTAATTACTCCTATGTAATACAGCAGTCCCACTACAAGCTGAAAGTGAGCTACCTGAAAAGAAAATTTAAAATTCTTATTCACAATAAGATCAAACAGTAAAATACTTAGGAATAAATTTAACCAATGAGTTGAAAATCTTTACATTGAAAACTATGAATCATTGATGAAAGAAACTAAACACAAATAAGTAGAAAGATATCACATATTTATAGATCAGAGGAATTAATGTTGTTGAAATATGCACACCCAAAGCAATCTACCAATTAAATGAAACCCTTAATAAAATCCTAATGTTATTTTTCACAGAAATAGAAAAAAATCCTTCATTTGCTGGAGAACCATAAAAGATTGTGAATGGCCAAGTTTCAGAAAGAGCAAAGCTAGATTTCTCATACTTACTGATTTCAAAGAATATTACTAAGCTGTAGTCTTTCAAACAATATTGTATGACATAAAAATAAACACTTAGACTAATAGAACAGATTTGGGACCCCAGAATAAAAACTCACACTAATAGAACAGAATTGGGAGCCCAGAATAAAAACTCACACATGTATCTCAACTAATATTTTACGAAGAATCAAATACGAAATGTGAAAAGGTTAGTGATTTCAATAAATGGTATATATACATGCAAAAGAATAAATTTCAACTCAACACAATTCACAAAAATTAACTTGGAATGGATTACATACTTAAATGAAACTATAAAACTCATAGGAAGAACAATAATGGGAAAAAATCATGTTGACATTGGTCTTAGCAATGATGTTTTAGATATGCTGTCCAAAGTGCAAGCAACAAAAACAAAAATAAGTGATACTATATCCAACTAAAAATCTTCTGCACAGCAAAAGAAATAATCAACAAAATGAGAGGCAGCTTACAGAATGGGAACAAATATTTGCCAATATATGATAAGGAGGTAATAGTCAAAGTAAGTATATCAGGAACTCATGCAACTCTATAACACAAAGTCCAAAAATCTAATTAAAAAATGAGCAAAGGACCAGAATAGACATTTTTCCAAAGAAGACATAAAAATGGCCAACATGTATGTGAAAAAGTATCAAATATCACTAATCACTAGGACAACACAAATCAAATCCACAGTGAGAGGCCACTTCACATGTTAGGAAAGGTTATCCAAGGACAAGCGATAATAAGTATTTTGTATACTATTGGTGGGGAGATTAATTTGGTACCATCACTATGGGAATCAGTATAGAGGGCCTTCAAAAGTTGAAAATAGGACTCCTATGTAATCCAGCAGTCCCACTACAAGCTATATATTCAAAAGAAATGAAACCAATATCTTAAAGAGGTATCTATCCTACCATATTCATTGCAGCCTTATCCACACTAGTGAAGTCACAGAGATAATGTAAGTGTCCATTGGTAGATGAATGAATAAACAAAAAGTGTAACATATTCATAATGGAATGTTATTCAGCCATAAAAAGAAGGAAATCTTGCCATCTGAGACAACATAGATGAAACTTGAGGGCATTATACTTAAGTGTCACAGACAGAGAAGGACAAGTTCTATATGATCTCACATGTAGAATCTAAAAAAGTTGAATGCAAAGAAACAGAAAATGATATTTTCCAGCTGTTGGGATTGGAGAATGAAGGGGAGATCTTGGCCAAAGAGCATAAATTCTTAATTAAAAGATGCATAAGTTCCTAAGATGTCATACACAGCCTGAAGACTGTAATTAATGATATATATTGTAAATCTGAAATTTACTAACATGGTAGATTTTGCATCAAGCCATCATGTTATACACCTTAAATATATGTACTGTTTATTTGTTAAGTACACCTCAGTAAAGCTGAAAAATAAGTAAAAACCATTTAAAAATAAAATTACTAAATAAAACCAAAGAAAATACCCTAAGAATCCCTTTGCAGAATATAATATGCTTTTCAAAAGGGCTGACTTTTCTTGGAAGGGCTAAATTTAAATAAAAATTATTACTGGCCTAATATATCAGTCATTCTTTATTTCCTGGAGTAGCACTAAAAGAGTATGACACTATCTACTCCTTATCTATGGCCAAAAACTTCTGCATGGAGAGGAGAGTAAGAGTGTAGTATATACTCTGAGTTAGATGCTTGATATTTAGCATAGCTGTAGCATGTAAGAAAAAATTTCTCTTGTCTAATCCCCCTCTGTTGACCTTCTCCTGCCAATGCCCATCACCTTGATTTGTGAACTTAACTGCTTTCTCTTCTACCTTTCAAGATTGTTTCATCAGCCTTGTTTATTCTTTCTTCCATCTTCAGGATGATTCTGCTTATCTTTTGCCTTTGGTTTACCAATCTATCAATATACTTAACATCTTCCCTGTTCTAAAAGTGACCCTTACTTTGTTCTTGAATGGCTGACCTTTCTCCCTCCCTTCTTTGCAAACATTTGAAACACCCATCCACACAAGTTGTTTTACCTCTTTCTCTTTCCATTTTCTTCTAAATTTCTCATAATTTGGGGTTTTCTCCTATTGCCCTATTTAAATCATATTTTCAAAGATCAACAGTGAAGTCCTGATTGTTCCATCAGTTGATATCCTGGTTTGGTAGCCAGGACTTATTGAACATATAGTTAAGTAATAAGTGTGAATACTGACTGGGTTCAGATATCCTGGGTTCAAATTTTGTCATGCTGACTACTGGAGTTGTTTTGGGCAGTTATTTACCATTTTATGCTCTATGATAATTGTAAGCTATTTAATAATTGTAATAACAGATGTGTATTTAATAACAGATTAAGGTAGAACTGTTAAGGTATAATCAGTTTGGCTATAATATTTGTTTAAAAATGTGAATATATTTCCACATGATTGATATATAAAAGTACAATTTGAGCTTATGTACATTTTGTCCATGAGAATCATGAGGTAAACACTAAAATCTCCACCCAGAGTAACAGGATCATATAGGATTATGGAAACCACATACATACACACATTTCAAAACCTGCTAGTTACCTCAGCTCAGGGTATGTGCTATGAGCTGCACCAGTCTACATGCAGTGTTAAAGCTTTCTTTCCATTTCCAAATAGTCCTTCTTTCACCACAATTCTTTCCTCATCCCTTCCACAAGGAAACATCACATCTTTTCAAGGGAAAACACCACAGTTACGTGTTTCTTAGTCATTTATGTATAAAACTGTGCTACTGCTTTTATGAGGTTCCTGTCTTTTGTCTTATGTCACTGATGGTGCTGTGGTTAACCTTAATGTGTTATAGTCTTCACATTCCTTTAGCAATACCTATGCTTAGGGTGTAGCCTAATCTGCCAGAGTGTTTTTCCTCAATTCTTGTTTCCCAATTGGCTTAGGCCTCCCTACCTAGCGTTGGCTCTTTTGATCTATCTTTTGTAGCCTTCCCAGCTGTATTGTACTGTTAATTTTATCCGACATTCATTAGTGTGGTGGTAGGAGAATGTGTGTGTGAGGTATGTTCACTGATGTTCTGACTAAGCCTATCTTGACCAGGCACTGTGAACGTGGGTGTAGAGGATGTGGCCTTCCCATGTGTCCCTACCCATCTTCCAGATGCAGTGGGACCAGCATGAATTCCTGCTGCTCCCTGCAGGATGAAAGAGTTTTCAGTTTTTTTCATGTTCCCCTGCCCCAGATTCAGTGGCTTTCCACTAGTCCCCTCAGGTGACTATTTTTGTTGCTCTTCCCTCTGCAGATCAAATCTTTTGTTCGGTAGGGGAGAAAAGAGATAAGTTTCAGGGTTTCAGCAGGGGCTGCTGGTTCTCTCCCTAGCTGGCACCAGGAAAAAATCTTTCTCAATAACACCTTGATCTTTCCTACACGTGCCTGGTGTGCTTCCTGGAGGAAATGTCTGTAGGAGTGTGCACATTCTTACATTGGTCCACACCTCAGCCTTTATCAATTTGTTGAACATTACTAGGTGAATTTTTGTATTGGCTTACATGACATCTATTGGTGTCCATTTGCACGGAACAAATGCTTGGTTGGATCTGGTTTATCCCTGCAGAAACCTGCCTCAGGAGTTCAGATATTCCCCCCCCCCCCAACCTTTTTCTGTAAAGTCATAAATTTGCAGTATGACCAGGTTTTTCTTCCTTATAAAGGTGACAGTGTCATTCTTTCCAACTCTATATCTCTGAGCTCACACTAAGCATATTTTGATGTGTACGTAGATTTATTTCACCTTTATTAGACTTTTATAGAATTATGGGCAGTAAAGAGCTATAGATAATACATAAAATTTAGAAAATGTGTATAGGCTCAATAACTAGTTTCACAAATGGCATATTATTCAGAAATCTAAGTTCATTGTTGTCCATTTTCTCTGAGCAGAGAGTAAATGACATTGACTAACAAGAGGAATTAAAGCTATTTTCAAGGAATATATTTTAAATAATAAAGGAAAAATAGCCTTGGAATAATATTTATTGTAGTTTTTATCTTTTGACCATTAAACAATAATTGGAGCATTTTAAGTGTGTCCTGTTTCAGATGAAACTATAAGTAAGAGAATGGATCTAAAAAAAAATCCAGTGTAACCATGGTGTTCAATAGAAAGTATTAAACACTGAGAATCCACACTTTTTTTTTAAATGAGAAAAGAGACAAAACAAAAGGAGAAATATGTTCAAATGTAAAATTGGAGTAGGTAGACCAAAAATCCTCTATCAAAGTTCTGAAGAGAAATAAGATAAAATCCAAACTAAATGATTTCATCCAGCTTCTCAAAAAGCATTGTCAGAAGACCAAATTCTTACTTATGTTTCTTTTCTTTTTAATTAATTAATTAATTAAATTTTTTGATGTTGGGGATCAAACCAAGGGCTTTCTGCATGCTAAGCATGTGCTTTGCCACTGAACTACACCCAAGTCCCTGTTACTCCCTCCTAAAAGCAGGGCGTTCAAAGGACATTATTCATTTTATTGTAGTTCGGCAGGTGCTTTTGGAGTACATAAAATAAACACCACATATTCAACACTGCTCAGAAAGGTACATAACCATAAAATAAGATACAATTGTTTAGATGGTTTGAAAGGACATATACAAATGAAACAGGTAAGAGTCCAGAAATGTTTTGAGATAATGCCGCATTAAGCATTGTAGCTAAAAAATGCTTTAGGGGCTCAGAAAAAGGATTTGCAGTTCTCTCTTTGGATTGTTCCAAATGAAATATTCACTAGTGGTTGACTAGTAGACCTTTTAACTGGGATCAGGGTGTGTTGAAAGTGTGTTCCCTTGAAGCAGGGTGGTTTACTAAGCTCTAGAGAAAAAAGATCTTTGGCTTTCTTTGGATTCATAGTGGACATTTTCTCTGTGCTTCCTGGATAAAATTCTCAACTCCAAATGCAGCAACAATTATCTGTTTACTATTTCTTACCTCCTCTTAAATTGACCAGATAACGAAGTTTGCAAACTGTTATCTTAAAAAAATGTCACTTTTTGGTCTAGTTAGAATTTACTTTTCAAATTAGTTCTCTTAGCTCTTTGGGAGTCTATATGATACATGGACTTAGACTCTAACATATGTTCCTCATCTTATGGAGAGGATTAGAGAGAGACACATGGATAGAATTTTGGAGCTGTTGATAAGATAATTAGATATCATAGGTGAACATAGGCTACCCTATACCCCCAAGCATTATGAAGGGTCTTCTAAGAACTATGAAACTATTTTGACTCTTAGAATAGTCAGGTGAATTGATATAACTTGCCTAAGAAGAACATATATGATAAATAGTTTTATCAGTATTGTCCTAAGAAGAACATATATGATAAATAGTTTTATACAGTATTGTCCTCCAAATGTTATTCAGAGAAAGGTGTTGTTGAATAACTTCCTTAAAAGAGTTACTTATTGTATAAACAAGTGATGCTTGTTTATATAAGTGATTTTTAGGATATATTATTTAGTAAAAAAAGTGGAGAAAAACATATATTCTACTATTTATTTAAGAAAAGGAGTGTTGTATGAATATATACTTACACATACATATATATGTGCACTTATACAATTTTAATTAAAAAATTGGACAAATAAACCATATGATCACCAATAATTATGTATGTGAAAGGTAGGGATGAGGTTAGAGGGGTCAGGAACAGAAACTAGACTTCTTAAAATCAACTTTGTTTTGAAGCTTTGATTTGGAAACATAAATATTTAGTATAACTTAAAAATTAATTTTGAAAAAGAAATTACTAAAAGTGAAAGA
Source organism: Xerus rutilus (assembly GCA_028644305.1). Classification (NCBI taxonomy): domain Eukaryota; kingdom Metazoa; phylum Chordata; class Mammalia; order Rodentia; family Sciuridae; genus Xerus; species Xerus rutilus. Next base: position 113,076,723 of record CM053400.1, read on the forward strand.
AAAAGGAAACAAATGAACCTACTATGCAGATGATATAGCCACACAACCAGGAAGTGTTCCAGCTCACTTTAAGCCCCAGAAAGTTGACTATATAACACTGTTAGAATAGATAGTAATCATTCGGTTTTTGTTGGTTTTGATATAGATATTCCAAGTTTGTTGTATGAGTAATGTGGGATAAAGCATGTGAATAATTATGTTCATGCCATTGAGAACCACTTAAGATTTTTTCGGTGATTTAAAAAAGTTTAGCAATGAAGGGTGTAGACAAAATTTTACCAACAGAAGGGAAGAAGGAAATAAAGAAAGAAAGAAAAAAGATAAGCAAGGGTTACAATTCTGAAAACAAAAACATTAAAGCCAAAAAGCATTAAATGAGATAAAGGACACTTTGTAATGTTGAAAGCTACATTTGATGCTAAAAAAGTGACAAGAATTTAGATACAAACCCAGTTTTTAATTATGACTCCTTTCAAAACAGGTCAAGTGGAACAAAAGCAAGCACTTATTTTTCAAAAATCTAACAATGCAATAAGTAAGGTAGATCTTTTGTTTACATATTAAACATTACACCCTGAAAACGGAGAATCTTCTCTTTTCAAGTTCACATAGAATTGTTAAAAATTTGGGTGCCAATAGAAACATTTGTCGAACTTTCAAGTACAGGTGCTTGGGTTTCCCTTTAGGAACATATGATCCCAAGGTCTGAAAAGCTGCTTATGTTATTCTGAGCTTCATCCTCATTTGAAGTTCACTGACAAGGGAGACAGCATCAACAAAGCACATTAGGAGTGTCTGAGTGTTGAGAGAAAACTAAGTATGTTTGATACTGAGATTGTTTCAGATCATCCCAGACAGGAAATATTGATAAGCCTCTCTGATTTTTCTCTGCCAAGATCATTTAACCGTCTTCTGGATATGTTTAAAATAAATGCATCTATATATTAGTATTTTATTAAGTTAACAGTTATGCTTGAGTGATTATGTATTTCTAACTTTGATCTTTCAGATAAAATATCTATATCAAAGCAGAATTATTGACATTCTTTACTAACTTTGAAAATTGGGTCCTCGTATCACAGTCAATAAAATTTGTGCTCTCATCTTTTCTATAAAAGTAGAGGTACAAAAATAAAATAACAGAATTTTAAAAAATGACCTCCATGACCTGTGTCTTATTCTTATAAATGACTCTACCTGTTGTATATTATACCCTGTAAAAGGGGGCCAAGTTAATTGGACTTCATTCAAAAAAGTGACAGAGTTTATACCACTGGAAAATGAAAGCAACCTGGTTGAACCCTGGGTGTTTTGTTGGTACATTAGTTATAACATCCTGGCAATGATACCAGCTGCATGCTCACATAGTGGAAATGTTTTTCATTTCTCTAGACTTCTTTTCATTGTCTGCAGGTGCCACAGAAGGCAAATGAATGTTGTCAATGATTTCCAGGCTGTTAGACAATCCAGCCATTGCATAAGGCATCTGAAACTTCGTGAATGATGGCTTCTTATGGGTAGCTCATCAAGTGTGTGTTTCCCTGCAGCATCCAGGATACATGTTAGGTGACCCAAGATAAACACCAATGCTCTGAGTAGAGCCTGTCTTCTTTTGCAGAATGTTTATGTCACAAAAAGGGAGAAGATAACAGATGTCCTGTCCTTTTTTTTTTTTTTTTAAACCTCAATATAGTCAATTAGAGAGCTTAAAGAGACATCTTTTCAATGTGGAATTGTGAACATTTATCTTAGGTATGGTTAATTAAAAAAAAATCCAAAGCCATCTCTTTGTAAAGTTTCCCTGTCTACATCTTAGCAAGGAAGTACAATTGCTTTCTGGTGAGCAGTATGGCACTGACTTTGGTTTGGAATTTCACAGAGTTGTCTTTTTTTTTTTTCCACTCCTACATTTGTTTCATCAACATGGTTCTTAAAGTTATACACCTTGCTCTGTGTGGACATATGATTTAAGAGCTGTGTTAGTCAGATTTCAGTTGCTATAACAAAATACCTGGGATGATAAACTTAGAAAAAGGTTATTTTGCATCAGTTTTAGAGGTCGTAGTCCATGACTGGTTGGCTCTGTTGCTTTAGGGACTGGCATGGGGCAGCATATCATGGGGACAGCACATGGTAGAGAAAATGACTCACCTCTTAGCCAAGAATCAAAGAGACAAAGGAAGGGACTGCAGTCCCTCACATCCTCTTAGAAGTCATACCCACATGACTTAAGGATCTTCTACTGGGCACCACCTCTCAAAGGTTCTTCTACCTCTCAATAACAAGATCCTTGGGACCGGGTCTTTAACATATGGGCCTTTGGGGAACATTCAAGATTTAAACTGGAGCAGAACTCATAATATAAACAGGCTTACAACTTATTTGATAATAGCTTCAAAGCAAGAGTATTGGCTATCATAAAAACATATCCCCCTCCATTTCCTTTCTTATATTTTTATGAAAAGTATTCTTTGTTTTTAGCAAATTGTTGTCAGTAATGGATGAGAAGGAACATTTAGTACCTTGAGAGGAGATGGAAAATTCTCTCCACTCTGAGACAATACCGTTGTTAAGGTTACCAAATGCTGACCATGTTGTGCCCAGAATAAGCTGGGAGTGCATCAATTTAAATTGCATTTGTCTTTGAAGTTTGATTTACCGTAGAATTAGGTTTTCAAGAGAAAACTAAAATAAAACAGGCAGGTTCTTGGCGGCAGAGAGATCTCATTCTTGTTTGCATGACAGAGTGTGGATAATATTATTTATTAATCACCTGGAAAGGGCCAGGTTTGTTGGAGGTAGTCTACCTGTGTCATCTATTTATATTTTCTGCTCCTGCTAAGAGGTAGGATGCAAAAGGACAGGTAACTTGTAGAGAGCAATGGGCACACACCTTTGTGGGTCTAGGTCTGTCAGACTTAATCAGTCTTTTGTTATCTCACATTGCTCATTTGGGTTAGGGCCTGTGGCAGGATAGTATCCCTTGTTCTTCAAAGAGTAAACTTTCATGAACTGGGAATGCATTCCTTCTTTTAGTCAGGAGAAATCATGGTACATACCTTGCCAAAATATGCCATAACATAGGTTGATATCTCACTTTGTTTTTTCATTCTTTCAACCACATGTGTGTAAATGTATGATGTATTGAATGTGCATATCTGATACTTTGATGTTCATTTGCTTGAGTCTGAGTTGTATCTCTTAACAGATTCCTGAATGTAAGGCCCCATATTTGTCATGGTTCTTCAGAGAAGCAGAACCAACAAGATGTGTATATAAACACAACCAATAGTGTGTGTATGCTGATATGTATATGTGTATATGTGTGTATATATATATATATATATATATATATATATATATATATATATAGGGAGAGAGAGAGAGAGAGAGAGGTATTTATCTTCAGGAGTTGGTTTTGCACCTCTACTCTACAAACTTGCAATTGTGGAGGTGCAGGTCTGAAATCTACATCTTGGGCCAGCAGACTTGAGATGGTGCAGGTCTGGAATCTGCATCTTGGGCCAGCAGACTTGAGATCCAGGGAAGAGCTCCAAAGGCTGTCTCCTAGCAGTTTTGCTTCTTACTGCAAGGAGGTCAATCTCTGTTCTGTGAAAGCCTTCATCTGATTGGATGAGGCTCACCCTCATTAGGGAAGGTAATGTGCCTTTTCAAAGTTCAGAGATTTAAATCTAATCGCATCCAAAACACACTTTTGGAGAAACATCCAGAATATGTTTGACCAAATTTTTGAGCTCCATGGCCCAGCCAAATTGACACATAAAATTAACTGTCACAACCCTGCAATGTTTTTTTTTTTTTTTCAGCAAACAAATGAAGAGTGGTTTATAGAATGTAGAGTTCATTGAGCTACCAGAAAGTCTCTTTCTCCCTAGAATTAGGATGAGGGAAATGGTGGCCACTTTCTGATCCTTTAAGAGGTCCTTTTTCTTCAGTAAACTGGGGTCTATTGCATGGAGGTTGACTCCCATCCCCATACCAAATAGTTTGAATTCTCCATAGCTCTCCACAAGGCCCTTTTAGGATCTCTGGAGTGAATGGAAGGAGCCGGCATTCCTTTGCTCATTGTCCAGCATTGCTCAGTGGAGGGTATGAGTGTGGCCATCTTTGCATCCTTTCATCTTCTCTACAGATTGACTATTAGCTAAGCTCTTTGAATGGCTTAGATTTAATACTAAACTTGCTAATTGTAGGGGTAGGAGAGGTACCAGGAGATAATCCTGATCTTCTAAGAACACTTGGCTATGTCCTATGTAGTGAGGTCTCTACCTGGTTCTTGCAGTTTATGATTCTAACACTGGAATTCCTAATAAATCAGGAACAATTGAGCATGACTCTTTTCCCTAGGCTTCATTTTCACATAGCCATTTTTTTTTACCATTTCTTTTTTTAAAAATGTTACTTCTGCACAGGTACATCCCCATAGAATTTGGGTCTGATGAACAGACACTGGCATTTAGGCACTTCTCTCTTTGTTCTTTTTTTTCTGGAAACTCAGCCCATTATATTCCTAGAGCAAAGCAGCCTTTGATGGCCACACCCATTTCTACCTCGTTGAACCTCCCAGAGCCCACTAAAGTTGTTAAGTTCTTTATTTCTGCAGATGTTATCTGCCCTATAGCAAAAGCAATTTATAATATAATTTGATAATACTAATGAAGAATAATGAGCTACCCATGAAATTAAAACTTGACTAGTATATATGTGAATATCATCAGTATTTATGCAAATGATTTTACTTGATACTTCAAACTTCATTACTTAAGAGTTTACCTACATTTTCCTGTCTTCATTTCTAAAATCTGGGCAAAAACATTTGCTTCCTTCACTGCCTTTATCAGAAGGGTACATGGGTTTGTACAAGACTGTATTTGCTTTTATTAAAATACTTGTAGATGTTTCTTAAGTTCGATTGTACATACGGCTTGCTAACACCTTATGCTGTCATAAATAAACAAGGTGAAGTCTTGCTTATGCATTCTCTTTCTTCATTCTGCAATGCACAACTCGGATCAGTATCAGTGGGAGTTACATATATGCTTCCAAAAGAGGCTGAATTCTCACAGGATATCAAAATAGCTTGGTAGATAGCATCAGCAATAGGGTTCAATGGAAGAGATGGAGTCTACTGCTGGCATCTGAATTATGGAAAGTCAGATTCATGCAGTATCTAACTAGTAGGGGACTGTGTTGTTCATAAAAGCCTTATATTCAAACATATTCTCTGTATTTATTTCAGCCTTATGCCAGAAAGACATGCTGTACATAAAGATGACTGTTTCTTTCACAGCCATTGTACTATAAAAGAAATAAAAATCTATTTTATTTGGTGGCTTTGCTAGGAAAATAAAAGCACTCTATCCTGGAGCAACATGGGCAACGTACCTTGACACTGAGGACTGCATGCATGCCATTTGCAATGGTTAGGTCACTGCTGAAATTAAGTGGTAACTTCAGCTATTTTACTTAAGGTGAGAATAAGAAAGTCATTTGTGATGCAGTGTGAGAGTTACAGCATTTTCTTCTGAATTGCAGTGTAAAAGAGAAAGTTGAAAAAAATCTTGACAGTATTCCAGTAGGCATGCAGCAGCATTTTAATAAGTCAATACTGCTGAGAGTTCAATGTGAAAGCTCATCTGAAAGTGAAATAAACGGATACAAACTCAGACCAATGGACACTTTCAGTGCTTGGAACATACTGTGCACATGTGTTTGGAAAACATATGTGTAATCTTTCAGAATAATAAACACACCTGACCATATGTTCCAGTGAACATCATTAAAATCCTTGCATGGTTTTCAGAAAGAAAGAAATGTCATTTACATTTGGCACCAGCATGAACTTGTAATTATTTTGGAATAAAAATAATATAAGCAATATTTTTAAATGAAGTGTATGCTGGAGAGCCTTGCCTCATAAAGCAATTGAGACAAAAGATGGGAACTCAGATGACCGTGCTGATCCCAGCATAAAGATTTTAAAAGAGTTCTTTCTGAACATTTATAATATTAATCTTATTTTGGGCAATTATTTCCTTACATATGGTAGATGATCACTTTTAAATAGATTTCTAACAGTTCACAGTTCTCCTTTGCTTCTTGCCATTATTATTATTATTGTTGTTGTTATTGAATTTGATTGTCAAATTGTTGTTTCCAGAAGCCAATCAAATCACCTCCATAGATATGAAATCTCTTGAAACTCACCATATATTGAATTATTGTTTCCCCTCTATTGAGAATCAATAAATCAACTGCAACTATTGTTTTCAATAGTTCCCGCTGAGATCCATGTGTATACCTTGTGATGCTTGCACTGCTGCTGTGGAGCTTTCCCATTTAAGCTCCATGCCCATTTAAATCAAAACAAAAAGTAATATGTTAAAGAATACTCTTCTTTCACAGAGGAGACCCCTCCCACTGATGGAGACAGATGTGAGTGCTGGGAACATGAGATTAAGGGAGTGTTGAGTGTTGCTCTGGAGAAGAGGGAAGGATTTGTCCACCATGACATTAAAGCTTGACCATTGCAGGCCACTCTAGCTAATCCTGGAGAAGAGGATAAAAGGTGGCATCTTCCCACCCCATTGACTTTAGGCCTGCTAGCAGGTCAATGCCTTGTTTGTTTCTGCCACCCCAAATGTAAGAGGTTCAAACCTATGCAAGTACATGAAAAAGCCTGAATCACACACAGAGGGCCAGACCCAATATGGTGATCTTTGAATGCTGTGAAGTGTAGTTTTGCACAGAGAATTAAAAGATGGCAGAAGAAACACTTGTTGTTTGGTGTCCAGGTCTTTTGTTACCCTGAGACGTACTCCTCTTTGCTTTATAAAAAAAAAATTCAAATAAATCGTAGCATACAAAAGGGGAATGCCCCTGGCCTTATCCAAGCCTATGATTTGAGATTCTATCCAATTTGCTTTGTTGTGATGTGCAATGTAGCTTGAAGTTGTTTCTACCATAAACTCAAGCCAAGCCTTGTCTTCCTGAGTCTGCACTTCAGCATCCTTATTACAGGGCCCTCCAGCCAGGCTCTTCAGAATTATCCCCAAATCCTACCTTCAGCAAATTTTCATCAATGCTATTTATAATTTAATAATAAAATGTAATATGCCCTGATATCCTCGACTATTTTAAGTCAGCATTTTTCTATATCTATGCAGCCATCCCTGTATTACTAATCACATTAATAACCATATATGTGAGTGTGTGTAAAATGTGTTTGTGTGTGTGTGTGACGTACATCACTTCTCCAATACTTAACACCATCCAGACACAAGGTTTTATATGTCTGTGAAAGGGGTAAAATTGAGTGTGTGAGTGAGTTCTGGTTACATATTTCAAAGTTTAGATACCTTTAGACATTTTTTTAATTGGCAGAATCCAGGCATTTGAAAGGTTAAGTGTGAGAAACATTCTCTAAAGTTTCCAGGTTTTAATAAATTCAAGTTTACAGCTTACTTTTGATGTTTTGATCCTCTTTTTTTTTCAATTGAACTCAGAGTTGCATAGATAAATTCAAATGGAAACTCACTTAAAACTTAATTTCTTTCTTTCAACTATTTAGCAAAGCTCAACTTCTGGTTGCTCCTCACTGAAGATCTGACCTAGAGTTTTATGGAGGTAGCTGAGTTCTAATTAAATAAGAACATTTTTTAAATGGACAATATTTCTGGATTTAGTGTCAAGAATAGTTTGTATCCTCTTCTCTAAGGCTAGTCAACACAGAGTGGGCACAGTCGTGCTATATCAACACTACAAGAAAAACTTACAGTTGTCATCAATTCAATGAGAAGTATGTGCACTTGCCAGATTTTTACTTGCTTTTAAAATGCATATATTTTTTCTTCTATTTTGATTCCAGCCATACGATAATACACAGAATCATGTTCAAATATCTCATCCACATGCAGGGCTCCTCAATAATCAACCTTGAAAAGATCTAAAAGCTTAGTTAATTTTAAGTATTCACTTCCAATTCTGTTTTCCTTTTCTTCATAAACACATGTTAATTTTACCTTTCTGAAATTCTTCTAGGTCTCAAGCATAACAGCACTGCTGATTTGTATGACTCTAGGTCTTTCTCTCTCTCTGCTCCTATCTATCATCCATCTACCATCTTTTATATATTGACTTAGAAACCAAAGGAAGTAAGAATGATATGCCCAAAGAATCCTATAAAGCCTTTAGCAGATCCCTGCTACAGTTATTTCAGTTTCTTAAATGCCTGTGGTAATTCATTCTCACTAATCCATCTGGCCAACAGATCTTATTGGTATTAACACTTCTGTGCCACAAGTCAAAATTTAGTTTTTACTCTCATTTCCTGTGAGAATCTTATTGTGGGTACCAGTGAGGAGGTGTTCAGGGAAGCCTAGTCGAACTTCTGTGGCTTGCAGGCCAGGCAGATGAGTTACAGTTCAGCATGAAACCAAAGCCTTAGGCACTGAGCTCTAATTACACCTAAATTGGCTGGAGCAGTTTCCTAAGTCTTGTAACAGTGGGCAATTGAATCAATACCTACTTGGTTCCCAGGAAATTCTTTTGACTCTTCTTTAGCTGAGCTCAGAGACTGTGTTAATCGACAACAGCCAAGCATGTTAAGAAATGAATCTTGGCCTTTGGGTTTGTCACACTGTCTTATGGGACTGTGTTCCAGGAGGAGTCTGCCCAGAGAATTCATCTACTTGTTCTTCACTGAACTTTTTACTCTGTAGACTTCTGCCTTCAAGCTAGGTCCTTGGCTCAGAAGATTTTTTTTTTATCTCACTCATTTGTTTTAATTTTTGTGGCATCATGACTATGCTTTAAAGTGTGCAGGAGCCTAGTGCCAACATTTATAAAAATGGTTCTCAAGGAGCGCAGTCACTCACCTGCACCTGTTTCCTGAGACTCTACTCGGGCATTCCTGGCTCCTGCCTTCACATCTACACTCAGGAAACTGGCCCCACCAACTGGCAATGCTATGGCTGCAAGGCACCTTTCAGACTTCTCATCTTGGGAGACCCTAACCTTTGGGGCCTGGGTGCTCTACCTTCTTCCCCTACCCCCCATCCTGCTCCACAGACGTCGCCCCAATTCCGCTCGAAGAAGTCAGAAGGGCCAACGTCGTCCACGTTCCCGTCCTTATAAAATCAAAAATGGGGGAATGTAAGGTAGAAAACAGCCTTTATGTAATTAATTTTCACATCCCCTCTCTAGAAGCACAAGGCAGTTCCTACCCCAGGGGGTTCCTCTCCCAATCTTCCACCTGGGAAACAAATAGTTTTCACACCCCAGTCCCTGCCCCAGGGGGTTCCGCTCCGGAATCTTCCACCTGGAAAAACAAGGCCTAACCGAAGGCCGCCACTGCTTACCTGCCCCCAATTTTA
>CM053400.1:113086217-113135137 GCA_028644305.1 Xerus rutilus
TTAATCCATTTTAACATCATTCCACCATTTGCTTTTGCAAACAAAATATGACCCTATTCCCTGGAAAATGCTGGAATATTTGCAAGGCAACCCTCACAAGCACAGTCACACATACACTTTCCTGTGCACAGCGTTCCCATGCATTCATGTGCTGAGCACAGGCTGTGTCTGCACGGGGGTATTATGTAGGAGGTGCAGGGGCTGGAAGGGTGAATTGAGGAACTATTTGATGGACACATGTGACACACCAGTGGAGCTGACTGTTTCTATTTGTTTTCTTTTCCGAGTAGACCAGCTTCACATCTTGGAATAGAATTGACCACATTTTTGTGTACTGTGAGGTTGGAAAGGGAATGCACTATGAAATCCACTTTTGAGTTAAATCTTTGGATTAGGGGATATGGGACACTGGGTAGATGACATAACCTCTCTGAAGCTCACTTTCCTGTTTTGTTCATGGGGAGAATTATGGGAATCTCATAGGTCTCCTATATTTAAAACAGCCCTGTTGTTCTTGTCTAGACCAGATATGAATCCTGAGAGAGCACTAGATCCTAACCACTAGACCACCAGAGAACTTTAAACTAACACCTCCAATCTTGACCTGGTTTGGTTGTAAGAAAATAAGATATTAAAATTCTTAGATGTACCAGGCACATATCTAAGGGATTTTCTTGCTATAATTTTAAAAATGAATGGACCCATAAAAGTGTCAAAAAATTCATAGTATCCTAAGAATGAACCTTAAAGTGACACCACTCAGGAAAGAATGGACACTCCAATTATTTAAAAGTAAAAATCAAACACAATTCAAAATAACTCATAGTAACTGTACTATCTCTTGGAAGAATTTCGAACTATAGTATTATTGTAGTTTGTATCTTGAATGTCCCCCAAAGGCTCATGTGGTTCCCAGTGTGACACTATTGGAAAATGGTAAAACATTTAAGAGGTGGGCCCTAGAGGGAGATCTGGGTTATTGGGAATGTGTCCTCAAAGGAGATTATGAGTTCCCAGCCTTTCCCTCTTCCTTTCCCTTTCTGCTTCCTGACCATGAGGTGAGCAGTTTTGCTCTGCCATATGCTTTTGCTACAATGAACCACCTGCTTACAGGCCCAAACAGATAGATCCAACCATCTAAGGACTGAAACCTCCAAAAATATGAGTCAAAACAAGCCTTTTCTCTTTATAAGTTGATTATCTCAGGTATTTTGTTTTAGTTCCAGAAAAATAATACAAGTACTGTTTTTTTTTAAAGTATTTTTATTTTTTTTATACTTTTTTTAAATTTATGTTTATGTGGTGCTGAGGATTGAACCCAGTGCCTTACACATGCTAGGTGAGTGCTCTGCCACTGAGCCACAACCCCAGCCCCATAAGTACTGTTTAGTATGAACTAGAGAGTGGTTTCTTTGTCTATAGAGAATGAAATGCCATGATGGAGAATCACTAGAACATATAAAGTCTGGTGTATTTTCTTACAGATCACCAAAAAACAAACAAAAAGCCTCTGTAGCACATTGGTCCTGTAATGGGACTGTATGCTGGTGGAGGCAGTGGATATGGAACGTAGTCTCCCAGTTTGCCTATGAAGTAAGGGCTTTGGTTGTGGTTTGTAAAGCTCTCAGGTGTGCTGCTTACTTAATACTCTTTCATTGGTCAATTGTTAACATTGTTAAGCTGACATTTGATGCCACCTAAATTGCTTCAGCTATTTTATCCCTGTGTTTGCAGAGTTTTGCTGCTGGTCACGAAATGACAGCGCCCAGGGCTCATTGAAAAAAATGGAAATTTTGCTTGCAAACAGAACTTCAGCATATGGTCTAGCAATTCTTTCTTAGTTTAGGCAAGTTCACATGTGCACACTGAAACCCCTATGTACCTGCACCACCATGACCTTGGCCACTGAATTCTATCCTTTGTGACTAAGTTGTTCTTTTATAAATCAGGTAGTTTCCAGAAGAGTTATTTTCAAATTACTTGCACAACATTCTTGTTGAATGACTCATAGTCTTAGAAAAACTATCTTTCAAGTTCAAATCAAGCCTTAAAACTCTTCTCTTGGATGTGATAGAAATGTTTACTGTTTTGATGTGGTAGTGGCTTCCTGAGCACATGCATATGTTTGAACTTGCCAAATTGTATATGTTAAATATGTGCAGGTTTTGTGCATCAGTTATACTTCAATAAAGCTGCTAAAAAATGAAAACTCTTTTCTTGCATTTTATTAAGTGAAATACAGAAATAACCTATTAACCACAATTTTATATTTGCACAAACTCAAGGAGAGAGTGCACTTTTCATAATCTAGCCCATAAATAGAGCCAATATTGATTTATTATATTCCACAAAATGCAGCTTGGTAACAATATTCCTGCCTAAAATGTGAATATTGAGGTAAATTACAAAGGAAGTCTGGAATTTTCTTCATGTCTGGATGGCCCAGTTTTAGTCCTCTTAATGGCAGACAGATGGTTTGGATAGCATTACAAGGTCCTTCCCAGCCCTTTAATTGTTGGAGCACTTGTACAAGAAGAAAAATGTGTCTGTGTGTGTGTGTGTGTGTGTGTGTGTGTGTGTGTGTGTGCTCATGTGTATGTGGCAGTCAGTGAGAAAAAGAATAAAGAATACCATTCTAATATTTTAGATTTTAAAAATAGATGTCTGCCTTAAAGTCGTATTGGTGAATGTTAATATTTTCAGAAAGTGATTTCATATTTGGCTCAGCTGTAGCTAATTGTTATAAAGGGGATTAACTTATGCCTAGATGTGCACATTTTGCCATTGCTTCTAGTAATATTATTACTTCAGAAATTTTAATGCAACATGAATATGAAACCTTAACATTACCAATTTATCCCAATTTGACCATAACAATGTCTGAGTGTCACAGTTCTGTCGTCTGTTGGCTTTGTGATGACTGCTGGGTCCTGACTCAGTTTTTTCACAGGTATAAATGTGAAACCTTGAGGGATTTGGCTTACAAGAAAGGTAGATTCTTAAAAATAAAACCCTGACTCTCCAATTATAAATAATTCCAATAAGAGAAAATAGAAAAGTACTTAATCAAGTGCCTGTGATTACATCGTTATTTTTTCAATGAACTAAAGTTCTGAAAGCAGTTTAAAGTACATAAAGAAGCAAAATTAAAAACACATAAAAGTGAATAGCAGAAGCATTGAAGAAAAGTCTTCATAAGGCTAAAGCCTTATATAGCAAGGGCATGTGGAAAATGAGAGTAGCCTCTGAAAGCAAAGAACAAGGAACGACTGAAGGTGCAAAGTCCCTGCTTGAGTCAAATGGACAATATGAAAGCAAGCCAAGAAAATGCAGAACTACTGAACCCTGCCTGGACATTCACTGAATAATCTCTAACCTGGAAATATAAAGGCAAATAAGAAGCATTTCAGTCCAAGAAACCGAGAATGTAGTTAGATAAAATATATGGCATGGAATATATTTGGCCCCTAATAAGTTTAGGACCCTTTTCTCCCTCCATTTCCATTTCTAACCTTCCAGTCAGGGCCAGCATGATTTCTCACCCAGATTAATGCACCAGTCTCTTCAATAGTTTCCATGGTTTTGCTTTTATTTCCTTACAGTTCCTCCTTTGCAGGAAAATCTTAAAAAAAAAAACAAAACACAAATCATCCTGGGCCATAGTGGTGTATGCCTATAATCCCAGCTACGCAAGAGGCTGAGGCAGGAGGGTTGCAAGTTCAAGGCCAGCCTGGGCAATGTATTGGGACCTTGTCTCAAATTTTTAAAAAAGGGAGAGGTGCCGGGGATGTAGCTCAGTGGTAAGGCATCCCGGGTTCAATCCCTAGTCTTTCTCTCTCTCTCACCTCCCCCAAATGGAAACAAGGAAAAGAAGTCAACATAAACCAGGTTATGTGATCTCCTATTCAAAATCCCTAGTACCTGTCTACCTATTTGTCTTTCATTCAGTATGTGCTTCTTCTGGGTCAAAACAGCTAAGAGAACTTCCATCTGCTGCAAGCTTGAACACTCCAAACTCATCCTGACTGTAGGGTCTTTAGATCATGTAGCTCGTCCCTCTGCTTGTTAATGCTTTCCTCCCTAGTATCTACCAGATGAGTATCTTTTTGTCACTCAGATCTCTGAGAAGCCTTCCCTGGCCATCCTATCTAGAATGACCATGGCCCATTCATTCTCTGTAGAGGACTAAGCATGTCATCGCTTTCTTTCTTATATATGTTTATTTTATCTCTCAGCCCATTGAAAAGTATGTTCCACAAGGGTGGGTAGCCTGTCTATTCATTTTCTCTTCCCAGTTCCTATAACAACATGTGGTATTAAGAATAGGGGTATAGTTCAGTGGTAGAGCACTTGCCTGTCATGCATGAAGCTCTGGGTTGGAACTGGGAGTAAAGAAAAACCTGGGGGAATTCAAAGACAAAGACGATCAGCACAGGTTAGGGTTGGTGTCTTCAGAATGTTTTTGGAGGTGGTGAAATCAAGTTGGAATTTTGCTTAGCGCTTGGAAAGATGGAGGAGAGACCTGTGCAACCTGAGCTAGGAGAGTGGTAGGCAGAAAGATAATGATGAGAAAAGTCCATAGCCTTCAGATCTGGTGTTGAATGAGCCAGTCTGGAGGGGCAAGATTGGTGGGGAATGTGACTGAATGGTTTGGGGTCAGAGAAATGGTGGGGAGAATTTTAAAACTAGACAGACAAGAAAATAGAGTCTAGTTTTTATGTGTGCAAAATAAAACTATGTTTAGTACACAGGGAATTATGTTACAGTTTCCTCACGATTGTCATGATTAACTTTCTAAACAATTTTCTCACTAATATAGGAAGTGTTTTTGGTTAAATGTCTCTAGAACACCTCATTATGTCATGTAATAATTCTACTGACATTCATTCACAGATGATGTCCATAAAGTAAAATTTTTTTCTCTAAAAAGAATATGTACACTTCCTTTTAATTGATTATACTGGGGTGCAGTATTACAAAGTTTTACTGAAAGAGAAAGTCATAATATGCAACTTATTTCATTTTATTTTTGTAAAGGAACCATGAAAGTCATTTCATATTTGGGACGTGTGACAGTCCCTTATAGAGCTTGTATTTCCTGTCATGAAGCTTGGCCCAAACCAAATATCCACAATGAGAGTTTTTCCATAAAATAACACACACACACACACACACACACACACACACACTCCCAAAAAACTTCAACTATTTTTAATATTTCAGAGATGCCATATGTTAACAACTGCTTAGGTCATTTTTTATGCCAAGGTCATCTTAGGCTGCCTTGATTAGGAGTGAATTTGACTGACAGTTTTGAACTAAATGTTCACTGAAGGCCAGAATTCTTCATTTGCATGCTTCCTATGCAACCTGGAACTAGCTACTTTAGCTCAATCTCTTCAACTGTGAAATGGATTCAATAAATAGTGTCTTAAAAATGCAAACTGTAGCTGAAATAAGCCTTATGCTAACCATGGCCTGTTCTGACAGGAGATTTCCTATCTTCTCACTTCCATCAGCCCTAAGAGATGCTATTTTATAAAAATCCATCAGATTTATTTAGGTTGAGACTTTTTGTTCAAAATAGCCTCCATCTCATATCAAACATATGAAGATTCAGAAACAGTGAAAAATCTCAACATAGAAAAGTCACCACAGACCTTTTGATGCAGAAGGACTTCTAAGTGGGGCTGAGCTAGGACATCAGGCTCAGTTCTACCTACCAAGAGAGCCTGCTTAAGGAAAAGTAGGGAGAAGGAGTGTCATGATATCCCCATCCTGGTTCTCTGAACTTGAGCCTCAGGGGGTATACCTCCTGGAAATAGGCAGCTTCCTCTCTGCACCTGTGTGACTGTTTATGGAGTAAATTACTATTTGCTCTGTTTTTTATTTTTTAATTTAAGAGATTATTTACTACTAAGATCTCAGAATAAGGCAGGACCTGACTTTCTAATGCTTGTGGCACCAGTATCCAACAGGGAAGGTGTGGGAAGGAGAGGGGAGGCTAAATGCACCGCAGGACCCAGAACACATTCAGTAGGTCATTTGATATCAGAAGAGTAAAAGAAAACTTGGTGGATCTGTAAGAACAGGTGGATCTGCAAGGAGAGAATGTATTGAGACAAAACAGGAAGATGAGGGATACAGCTGCACATAGCTTAGAAACAAAAACACAAAGCTGAATGATACTTCATATTTAAATCAGACAAGTGCAGAGCAAGACTTGTGAGGATGAAATCAGTGATATGGGATTTTCCAGAAATGATCCTCTAAGAGGAGACGGCCAGTGTCTTCTTTAGGGGTTCTTCTTTCTGCTGAGGAGGATGTAAGCCAACTGAAAAATTAAAGTCTAGAATAATTAGTAAAGAACAAAAGACAAAGAAAATTTCAAAAGTTAGGGCTCCTGATAGGTCCAGGCCACATGGGAGCTGGGGCTAGACAAGAAAAAATGGCTCCTGTGGTTTATGTAAGGGATAAGGTTTCAAGGGCGGAGTCTTGCAGTCAGCAGGTTGATTGGCATCTTGGCAGGTCACACCCATCTCATAGGGGCTGTGTGGCTACCCCAGATAAGCCCATCTCTGGTGCTGTGTGGGATCTTTGGCAGAGCTGAGAGGGAAGTTCACCTGCATCAGGAGGTCTATCCCTATGGGGGGTGCCATGGGAGTTCCCAATACCAGATTTATGTCCTCACTGGCTACGATGTGGATAGTCCACATACAGCCCACATATGGCTCTCTACAATCCCCCAGAATGAAAAAAGAGGACATCAGAGAAAATAGAGAAAGGAGACAGGTATAGAGGATTGAGAGCAAAAGAGAACTGAAATTTTTGGAAGAAAATACAATGGAATACATAGTAATAAACATGATATATGAAGGAAACAAATTTCTGTAGGTACAGAAGGATGGTCATATGTAATTGAAAGGGCTTATTAGGCTCTACATACAAAACCAATGGGAAGGTGGGTGTGTTGTCATGTTCCTGTAATCCCAGAGACTCTGGAGGCTGAGGTAGGAGGATTGAGAGTTCAAAGCCAGCCTCAGAAACTTAGTGAGGCCCTAAGCAATTTGAGACCCCAGCTCAAAATAAAACACAAGATAGGCTGGGGATGAAGTTCAGTGGCAAGGTGCCCCTGGGTTCAATCCCTGGTACATTCAACCAATTGATCAATACAGATGATACCAGTTGAAAGAGACCTGTACATTCAGATAAAACTTGGTGAATTTTGGAATGCTAAGAAAAATAATACAGAAGTCCATCCAAACACATAAATCTGCCAAGCCATACAGCTAATTAGCATGAAAACATTTACATCAATTTCGATAAACTTGTGTTGTGTAAAATAAATTCTAAGAATTGTGGGTTGGGTTCCATGTTCAGCTTTACTGTGTAATGGAGGCCAATTGAACACTTTACAAACCTCGGGATATCTGTACAATGTGGGCATAAATATTTCTTACACAGGTTGTGAGATTAAAACTATCATTGTGGATGGCCTCAGTGGGTGATGAAATATCAGGAGAAGCTGGAACAGTAACCTGATGGATTAAGTAAAAAAGTCAATATAATTCATGACATTAAAAGGAGACATATTTTCTAATCTGTCACCATTAATTGTGTCAATAGCAGCTACTCTATCACCTTCTACCCACTCTCATGTGTTCTAAAGTGCCCATATTTTGTCTTTAATAATGCATTGCCCTCAAAAGAGCCATGGCACCTGGCAGGGAAATTGATTCCATGTTCTCCAGTAGGAAAAATCTGAATTGGTCTGGAATATTCTTTTGTTGTCTAGAACCAATAATAGCTGCAAAGATGTCAAGGGCAGTGCTAAAGAACAGAAGAGCAGGCTTAAAGAGGCTTCCATTGGTTAACAGGAAGATGCCATCATCATAATAGTGATAATAATCACACTAGTTAATTGAAACAAGCTGATATTCTGTAAAGCCAAGAATTAATCATATGCAAAAGAGAAAAGTGAGTATAAAATGTACAAAATGTAGTTTAATATAAGGAAGAGTATGTATAATAATATATGTTTAATTATTTATTGATTTTAATAAATAAAAGGGTATTAATATATGGGATTCCTGTAAAACCCTGTGCCATTTAAAATTTTAATAAATTTACTCCTATAAAATATGTAAACAATCTGCAAAATGCTACAGAGAAAATTTACCCAGAGAATAGCCTATTTGACTGCAGGAATCTTATCTTTTGGTTTATCCATGATGATTTGGATACTGATACTAATATCATTCAGTATAGAATAGTTTTTATTACCTGAAATATCACAGAAAGGAATTTAGAAAAAATGAGTCATTAATAATTTAGTTCAAATGATGAGTAAACTCCATCACTTCTACATTTTTAAAATTATTTATATCTCTATAGATTAAAATGTATTAAAATTCTAACTGCACATTTATGAATATCTTGAATGTATGAGTATTTGCGTCTTGTTTAAATTATGTATTTTTGCATATAAATGCAAAAAAATGTACTTATATTCTATCTGTGTGGGGTGAAGGGGAAAACATAGAAAATTGTAAGAAATAGTGCAATCTAGGAAAAAGTTGGAATTCTACCAAGACACAAAGGATCAACTCCATGTACATCCACAAAAGCCAACTGAAGGGGGTGTGCTGGAACATGGCGAAAAAGTCAGGTGACAGAGGATAGTTAACTAGCAGATGTGGCCATTCATCACCCAGGACGAGACCTCTAGATGGCCCTACCAATTATAGTAAAATGCCAATAAGTAACTTTTTTATACTTTGATATTTTATTTATCTTCCATTTTTTTCAGAAGCTTCTTTTCTTTCATTTTTATTTAAAGTTATTTTTAACTGATACATGAAAACCAAAATCATACATATTAATAATGGGATACCATGTGATGTTTTGATTCATGTATATATTATGTAATGTTTATGTCAGATTAAACATATGTCTCATTCAACATTTATTAGTTCCTTATGGTAAAAGCTTTCAAAATCCTTTCTTCTAGTTTTTTGAAATGACTTCATTATTGTTATATTAGTGTTGTATAGATAGTCAGCCTATTGTACAACAGGACACCAGATGTTCTTACTCCTATCTAACTACAACTAAGTACCATTGATCAACTTCTCTGGATTCCTCCATTCTCCATGGTCTCCAGTAACCACCATCTTGCACTCAACTTCTGTGACATCCCCTTTTTTAGACTCAACATGAGTAAAATCATGTCCTACTTGTCTTTCTGTGCTTGGCTTATTTTACTTAGTAAATGATTTTCAGTTCATTTTTATTTTTTTATCCAATTATGTAGTCATAGAAGGTTGCAAAAATAATAGAGATGTTCCCCCCAACACAATATATCCTCACTCAGTCCCGCCCTACCATGATTTCATGTTACCAAGTAATAGTTCAATATGAAAACCAAGACTTTGACAAGACTTCTATTTAGTTTCATAGGGAAGCTGGAATGAATATTCTAGGAATTAATGCCCTTGTACTCTTTCAAAAATTTAAGTTTTTTGAATTCATTAAGCAAGGAAAAGTTTTTTTTCTGTTCTTTCATGAGGAAAGACACTATCAGTACACAGAAATGATGGGGGGGGGCAGAGCCCCCAGAAAAGAAAAGAAAACCTGTCTCTGTGAAGGGCATACCAAGAATATCACCAAAAACTTTCACTCAGAAGAAGTTGTAGGAAAAAAAATCTCAAGTTTCCTTATCATTTATACAATAATGAATTGTAGCAAATAGTCCATGGTTTTCAGGTCTTTTTCTTGGTACTGAATTTTTTGGGTGATATTGCATACTTCCTCTTAATATTTACCATAACAATTTTCAGTATTTCTAACTTACTAGAACTTAAGCTTATACTAGATACATCCACAATTCTGTTCAAACTAGAAGCTATCATATTTTCTCATAAGGCAATAAATAGGTAAAATGAACTATCCTGTATGAACTGAGACATAAATTATAATGCTTCAGATAGGATTTCGGATCATAAAGTGAATTTGTGCTCCAACATATTTTTTCAAAATATGAAAGTCTTCCTACAAAGAGAATATAAATTTTGTGTGACATGAAATTTGCTTCTAGAGTTAAATTTAAGTTTTACAAATAACTTATTTACCAGTTACTGAGAATATACTAAAATTTCTTGCAAAGAGATCTAGTGTGTCTGAGTTAGAAAAATCCAACTGGGTGGTCATTACATACGCAAGTGTCTAGTTTAAGAGCTACATCTAAAAGTAGGCACCTGAAGGGAGAAGATTTTTCCCATAAACATTTATATGAATATTCACAGATCATGTTGTTTGCCTTAGAGCGTCTGGTTATTCTTTCATATTTCTGTGTCTGACCATCCTCTAGTATGTTAAGAGATATTATTTTTTTTGTTTAGAAAAGCCTCTGTATTTGAAAATGTGGAATATACAATGTACTATGGAATTTGACAAGAAAATTTATTTTATCAAAGTTCATTTTTCAACTTTAAGAATCTTTTTGGCTATTTTTGGCATTAATGTTTCTATTTTCATTAAAAAATGAAAATGTCCTTTTTTGTGATTATCTTCAAATTCTCTCTTAAGTAGCCCTCAAATTACTATCTGATTTTTCCAATTATTTCAATTAAGTGCACTCCAAGACAAGGACCATGGAGGCTGAATGTGAGCTGCCAGAATAAGTCTCCCAGCTGCTCCGTAGAAGCCTCTCCACTCTTCTCTTTTCTGCCCTGCTGTCTGTCCTCAGACCTACAGGGGGTTCCCTTCTATGAATTTGAAAGTATTTTTGCAAATTTATCTAATTTGGTCCTTACAAAGTCCCTCTTTTCACAAACAGGGAATTGAGGCCAGAGAACTTAAAGTTGAGAGGACTTGGACCTCTGGTCCAGATTTTTCAATGATAAGCTCTATGCTTTTCCTCTCATACCCTGCTTTTCCAAAACTGGACTCTGACCTAGTTTGATCTACCCCATCATATAATTCCATACTGGAGACATATTGCCTTCAGAGCCCTCGCCATGCTACTGGGCAGCCAGGATATACCTGGGTGGAGGGCACTGATCTCTTTCAACTTCTCTCTCTATCCCCTCTGAACACTCAGCATAGTATCGGAAAGTCAAAGGTGTTGAAACCCAAAGCATCTGTGGAATTAAAGTAAGTGTTCCTCATTGTATTATCACCTTCTTCCCACTGATTACCTTTAGTAATAATGATAATGATAATTACTGTGATCACTACTGCATGTCAAGGACCCAATATGTACTTATTTGATTTTGCTAATAACAATGTATCACTTGTCTTAACAACCTACCAACAAAGTAGTTTTTTATTATCCCATTACATAATGAGGAAAATAAGTATAGAAAAACACTAAACTTGCCCAAGGTCTCAGTGCCAGAAGATTTCAATGCTGGGTTTGCTCGTGGACCTCTTTGTCTCCAGACTTGTGCTCCTAGGTGTTAGGTTGGACTCGCTCATCCCCCACAGATGTAACAACACCTGCTCCAGGTTTATTTCTTAGCAGCAGCAACTACACTTGTCAAGTACCTATTCATATTTGGAAGTATACCAGATTCTGTTCAAACAGAAAGAATGACAGAGGTTTAAATTTCAGGAATAATTAAGTAAGATTCTATCATCACTTTCATTCCTCTTTGTCTGGCTTCCTGTCATTATGTCTGCTGAGAGGACCCTGCTGATTCCTCAAGGTCTTGATGACCTGCTGTCTCAGTTTCATGTACCAAATCATCTCATCATGTTTTCTTGTATCTTTGCTTTGCTTATTTCTTTCTTTGAACTTATCACATTAGTTGTTTACATCTTTATCCTACTCACACAGGGACTTTGAGTCTGCTTTTTTCCTTTATTTTTTTGGTACCAGAGATTAAACCTAGAGGCACTTAACCCTGAGCCACACTCCAGCCATTTTTAAAATTTTTTTTTATTTTGAGAAAAAGTCTTCTAAGTTGCTTAGGGCCTCATTAAGTTGCTGAGGCTGGCTTTGAACTTGATATCCTCCTGCCTCAGCCTCTCAAGCCACTGGGATTACAGGTGTGCACCACCACACCTGGCCTGTTTTTTTTAGTTTTTATATTCTTACTTAGAGTTCATTTGTAATGAACTTACTAAATGTTGAAGTGGTTTAATCTACTCATAAAATAATACTCTTGCACATGTAATACATACATGTATAATATACAACATAGTAGACATAATAAGCAGAATTATCTAAAACTGGTATAGATAAACAAAGTGCTTTATTTTCTTCCTTAAATTCAGTATAGAATTAACCCATTTTTGTTAAGAATTTTAACTACCCAAATCAGACATTTTTCAATAGCAATTTTTTGTCTTCGTGTTCTGGTTATACAGTAGGAGTTTAATGGTATATTTCAGCTTTCAGTAGTGACATGAGAATAATGGGAAGGGACTGTATTTCCAGATTCCTCTGCCTTTCTATTTCTGACCCTGTGTCTCTGGGTCCGTATGTTCCTTTGGTCCTCAGGTTGAAAACAATTTTATTTTAATCTGTGCCTGTGCCCTACTTTAAGCATCATTCTTTATGTGGAGAATTGCTGAGACATGGTGTGGTCCATCTTTATGATGAAAGCTATCCTACATTTTAGAATCGCTGTTCTCCCTGTCCCCCAAATGTAGGAAGTTAAATGCAGAAACCAAAAACAGTTATGTGCAAGAATATTTTTTGACATTATTTGATTTAGGTTGAGATGATTCAGGTTGACTATACTAAACCAGAACTAAAAGTTCCAAACCAGATTGTCTAAAAGGCTCAAAGTGATTCAGGAGTAGTCTATCACATAGCCAGGTTGTGGTATGATCATTTTAGTTCTGGTTTTAATTGGCTCACTCAGGTATGCATGGTGTGTGAGTAATGTAATTCCTCCCTGTACCATAGCATCATTCAGTTAGCATTTACAAATATTTAATCAAAAGTTTGAGATAGGCTTTATTCATTTTTGTTTAACTTATGATAGCCAAAGTTTCCTTCTGTGAGCATTGTACCAATTTTCTGTCCCATTTTTGAAATATGCAGGTTTAGACATTTTTCTTTGTTATTTGAACAAAATTCTTCTGATTGACAAAAAATAATAGCTGCTAATACTTATCGAGCACTGTAGTACTTTATAAGATTGGTACTATAGGCTGAGTATCCTTTGTCTGAAATGCTTTGAATTAGAAATATTTTAGATTTTGCAATATTTTTATGTATATTATGAGATATTTTGGAGGATGGTATCCAAGTCTGAACATGAAATTCATTTATGTTTCACATATACCTTGTATATATAGCTTGCAGGTAATAATTTTATTCAATACTTTTAATAATTTTGTACAAGAAACAAAGTTCCAAGGTGTGGAATTTCCCACTCATGGAGTTATGTCAGTACTCAAAATGTTTTGGATTTTACAGCAATTCAGATTTTTGATTTTTGGATTAGGGATGCTCATCCCAAATTACAGTGTTCAGATTAAGCCACTGAAGCTTAAAAAGGTTGAGGAACTTGTGGTTTGCAGAGCTGCAAGGGCAGAAGGAATTTTCAAAACCAGGTATGTCTGGCATCAAAACTGGGGTTCTTGCTCCCATATTATTTTGCCTTCAGGTGCATTTCGGAGCATGGTTTCCATTTTCCACTGTATTTTTATTATCTGCAATTTGAGAGAGGACTTTAGGAGTCCATTACCTGTACTAAGCATCATGTTAAGCTATTTTTACTTGGTAGAATTTCTAAAACTGTGTTGCTCTAGATACAGCTCTGAATGTTATACTGTCTCAGAATGTTATACTGTCAAAATCTGTCCCTATGCACCCTGACAAAAAACATTTTGGCTACAGGACAGAATTTTTTCAGAATATAGTAGCCCAAGATTGCATTACCAATAAAAATATTTTAGTAGAGAAAAGTGGCAGATCTGCATAAACTCTAGAGTAACTTCCTGGGGTGACGTGAACATTTATGATAATACCAAAGGGGAGAACAGATGTTGTGGGTGGTGGTGGTGGCAGGGTGACAAAATACCAGAAGGCAGATCAAACTGTCTCTGATTATACTATGTAGCAATAAGAATTTTAGCCTTATGATCTTTAGCCCTGCTGTTACTCCTGTGAATGTTATGCTTCATGGCAAAATAATTTTACAGATGTAAGTAAAGTTACTAGTCAACTAACCTTAAAATAGGGAGCTGAACCTGGTTTACCCAAGTGGGCGTAATCTAAACCACATGCGCCTCTAGAAGTGAACATTTTTCTTTTTCCTGTAGCAGACAGAAAGGCAGAGATTCCAAGCATGAAAAGGGTTTGATGTGCCCTTGTTGACTTGGAGATGAAGAGTGCCATGTGAAAACGAAACAGGGACGTCAGTGCTCCAACCTCATGGAGCTGGATTCTGCCAACAACCAAAATAAGCTTGGAAGGAGATCTTTCTGAAAAACTCCCAAGAGGAGCTCAGCCCAGCCAACACCTTGATCTCAGCTTGTGAGGCCATACACAGAGGACTGAGCTAATCCATATAGTGCTTGAATTCTGCCCCATGGAATTGGGAGACAATAGATGGATCTGGTTTTCAGTCATTAACTTTGTGATAATTTTTTCATGGCGGACATGGAAAACTAGTGAAGCATATAATCGATCAATTACTTTTCATATGACCTCTTTAGGAATTCTCAAAAGAAAAACATTTCCTATTCTGGATAGTGAATAATACATTAGAATATTTACTATAGCAGTTGATTAGATGCTGTGGGGGAGGAGGCAAAGGGGTAAGATCATATTGCCAACATGGTTGCAAAATCAGTCTTTCCAATTCAAATTCTGTCTGTTTCAGGGCTGTCTGGTTAACCCTAGTTTAAATCTAGGAGAACGAATGGTCTCTGTTCCTCAGGATCTCACCTTCATGGAAAATACAATCTATTATAAACACTGCAGAATTAGATTATCTTATTCTTTAGGCCTCACTACTCAGTAAGTATTGTGTATCAATAATGACAATAAAACATTTATTTTGCAATATGGTATGAGGAATAGTTAAGGAACCGTGTAATGAGAACTAGCTGAATTTAATCTATTGGTTGTTTCTTGATGTTGGTTTCTTTCTTTTTCTTTTTTCTTTTTTTTTTTTTTTTGTACTAGGAATTGAACCCGGGGGTGCTTAACTACTGAGCCACATCCATAGCCCTTTTTTAATTTTGTGTTTTGAGACAGAGACTCATTAAGTTGCTTAGGGCCTCCCTAAGTTGCTGAGGCTGGCTTTGAACTTGTGATCCTCCTGCCTCAGCCTCTTGAGCTGTTGGGATTATAGACATGTGGCACCATGCCTGGTTAATCTATTGGTTTGTCTGTGGTCAATGCATTCATGCTTTACTATACACAACACAATTTCATGGTGTTACAAGTAACTCCTTCTAACAAAATCAGTAAGAGTTATGTGACAAAAAGCAGGTATCGATGTCAAAATTGAGTTCAAAACTAAGTATGAATTTGGAATTGGAAAATTGAAATAAGAGATACAGGATTTGTATTTTCCTTTTCACCTTTGTGTTACAGATTAATCTCCAAGATATTGGTGAAATCTATAAAATACGCATTGGACATGACAACAGCGGAAAGGATCCAAGGTGGTATCTGGAAGAAGTGAGACTTGAAAATTTGGTCACATATGAGCTGTTTTGTTTAACAGTCAATTCCTGGATAGCTGAGAATGAAAATGATGGAGATATATGGAAAGAAGTGCCCATTGTAAGAACTAATGAAGCTCCATTGCCAGGTATATGATTCCATTTCCTTTGAGATGTCTAACACTAAATATCTTTACTTTAAAGGTCATAAAGTCTCCATCAAAACTTTTCAACTATGCCAGTGTGGTGGGGCAGCAGCTGTTGATAACGCATAAGTAATGGCATGGCTATTTGTCAATAAAAATTTATTTTGTGGACACTAAAATTTGAATTTTGTGTAATTTTCATTTGTCAAAGAATAGTATCTTGCATTTGGTGTTTTCAAACCATTATAAAGAATAAGGCTGAGACAGGAGAATTGCGAGTTCTGCCAGCCTCAGCAACAGCGAGGCACTAAGCAACTCAGTGAGACTCTGTCTCTACATAAAACACAAAATAGGGCTGGGATGTGGCTCAGTGGTTGAGTGCCCCTGAGTTCAATCTCCAGTACTAAAAAAAAAATTAAAAAAATAAAAAGCATCCTTAGCTCCTGGACTGTAAAAAACCAAGTGACTGGCAGGTTTGACCCATAGAAAACAAACAACAATAACAAAACAAAAACAAAAACAAAAACAAGGTATGACTTTGCTTATCCTTGCTGTAGAGCATTAGCCTTTATGTCTGTTCAGAGTTGAAAAAGTATATACAAGGATGTATATATGTGTCCAACTCATCTTTCTGTAAACTGCTTTGCCACCCATTGTGACTTTCTTATTAGCCATACTTCGATAATAAATGTCAGCAATCCCAAATTTAGGAGCACCTGAATTCCCTTACCATTTGTTTTGTTGTTGCCTAACAGTAAACTCATGTATTGCCTTTATTTTCATTCTGTCCATTCCCTGTATTTCTGAGAATCACTTTTTTCTCTCCACCACTGTAGTGAAAATATCTCTCTCATTGAACACTGATGATCTCTTTGTTCAGAATCAAATGACTATGCATGTGTATATGTCAGTCTATGTATTTGTGTGTGTGAGTTAGCATGTATGTGAGAGAATGTACGTGCACATCAGAGTATGTGAATGATGTGTTCTTAGTGTCCCAGACCTGTCTGCTGTATTTGATACTGTTAATTTCTCATCAGAAGAGGCAGAGATTTCTAGAGGCTCTGGAGCCAGACAAATGGGTTCTAGACTTGGCTTGGTGATGTGTTGAGCTGGGTCACTCCTCATGAGCTACTTAGCCGGAGTTAGCCACCATTGTCTTATTTATAAAATTGGAATACAAAGAGTACCTTTTTTCATAGAATTGTTTTCAGAACATGAGATAATGCACATACATTATGTAGAATAGTATGCTCACAGTACTTAGCAGTGTCCCCAGTACACAGTAATCACAGGAGAAATATCAGCCATTATCATCATTGTCCTTATTAAATGTATCTCTAGCCTTGACCTCTGTCACATTAAACCATCCAGTTTGGCGACTACCTTTTTTTTTCTTTGCATTTCTATCTCTGTTTCCAGTGGTCCCTGTCCTTAAACATGTAGGTTGAAATTCTTGATTCTTCCCTGCCCTTTGAGTTTCTTCCTAACTTCTAATGTTAACTATACACAGAATAATAATGTCTTTCCATTTTCAGCCCTGTCCTCTTTCTCACCTAGAGCCCCAGTATTCCATTAGGTGGTTTACCAATATATCATCTTTATTACCCACTCATTGGACGATTACACAAAGATAATAATAAGCTCATGCTTAGGTACCAGGTACCTAGTGTGTGCCAGCAGTTATTGGCATCAGAGGACATATAGATGATTCAGACATGGCTCCTGTTCTTTAGAAGTGGTTCTATCTTCACAGCTCTAATTATCATCTTCAGTCTAATGACTCCCATCTTTTTGCCCTTGAATCAGTTTCTTCTTTTCAATTCCCCTGGAAATCTTTGCTCAGTAGTTGCTGATGCTTTGAGCCCACCACGTCTCAAACTGAAGTTGTTCTCCCTGACCCTCCACTTCATGCTGGTTTCCTTTAAACTTACATGGAGAATCTAGTTTTTTCTCTACACCTTTTATAATGATTAGCCAACAGGGGCTTCATCATATGTATTCTCAGTCCCTCTTAGAATGATGGATGGCGCAGAATACATGGCTGTGTGTCAGAAAAATACATGTTGATTAATTTAGGTATGGACAAACAATTTGGGATAAAACCAGTTTAATGACAGGAGAGATCTATAATAACACTAATTATTTGAATTTTTATAATTTTGATACTTTTGCATGTTTACTCATATAAAATATCACTTAACATAGAAGGCTCCAGATCTCCCTGGTTTTGAGTGCCCTGCAGCCATGTAAGGATCACAGTGCCATCCAAGGATGAAGTAAAAGAGATGAGAGATGAAAGGGTCTTAAATTTAGAATCCTGACTTTTCATTTATTTATTTAATTTTGCAGTTCTGGTGATTGAACTTCATGCATGCTGGGCAAGCACTCTACTAGAAACCTTGCTTTTATTCTGCACATCCTATGTCGGATCTATTCTATTCACCCAGTTACTAAAACTTGTCAAATCCCCACTCTGCTTTTAAAAGATGATATTTGAAAGAACTTTTAAATCCATGGTACTGATCAGAAACAGAAGACTCTTATTGGCTTTATTGTTATTTCTCAACTGGTAGTATTTTCAAAGCCTGTATTATTTAAAAATGAACTTTATTTAAACTCTACTAGGTAACTATTTTGTGTTTCTTACAATTACCTCTTATTTGATGTATGCACAATTTGTTATGTGCAAGAAATTGTGTAATGCACTAGTATGAGTTTTAAAAAAGTCTAAGATACAAAAGAAACTGCATTGTACTTTAAATGAACTATTGATTTTGGGCTCATTTAAGTAGAGCAGCAATAAAGGCTCAGCATGTCTCCCTGCATCTTTCTGTTCATTCTTTCCCCAAACTAGCTAATGAAACTTTATCCATTAGCATTTCCCATTTCCAGGGGTAATTTCTTAGAGGAAGCACACCAACCAGTTCTTAAGGCATTTTCTCCAACAAAATAATATAAGAGAATAATGATACTTAGAGCCAATCTGATGTAGTCTTCTTATCAATCAAGCAGCTCCTTGCCCAGGTTGAATATTTACTCATTTAGGAGAAAATCATTTAAATGATAAAATGCAAAAAATAATGATTGTTCATTGTTCAGGAACTTACTACAGACCAAAACTTAGTGGTGAAGAAGGAGCAATCTGCACAGGTTGAATGCCACCTTTTGAAAAATTATTCTTGGTGCTACTCAAGGCCTTGTTTACCATTCATGTGACACTGAGTAAGTGCATTGTAGATTCAAACCTCTGAACTAATGCTTCTCTGGTTTAGGTTTGAGAATTGATGCAATGGGGGCTTGACTTTGAATATTTGGACATTGTCTGTCTTGTTTGTCAGAGCAATTTGAAGCTGGCCCAGGAAGAACATGAGGAATGATGAGGGTAGGTGGAGGAATTTTTTTTTTTTTAAATTTAAACTACTAGTACTGATTTTGGAGTTAGTGGCTTAGATAGCATCCTAGGGATAAACTTGATGGTTGTATATTTCTTTCTTTCTTTCTTTTTTTTTTTTTTAAATGTAGTGGCACAAAGGGTGAATGTTCAGGCAATTGGCACTGTTAGGTAGAATCAGCCCTCCCCATACCGTTTGGGCCCCTCCCCTCTCTAAAGCCCAGTCCCCCCCCCTTCCCCCAGAGAACAAAGCCTAGCTGCTCCTGGCTGCTCAGGTTACCTTTTCAGCCACATCAAAGAAGTCCTCCACCGCTTATCTGCCCCCCAATTTTAAAATGACCAATCCATAGCTCGCCATGCGATTTGTAGTGGGCTCTATAAAATCCCTCCTGTGTGTCCTCTTTCTCTCTCTCTTTCCTCTTTCCTTCGCCTGGGTCCCACTCCCCTGAATAAAGGATTTCCTGGCTGCACGAGATGCCCGTGTCTGGCTGGCCGATACCCCAACAGGCACTTTCACTCTCAGCCAATTCTGTGACTTCGCCTCTTCTTTTCAAAAGATTCCTGGAAAGTTTTCAAAAGAAGGGGGTATTCGAGAACATTAGTCTATAAATCATCATTCTTTGGAGGCTGAGCTAGATTGCTAGTGGAATCAGAACAATCTCGTCCTGAGGCTAGCACTGCCAAGTTGAGCTTGAGCTACACTTTCCTCTGATTTATTCACCGTCTGCTGTGGTGGCAGGGAGAAGTGCCAGGGAGACACAGATCGCCCTTGGTTTGTTGTCCTTAAGACTCTTTAGTTAATGGCTTGGCAGGGATGCCCAGGGCTGATAAGAATGCCGACTCAGCTCACAGTGGCCTCTTCAGAAGTTCCAGCTCCTGGCTCTCTGCAGGAGAGATGGATGGGAACAGGAGGCGAGGTTTGAGGCCACATCTATGGGTGATGAAATGTTTGATGCTAGACTTTGGCAAACAGGCAGGAGGTGTGCTTAATGGTTTATTTTAGCTCAAGAAATAGCTCCCCTGAGGATATGTTGAAAGCACCATCATAATTAAAATATGTCTTCTTCAAAATATTTGCATTTATCAGACTTTAAGTAGTGAGGAAACATACATGTTTATAAAACACTTGCTGACAATCTATAGTAAGTTTCAGATAATAACTAACTGTAAGGGCAAAAAGACCACGGTGGCAGCAAACTATGCAAGTCATGGGAGGCTTTATTCAGGAGCAGGATTCATCTGTGGAGGTGATGGACCCATATTCCCGATGGAAAATGAGCCCCTGAACAAAAGAAGGGACTGGGTTTATATAGGCTCTTAGTTTTCACGGACATTTAGGAATTTTGGGGTTGTTTCATCAATTAGTTTATCACTCCAGTGTGGTGATAAGCCCCTTCCTTCCTGGTTTTGCCTCAGGAAGGCATCTGTTTAGGGGAGGTGCTAACTGCTGGCTTGATTAACATCAAAGAGACAGAGCTGGGAAAGGTAGGGCAGCCGGCATGATTAGTATTAAAAAGACAGTGTTGGGGAAGGTGGGGGCTGCCAGCATGACCAACATCATACAAAGAAAGAAACCCAAGACTTTCAAAAATGCTTTTGCCTTTATCACAATACCCACTGGTGTTTGGGGGCAGACAAGAGGGGCTTCTGGATGAGAGAGACCCTTTTATCCACAAGATAACCATGGCTCAGATAATCAGAATCTGGCTTCAAATTCTGATCTTCATCCTTGGCTTTGTGACTTGGGGCAAGAGAGACTGATTTTCTGAGCCTTAGTTACTTTATCTAAAAAATGGGCTGTTTAATATCTATTACTGGAGTGTCATCATGTTATTTATTATCCTAACCAGGATTTTTTTTTTTTTGAGAGTGGAGAAGGACTCTGGGTATAATTATGCCAGGACAACAGGTGCCCACTGAGGCCATTCAGGCAAATTAGAATCATGGTCACCCCATGGGATTTCCACAGAAGCATGTCAGAGAATAAGGAGAGAATGTGTGTGTCACATAGGAGGCACTCAATGCAGAATAAATTATCCTTTGCCTTCTACCTTACTGTGTCCCCACTTCATCCTCAGCATTGTCTGATAGTCCCTGCATGCTGCCCCTCAGCCCTCTACTCTTTCTGTCCCATCTACAGTCTAGTCTCTGTAGGCCTCTGAATAGTCAGATCCTTCACTTTTGGCTAGGTCTCTGATCCAAGGAGACTTCATGGTAACCTTCCTTAAAATAGCCAGAAGTTCCATCCTTTCCCCACTCAGGTCCTTCTTGTTCTCTCTATAGCTTAAAGTTACTTCTTTTTCAGTAATAAGATAAATATTTCAACCAAGAAGCACACATAGATTTAGCCCCAAACTATGGTCTTGGACCACAAAACTTCAGCACAGACTGGATCTGAACTGTCTGCACATGCTTGACGCTGAATCTCATTTACCATCTGTTTCCAAGCTCTGATTTCTTTGGGCTGTTTGTATCAACAGGATCCCACCACAAAGAGTGCTGAGAAAGCTTAATTCTTAGAGACCTGAGAGAAAGCACTAAAATAGTCCATTAATTAAATCAAACAAATAATTCTGCCTAGGGTTTTGTCTTCAGGAATCTCAGTCGTGCTGCCTATAGAGCTACCCAAGAACCGGTGGCCATGAGCGCTCCCCTCTGCAGTGTCCTGCAGCTGCCACTGTGCATAGCAACTCAGGCTCATGCTCCCATGTACACAGAAGGGTCCTTTACATAAGGACCCTGCCAGCAAAGTTATCCACTATTTCCTATGTACCTTTGAGCATCATGACTGAAAATAAGGGACTGAAAAAGTTTCTCAAACATGAGCAATTTCATTTTAATTTTTGATTAGAAAAGCGTCCAGGAAAAAAATCAAACTGACATTCACTAAAAATATTGTGTGCACTATGGCAAGGATTGGGGTATAAAGGAAAAGTTTATGGTATTCTTCTTGACTTTTCCTTAATTGCTCATGTCACCCAAGATTGGTAGGACCTGAAATGTGTCCAGAGCTTATCTTCCATGATGGAGGAAAAGGTACTGAGAGGTCATTGTCTAGGATGATTTGCAGCTGGAGAGCTTTGGGAAGCTAGCTGGCCCAGAGAAACTTTCATACCACCATCTCTAAATTGGGCAACTAAATATTTGCAAGGGCTTGAGCATATCTTCTTCCAGCTAGGGAACTACTTAAGATGTGAGGTCCCTAGACTGTAATGGTGTTTGTCTTTGGCACAGGCATCAGTCATGGAGAGAAAGAGAGGGACAGGAAGGGGAGAAGGTATGTGTATGTGTGTATGTGTGCACGCAATACATGTTTGCAAATGGTAGTGTCATAGGTCATTCCCAAGGAAATTTGACCTGTGTCTTATTAGGAGAAGGGAAGTCTGCAACATTATGGATGTAGCTGGAAGAAGGTTGTTTTCAAGTGACTCCTTTGCTGTTTGATAAATGGAGATTTTTTTCAGAACAGATTGAGAAATCTTGGATGGTTGGACAGAAAGAGAGTGAATTACTCCTTGGGGTAACACTGTCTAAAGGGAATGGGGGCACATTTTAAATGAGCTCCCTTAGGATGTCCTTCTAGTGCGGTGTCTGGCATGAAGGGCACTTGATGCTAATTCTAACTCCTTGTTGGCTCTTCTTCAGTCAGGCATGGGCTGGTGGATGGTATTTCTTAGAGAGGGTCAGAGTCTGGTTTCCCACTCCACCCATGCATAGGGCATAAGGTAAAAGATCAAGTTAAGGGCCAGAAGCTGGGTGGACCCTGAGATGAACTAGAGAACAAGAGCCAAGTTGGAAATGAAGAGACAATTTCCAATCACTATGACAATGGAGAATGATTTGGGTTGGGGTCTCATAGCACCTGGTTAAAGGCACAGTTCTGGGTGAAGTATAGCCACATGATTCACACTTGAGTGGATCTTTGGGCATCCAGCAGAGAGTAGTACACAACACTTGGTGATGGATGGATGAATAAGCATTTGTTTATTTAGTAAATATTTACATGTGCTTGGAGCTAGGGGTTCAAACCTGGGGGGAAAAAGTAGTTTGCTAGTTCATGTTGGTTTGCCAATTTGGGCTACAGATAATACTGCCAGATACTACCATTGCATGATAGACCAGCTATAATTTCAGGTGACTTATTGTTTGTTTGTTTGTTTTTGCTACCAGGGTTTGAACTCAGAAGCACTTAACCACTGAGCCACATCCCCATCCCTTTTTATTTATTTTTAAATTTTGAGACAGAGTCTTGCTGGATTGCTTACAGCTTTGCTAAAATGCTGAGGCTAGCTTTGAACCTGTGCTCCTCCTGCCTCAGCCTCCCAAGCCACTGAGATTACAGGTGTATGCCACCACACCTGGCTCAGGAGACTTTTAATAAGAGAATGACCAAATATTCTTTCATGCTTTATTAAAAATTATCCTAAACTGAGGATATTTCTTCTTGGGACATTTTTTGGGGGAGTTCAATAACTGCCTAAATCTAGGAGAAATTTTTCCTGGCTTATCTAATTTATGTTCTGAAGATGACAAATATCAGGCTATGGATGATGTATCAGCCTGGGTCTTTGCTTCTGGGGATGACATTACCTCAGCCTCAGTACTTCTTTTCTATGTTTAGTCTTAACATCTTAGATTGGTTTAGCAGTGGCCCTTTCCTTCTGAAATATATGCTGATCCTTAATGCTCTGGGCATATAAAGACACATATGGAAATCTTAGGGGAAGGACTCAATTCAGTGCTGCAAGTGAACTTATGATGTCTACATATTTAAGTGCTCTATTCTAGCTAGCTTTGTGCATAGCACCCTCATTGTCACTGATCTGCAGACTTCATTTGACCTTGGATCATCAAGAAATGGGCCAGAGAGGGAATGAAAAACTTATCAACTCCATAAGATTTTAGGAGGCAATTCTTCAAATGGAATGTAAATAAAAATGGTAGAACTATACTAAATGTACTTTATACATAGTTAATTTGCCTCAACTCCTTTTACATTCATTAAAAAAAGATAAACATCATGGATGAGACAATGTTTGTAAATACAGTCCAGATTATGAGACTTGCATTGTATTTACCATCATGTATGTAATAGGATTGAGTTGTCACAAGTGTAACTTTGGGGGTTTCATTCTTCATTACTGACTAAAACCCACACTCCTCAAGAGGAGACATTTTGTAGTGATGGAAATATTCTCTTCTTGATTGTGGTAGGATCTCCATGATTATAAATATTCATCAAAACTCATCAAACTGTATACTTTAAAAGAATGCATTTTACCACATGTAAATTAAACTTCCATGAACTTAATTTAAAAAATCATCCAAGCCCCTATTTCCACTGATGGTGGAAATCTTAATTATTTTAACTCAGAAAAAGGTCAGCTACTTCCAATGTAAAGTTTAGTTTCTTTTGGCCAAAAGCTGATCAATTATTCTTTGCCTTTTCCTGATGTACACGGGCATTGTAGTTCTTGGATATTATCCTTGTATATGGAGGGGGACGCCTGGTATGGGGGATACCCTCTGTTCTCTCTGGTCCTTCCTGAAACATATCATCATGCTGTTGTTTGGGTGTCACGTCCTCCCTCCTAATGTCCTAACATCTCACCATGGCTTTGGTTTCCATGCCCACAACTCTGTGCTCCCTTTGGTGGAACCAAGAATTCACTCCCTTGGGACTCTCACCTGATCTCAGCCATCCCCATGCTTTGCTTGGTAACATGAGTGAGGGTTGATGAGGGAGTTCTGTTGCCTTCCCCACACACTACTGGCTGCATGGGACAACAGGACTCTGCTGCAGGGCTTCCCCCATAACTCAGCTTTCAGCCATTCCCTGGCCCATCAACCAAGTCAGAGGGAGGAAAGGAAGGAGAAAAGAGAGACAGAAGGAGGCAGAAAGGAAAGAAAACAAACTCCTCTTTCACTTATTTTTTTAAAAAGTATTTTTCAAAAACTCTTAAAACTCAAAGTCATGTCTCTCACCATGTCTTTTCTAAAATTCATTCAATACATTCCAGAAATCAATGCCCTTTTTGTTCTAGAATTTTCTCAGAACTGCCTTTTCCCAAGCAACAAGTTTCACACCATAGAGGCCCAATGTCATTACAGTGAAAAGAAAAATGCAGAAAATTATCAGTTACAATCTCCCCATAGTGTCCTGATATGTTTGCTGGAATGATGATGGACAATGATCTCTTGACAGATAGAATTTCAATTCTGAATGGCAGAAAGCAGGGCTTTGTTCTGGCTGCCTAGTTTTTAGATGACATAGTCCTTCCACTGCATAAGAGGAGGTCATTGAGGCCATGGGTGGCCGGCATAGTACTGTTTGACTTGTGTTATGCTTAGCCACCTCCAGGCGATTCTCTTGTTTGATTCTCAATAGCTCACCCTGGACAGTGGTCTTCTCCAGTCTGTTCCAATTCATTCAGCTATGATGCCATGTTTCCCAGCACCCTGACCCTCCTTAGGCATGTGGTCAGCTTCTAGAAGCAGTATATTGCCATACCACTTAGGGCTGTGCTTCAGAATCCGAAACTGTGCTTGCCTCTTGATAAACAATTGCATCTGTTCCTCCTCCCTGTTCATCCTTTCTTGCTTCTACTACCTATGTCTCTATGGCCACAGCTTTGTAAATTGAATTGCTTTCCTTTTAATTTAATCTGCTTTTAATTTTAACAAATTTTCCCACAACATGCAAATAGATGGGCTTGTTCTATCTCTCTTCTTTTCCTTTGCTTTTTTCTCTTGTATTAGTTTTGTCCTTATTTCTCCCTGGTCCGCATAAATGAGGACTCAGGCATGCAACACAGGCATCCTTAGCAGTACATTTAGAACAGTGCTGATGCCATCATGTGAGAGGAGCTGAGGGAACATGTAGAACTGAATTCTTGGGAAGTTTCCATCTATTTCTGCATGCTTCCTGCTGAGCCCCTGAGGCTGGTGGACCCTTTGGGTTTTAAGGAGTGTCTCTTCTTAATCTGCTTCTTCCTGGGCCTGAGGACAAGTCCTAATGGAGTGTTTGTAAGAGTCATAAGGAGAGATGAACTGTGGTTTTTCTGGGTTCTGGTATGTCCTGTCTCAAACTCATCCTTATTTTCCCACCTGATGTTGATAATGAGGTAGGATAGAAAAAGTAAATACATAGAAATAAAACATAAAGGAAAGACAAGGAAATAAACTTTTAATTCAGAAGTTCTGCATACTTTTGTAGGCCTGTCCCTCTCCAGGCAGTGTCTTTGCTAGGCCAGTCACTTCCAGATTCCTAGGAAATCTGTACATCTTAAAGTTAGCCATAAACTCTTCATTACTACTTTGTTCACTCTTAATGAACCCCTCCAATAAATATATTGAGAAAAGAGAAATATGATATTTTGAGAAAGCTATAATTTAGGGGACTTTTCAGTGCTACTTACTGATTAGATGATGAAGACCATATTGGCCTAAGGACCTCGAGACTGACAAGAGCAGCATGAGCCACATTGAGATCACCAAACTGATATCATTTTTACATAACTTTTATAGTCATGTTTCACCAAATTTCCTTTAAAATAAGAGCTAGGAACCTTAAAGTACATCTTACTCTGGAAATGGCCTGCATTCTCCCTTGATGTGTATTCCTTGCTTTGTCCCAAACAGCATCTCTCTCTTAAGATCACCCCACTTCTTCCTTAAATATGTATCTGCTTTCCTAAATAAACTTCTGTTCATGCATCTGACTGGCTTGAGCTGAAATTCTTTTCTATCACATAAGCCAAGAACCTACTGAGTCCAGTTTCCCTTCTCCTAGGAATTTTTTGGACTTTTTTTGGGGAGACATTACTTCTGCTGTGACAGCAGGGTTCAAGGAAACAGCTGCAGAAGACACAAAATGTGTGTGGTTGAGGACTCTTTCCCCATCCACGTGGCTGGACAGAAAATGCTGTACCGTTAAGAAAATATAAACTCCAGCTAAAATAATGTAAGCTCTGCTAGCATAATTTATCTATTTATTTTTGTTTCAAAAGAAAACCGAGAAACTGGATTCAGTGATATTATAGCAAAGAAACCAAATTTTGGAGACTTATATACTGAATACTCCAACAGACATAAAAAAGATGTGGTAGTAATGAACACCATTTCTTTCCCAGCACTATGTGTGGTAGAGGACCTTCATAATGACTAATCTATAGCCTGGAAGGATGCTCAGCCAGGTTAACATCTTTGAATGCCAAGTCTACCCATAAAGCAGGCAGAGTTCAGGAAATGTCAACACCAGCATTCTGCAAGGTATAGTTCATCCATGGATTATTATGTCAACATGAAAACTTCTTTTTTACTGGTTCAAAAGCCAACCAGAAATCTAACCAGTTTTATTCATTTGTTGTAGTCAAACTGGACTAGAAGAAAAATTTTAAGTTGTCATTCCTGGACAAACACTTTACACATTCCTCTTATTTCAAGTGAAAAAATTCATATTAGTGGAATTTATTTTAGCCTACTTCCTGACAGACATGTGGCATTTTGAATGTATCTTTGTGGTTCAGGAATATTCCTGTATTGAGCAAGTATAAATTATTTTTTCAAGCTCCATGTTTGCTGCAGTTAGCAGAGACTGAAGAATCCAAGAATTAAGAATACTATTTTTGAAGATATTAATGCTTCAAGTTGGTGCTAATATATCATCACTAACAGATATTTGACAAGAATTCTTGCCTGTACAATCATCAAGAATATAATAAATGCTGGCAAGGATGTGGGGAAATTGTACACTCATGAATTATTAGTGAGAATTCAAATTAGTACAATGACTTTGGAAAGCAGTGGTGTGGAGATTCTTAAAAGACTAGGAATGGAACCACCATATGACCCTACTATTCCACTCCTTTGTATTTATCCAAAAGAATTAAAATCAGCAAACTATAGTGATACATGCTTACTAATGTTTGCAGCAGCACAATTCATAGTAGCCAAGTTATGGAACCAGCCTAGAAGCCTGTCAAGAGATGAATGAGATGAATGGATACAGAAAATGTGATATGTAAATATATATATTATATACTAATAAAACATATATATATATATACACATATATATAGATATTAACTGAAACAAAAAGGAGAATGAAATTATGGCCTTTACTAGTAAATGGATAGAACTGAAGAACATCATGCTAAGTCAAATAATTCAGACTCAGAAAGTCCAAGGTCAAATGTTTTCTCTCATGTGAGAAAGCTAGAATAAAATAGGGAAACAAAGGGGGAAGGAATCCCATGAAAATAGAAAGGAGATCAGTGGAGTAAAAAGGAGAGAGAGGAGAGACAGCCAAAGGGAGGAATTGCAAAATGAAATTGACTAAATTATGCTATGTACATGTATGATTAAACCACGATCAATTTCGTCTTAATGCATATGTCTAAAACACCAGTTAAAACAATAAATAAATAGAAGACCAGAAGAAGCAGTGAAATAGAGGGAGGGAAGTGGGGAAGAAAAGTGAAAGTACTGGAGACTAAATGGAACAAATTATATCCCATGCATGTATGAATATGTCAAAAGGAATCCCACTAGTATGTGTAACTATAATGCACTAATCACAACATTTTTTAAAAAATTCTGGACTACAGAGGTGTTTGGAAATAAACCTGCAAGGGAAGATTTTGAAAGATTTTTGTGTCACTAATAAAATGCTGTTAAATCTTATGGTACAGGCCACACTTATATAGTCCCAAAGAAGAAATAAGTTCAGGAAAGCAGGCAACAAAAAAAAAAAAGGCTGAACTTTGACACTTATATGCATCACAGGCATTCCCTGAGAAACAGGAGATGGAGA
Source organism: Xerus rutilus (assembly GCA_028644305.1). NCBI lineage: Eukaryota > Metazoa > Chordata > Mammalia > Rodentia > Sciuridae > Xerus > Xerus rutilus. The sequence continues at coordinate 113,115,205 of CM053400.1, forward strand.
AGTTGTTGAAATGATAATAAATAATAGGTAAATATGAGGATGAACATTGAAGACAATGACATTGCAGGCATAAGTGAAAACTCTGGTGACAATATGTAGTGTAGCTATCAGCTGAGCTGGATGACAATTGTGGTAAACAGAAAGACAAGAATTTTATTCTGTGCTTCTGGTGGACTGTCAGAGTGAGTTAGTTGTTCATAAGCAGCTGAAGCACTTAACTAATTGTCAGAAAGAAAAAATAGCATCAATGATGATAAAAAGAACATTAAAAATATTTTGACAGAAATGTCTAACTACATAGGTAACCTGAGTCAATGAGTCAACTCTTTCAGGTTCTTTTAGCTAAATGATGGTGATAGATACCTTAATGGCAACTTTGCAATACTGATGCTTTAGGGATGATTATTTGTTGTCAGAAAGATTGATTAATAATACTTGTCTTTGAATTTGTTCAGGTTAAATGATCTCTTCCATCTGTAAAGCTGACATCTTGAAACCCATCCTTGTAATTTTCAAGAATTTGAGCAAATTTAAAGTTCTAACTCACGTTGTAGACTTATCATTGGGTTCCATGAGGAGTTCATCTCCTTATGTGTAGGGTGTCCCTCTCTTGGAGTAAAGATAATTTGTTAGCCTTGTACATTTTAACAGCAGAATGATTATCTGTTAGCTAGGACATATGGTCTTGCCTTTAGAGTAACACCTTAAACACTGACACTCCTTCATGTCCAAGGAGAAAGGTCCAAAAAAGGATTCACTGCAGGCTTTGCTTGCTAGAACTCCTTTAAAACATGGAATATTTTAGAATGCATCTAAGTGACATTAAATAAGCATGCTTAAAAACTCCCTTTGGGTTAAGTTAGAGGAGGAAGAATTTTACATTGCTTTAAGGATCATGAAAATGTCTGGATATAGAATTTATTGTTGTGAATTTCACATTTTTTGAAAAACAAATACATGACTTTGTTCAGAATTATAGCAAATGCTTAGTGAGTTATGTTATGGAATATAATTGATACAGTCAATGTTACAAATTTGAGCAAAATGTCTATTTCTCTTGGCAAGTAGGGTTGTGTTTTCTTACATCTTCCAATTTACCTTAATAGCAATGTAAATCTTTCTGATATGATTTGAGAATAAAACTGAGTGTTCAACTTTGATAACCACTTTGTTCTAAATGTCAGATACATTTATTTCTCTGAATTTTAGATGGAAAGTAAGTTTTTTTGTGTGTGTTGTTTTCTTTCTTTGTGTGTGTGTGTGTGTGTGTGTGTGTGTGTATTTAACCTAATCAATTTATAGCACTATGTTTGGAAGTATTCAAGGCCATGTGCAGGTAGTAGGCCAAGCACATGATATCATTAGGGGATGTGAACGGTAGCTGAATGGAGACTAAGTGTTGTTTTTTTGTGCTGTAAATAAGTGGGCTTGTGTCCAAAATAATTTTTGATATGTGCCTTTTAAAAATTTGACTATTCATTAATTGTCTTACTTTATGTATGTCAATGTTTTTCATAATGTAGTTATGTATAAGTTTGTTCTTCCTCTGAAGTAAAAAAAAATCCAGTAAGCAGAAACCTGTACTCTTTCCAAAGACATCAAATCATCCTTGTCCTTATACTTGTTTCCATGAAGAATTCTAGCCAAAGTTTTGACTTAATTCTGTTCAGGCAGTTCCAGAGTTTGTCAGACCAGTTCTTCTTTGTAGGAAGTTTGAAAGATTTCTTTGGCTGTCCTAAATTCATGAGAAATGTTCTGATTTTCTGCTTAAACTCTGCTGGGTTTCACTCTGGGGTATTTTAGAATATGTAAGACTGCACAAAGAAACTGATTTATCTTTTCTGCTTATACCATTTCCCAATATACTACATTTGTCTTTTTTAAAGGTCAGGCATGAGAGAAACAGGCAATGTTTCTCACTTACCTTGTTTTCTTACTTGTTGGATTTTCATGTCTGAGTTCTTTGGAAAATGTTAATGTGAATTTCTATAAATGCAACTGCTCAATTGCAGAGTATGATTTATAAAGAGTTTTAGGATCATGGAAAACAAAGAGCTCACTGTACCCAAGATATTATTCATAATAATAGTATCAGCAAGAGCAATCTCTTTTCTAATTAGTGATTTCTACCAGTGTCTCAGAAATGGCCTTAATTCTAAGGTCAAATGTAGTGTATTATAATTTTCTAGAACCTCAACTGGGCTCTTTTAAAAAATTATATTTAAATTTGCATCTCTCTAGGATCTTTGTATTTTTTCTTTCTCAAGAGAGCTATTAAAAATCTCCATTATTGGAATAGTAATCTCCAAGAAGTAGCAGCATAAGTGACCAGCTGTGATTAGAACAGCCAAACTTCAGGGGGAAAAATTGCCACTTTCACCTAATTAAGAGAGAGTAGAGGTTTTTTTCCCCCCTAAATACAACTTCTCATAATAACTGTGTTAGTGTAGTGGTTAATGAAAGTACATAATTGCTAACAATAATTATTTTGAAACAGTCATTCTGGGAATAGCCAGTCTCTGTGAATGAGGTAAACATTAAGTAGCCAAGAGTATGTTTGAATGGGGGTATGGATAAGAAAAGGAGTTGGGGCCAAATATCATAAAGAAATTCTGATTCCTTTATAGAATATCTAAGTGTATTCAAAGACTAAATAAAAACAAGAAAGATAATATCAGATTTCTGACATTTCAGTGGTGGTTTATGAAATTCACATATACACTGGCACTAAGCCAGGGGCAGAAACAGAGTCTAACGTATTTATCAACCTCATCGGCACCAGAGGAGATTCAGGGAATCGGAAGCTTCATCAATCCAAAAGCAACAAAACCAGGTTTCAACGTGGACAGGTAATGGGAAGATCATTAATTGCCTAATCCATTATCCTTCCTCTAATTTTTCACTAAAAAAAAAAAAAACAGACACAGATTTCCTGTGATACTCATTTGGTACCTATTAGGAGTTATAAGGGGTTGTTTCTTAGTGTGCATGTTATTGAATTTCTGAAGTTGAGTAGACATGGACTTTACAACTGTAAATGAGTCTGGGTTTCTTCAATTACAAAGCAAAACAAAACAAAACAAATTCCCCAAGATTCTACTTTCAGATAGGGAAGACTAGCTTGTAACAAAATGAGCATCCTGCTGAGAACAACTAGACACGTTTGATAAAACATCTTTCAAATTAGTTTGAAAAGCATTGGAGAGCTATTGGGCAATTAGAGCTTGAGGGTCCATGGTTCTGAAGAGAAAGGAATGCAGATGAGAACCTTGTACTGGCAGAGCCTTCTGCCTTTGGTCAACAAATGCTTAGGAACAAGAAGCCAACCAGAACGTGGCAGTGTGGGTTGAGATGCTGTGCAGAGGTTGAGGAGGGCTCACGGGGCTTGGATTCCACCACACTAGTGAATAGAGGTTCTCCTAAACTCACATCTGAAAACTGAAGAGCTTCATGTGTGCCCTCCCAAAGCAGAGCCGGGACAGGTCTTTCAGGCTGTCAGCAGGGGAGGTGACACTAAAACACAGCACTGAAACAATGAGAGTGTGAGAAAGAGAAAGAGAAGACCAGTATAAATATACATACCAGGGGCTGCTGCTGTTGGCAGTAGTGGGTGGATCCCTCCAGGACCTCAGCTGACAAACAGGGCACCATAGCACCAGTGACTGGAGCCGTTGTGGGAGAGTCAGTCCTGGGGCCATTCACAAAGAGCCTCTTGCCCTGTTGCCATGGTTACTCTGTCCATAGGACCACTGCACAAGAGTCACTGTTGGCATGGCCAAGTCAAGACCTCTATTGAAAAAAATTTAAAAAGACATTAATAGAGATATTATTAAAACTGTAATCCTGGATAAGAAGACTCAATATTAGAAAGTACTCACTTCTCTTTAATTAATCTGCAGTTTTAATGCAAAACCAATTAAAAATTGCCAGAAGATTATTTTAAGTTAAAATTGTCAAACTAATTCTAAAACGTATGTGGAAATTTAAAGAGTTAAATGCTTTCAAAATAGCCTTGAAGAAAAAAAATGGAGCACTTAACAGTACCAGGTATCAAAACTTATTATACAATTAAGGTAATTAAGACGTGTCAGTTTGTACAGAGCATAAAAAATAGAGCAAAGAAACAATCCAGCAACAGCTCCAAAATCCTGATGCGTTTAGCATCAGAGAAAGGATTGTCTTTTCAATAAATTTTTATAGTAACTTGGATATCATGAGAGAAAAAAAATGAAATTGTGACTCCTTTCCTACACCAAATCCTGGAATCAGTTCATTACAAATTTAGTTCTAAATGTGAAAGGTAAAATAATAAAATGTCTAGAAGATAACATGAAATCTTCACAGTATTGGGGTAGACTAAGATTTTAAAAGTTCTGTGGTAAAATACACATAACATAAAATTGATCATCATAACCAGTTTTTTTAAATTTGAAAAAAATCATATGCTTTTGTTATTTACATGCTGATAATGAAGTATATAGACATTTTAAAGGAATTAACTACATTTACATTGTGCAATTATCACTATCATTCATCTCCAAACTCTTTTAATTCTTACAAAACCGAATCTCTGTACCCATCCAATAACAACCTCCATTCTTTTCTTTCCCAGTCCTTGACAACCTCTATTTTACCCTGTCTCTATGAATTTAACCAGGTGCCTCATATAAGTGAAATCATATATTTGTCTCTTTTGCAGCTAATTGCACTTAAAATAATGTCCTTCATGTTTGTGTACATTGTAGCATGGGACATATTTTTTTTCCTTTTTAAGGCTGAATAATATTCATCATATGTATGTACATCTTGTTCATCTGCTCACTCATCAGTGGACATGTGGGTTGCTTCCACCTTTTTGGCTGTTGTGAATAATGCTACTATGAACACGGGTGGGCAATTACAGACTGAGATTTTAAAGACAGAAATAAAGTGCTAAGCATAATGAAGGAAAGAGATAAATTATGCTATTTTAATATTAAAGACTTCTGTTCTCCAAGAAGCTGTTAAGAGAGTTAAAAGGCTAGTCACATAGTAGAAGATATTGTAAATTATGTACTGGCAAAAGATTTGTTTATAGACTGTATACAGAACACCCACAGATCAACAACAAAAAGACAGATAACCCAATTTAAAACATGGGCATGACATTTGACCATATACTCTACGAAAGAGGCTATCCAAATCACCTATAAACATGAAAAATGTTAGCAATCAGGAAATACAGTGAGAACCACAATGTGCACAATAAGAAGTCAAAACTTTAAAAGAATGACAGTAACAGGTATTGTAGCCCATGGAACACTATAAGCTTTCACACACTGCATATACAGAGTGTACATTTGTATAAGCTTTTTAGAAAACTGAGATTATCCCTGAAAACTGAGCATATTAAACCCCTGTTCCCCAAAAGAAATGAATGATATATTTAAGAACGCTGTGAAATGTATTATTCTAGGAACAATATTATCTCTAAATAGCAAAATGATGGATAATTTAAAATAATATTTCATAATGAAAATAAATAAAATACTATTGCACAAAATAGCATGGATGAATTTTACACACATGAAATGAAACAAGTCAATCATAAGGCAAATACACTGTGTTATTTTATTTACAGTGTTTTAAGACCAGACAAAACTAATTAGGCATGTTAAAAAACAGGATAGTGCATACTATTTGGGAGCACATGTGGGAAAGGGCATCGCCAGGGTCATGGGACAGAGCTAATACTCTGCTACTTATGGAGCGGTGGAGAGGTGTGATCTCTTTCATCATCCATCATAAGCGTCATGGCTGCCACTCCCATAACCAAAGATAGGTTAACAAGACCAAAACACAGTGCACTTACCTAATTAACATTTTATGTGGTACAGGAATTGTAAGTGGAAGATCCAAAGACCCAGGGACAACTGTCTGATTTTATTCTCAAATTTAATTATGAATGGACAATTGTGTTGAAATATGATTCATCAAAAAGGGTGAGATCTGATGTTAACAGGCTGAGGGGGCAACACAGGAAGGCCTGTCTGCTCAGATCTTCTTGGCCTCTCTCGTGCCGCTTGTCTTCATGTCCTCTCTTTGATATGGGGCAGGACCTCTCTAGAAGGAGGGTCTTATAACTTACTAGCAAGCAAGGTAGGTCAGAGAATTTCTTCATGACCAGCCACACAGAAAGGTAGGAGAAGGTGAGAGTAATGTTTGCAAGTTTTATAGCTTGCTTTAAGGGAGAGAAGTTCTCATTTCCATTATCTGCCTTGTAGGAAAGAAAGTCTAGTTTCTGTAACTGCTTTGGGGGAGAATGGACATGGGACAGGAGGGCAGAAGAACTCGTTTCTAGAGATGTTTCTGAGGTCTTCCAATCTCTTTTAGTTCAAAGTGCTCAGCCTACCAAAGTGCCAGACTTTAGGGTTCTGAGCCCGAACAATTATTTGGAATGTTTATTGAGTGTGTATTTGAATTTGTACACTTGGTGTTTATTTCACCCTTTATTGTGAAATTTCCTATGTATGTATATGTACATATACACACATATATATATATACACATAGGAAAATATATATTCTTATTTATATACATACATAAATAAAATTTTATATATGAATATATATTTTATCTGGTGCCGGATGCAGTAGCACACACCTGCAATCCCAGCAGCTCTGGAGGCTGAGGCAGGAGGATCTTGAGTTCAAAGCCAGCCTTAGCAATTTAGCAAGGCCCTAAGCAACTTGGCAAGATCTTGTCTCTAAATAAAATGTAAAAAAAAAAAGGCTGAGGATGTGGCTGGATGGTTAAGTGCCCCTTGGTTCAATCTCCAGTACCAAACAAACAAACAACACATTTTATATATATACACATATATATGTATATGTATTTGAATACATAGTTTATTTAAAAACAAAAGGTACTGAGAGGCAGAGCAATAATTGTGGGAAGATGCCTCTGGAAGCAGCCTCCCTGGGTCAGAGTCCTGGCTTCATCATTCACTAGCAGCTGATGTGGGACAAGTGCCCTTAAGTCTGTGCATTAATCTCTTCCACTGTTGAATGAGGAAGTGAGTAGTATTCACTTTCTGGGTTGTTTTGAGTACTAAGTGAGTTAATGTATGAAAAAATCCTAGAAGTGTTTGGCACATAATAAGGGTCCAATGAACGGTTATTATCATTATTAAACCTGTAAAATATTTTTAATAGACTGTATAATTGAGGAGAGCAATAATTATATGCTACATGTTTGTGTGCCTCCCACAAAACATAGGGTAAAAGAGACTACCCATGAAAACTATGTAATTTTATAATACTAATAGTAGTAATAGTATCATAGCGGTAGTGTATAGTAACATGTCATGTAGCAATATAGTATTAATATAGTATTAATAGTAATACCATTTTTTTTTCTGAAAAGAAAAAAAAGGGAAAAATGGTCTTTTTTTCTAAAAAGACCATTAGGAACTATCCTAATGGTCACTGAGTTTTCTTTCTTTCTTTTTTTTTGTACAGATTGATATTTTTTCCATTAAGGCGGTGTCTCTTGGACAATTGAGGAAAGTTCTGATTAGTCATGATGGCACGGGTCCAGGTAAGGTTTGGTTTCTTGGTCAGAAGTTGTTTTTGATAATTTATTAAAAATAATATAAAAGGTAACTGAAACTACAGGTCATGTAAAACTGAGATTAGAAAATAATTGACTTCTAAAAAAATATACTAGAGTACAGATTTCTCAGATTAAGTTTATCATATGACTTACAAAAGCAGACAGTTATGCTGTTCTGAGGGAAATTTCCTAGGAATTCAAAAGCACACACACACACACACACAAGTGTGTGTGTGTGTGTGTGTGTCTAGACAGTGTTTGCTGATGCTGTGTGTGTCTAGGGCAGTGTTTGCTGATGCATTTCTCCCATGTCCATCACCCCCTCAGCCAATCAGAAGCTTTGGGATCATCCTTAGTCCTTACTCCCCTCCCTGACTTTTACCCTAACATTTATGTTAACCAAGTCCTGTCAACTATACTTCATTAATATCTTTTTTACTAACTCCTTAGAACTATTAAATTTACTTTTGTTTGTTTGCCTCCAGAACTATAGTCTTTAAAGCTAAAATGCAACTACATATTTTAACTTATATCACTGCAGCAAAATCATTGATTGCATTTATTTCTATACTCATTTTCCTTTCTGTTAGATTAAGACTTTTGAAGACTGGACTTATTTATCACTTGTCTTTATCCTCCTAGGGCCTAGTACAATGCTTGATAGGTAGTTTAATTTATAGATAGTTTATAGATAGTTTAATTTATGATCATGTATTGAATAAATGATTTTCAATGAATAAAATGATTTTCTGTAATGCATTTTAAAAAGAATCAGGAAAGTCTAAAATGGCCATCTCAAGAAAGAAGTATGTTTTGTGAAAAGTTTTTTTAGTTGTCAATGGACCTTTATTTTATTTATTCATATGTGATGCTGAGAATCAAACCCAGTGCCTCACACATGCTAGGCAAGTACTATACCACTAAGCCACAACCCCAGCCCCAGAAGTATGTTTTTGACAAAACCCAAAGAGAATGGAAGCAGAGAGGTGAAGGAAGCAGTTAGTAGGAAGAAAAGATACACATAAGTAAGTAAGCTCAGGATTATATAGGGGACATCCTTAGAAAGAGGCAGAGTAAAAACACTGAATATAGGAAGGAATGACATAAAATGCTGCTTGTTCTATGTGGGGCTATTTTAGAGTGATGTTACAGCACAGGAGGTCACAGCAAAAGCTGGCACTGCAGAGGGTGTCACAGCACAGGTGTCACTGCAAAGGGGTGTCACCTGCAAAGGGTGACACTGCAGAGTTTTATACCGGAGAGTGTGACAGCAGGGCATGTCCCAGGAGACGTTGTCATTGCAGACTGTGTCACAGCAGAGGGTGTCACTGCACATGGGAGTCACTGAAGAAGGTGTTACTGCAGAGGGTGTCATTGCAGGGTGTGTCACGGCAGAGCATGTCACTGCACAGGGTTGGCACTGCAGAGTTCCATAGCAGATGGGATGACAGCAGAGGGTGTCACAGGAGAGAGTGTTACTGTAGAGGATGTCACTGCAGCATGTGTCATGGCAGAGTGTGTCACTGCAGAGGGCATCACTGCAGAGGGTGTCACTGCAGAGGGTGTCATTGCAGAGGGAGTCACAACACAGGAATGTCTCAACAGATGGTGTCACTGCACAGGCATGTCATTGCAGAGGGTGTCACTGCACAGGGGTGTCAGTGTAGAATCTGTGCCTTTCGGTTATTGTCATGAAGGATGGAAGTGTGCACAGAGATTTCCTGCACTGCCCCAGATCTCCCCCACATGCAGGGCATGGACTTGCAGAACGGCTGATCAGAATCAGGCTGTGACTTTGGTCTGGATCAGAGTAGAGCAGTTGGTAGAAGTCCCAGGTTTAAACAGACTCTTAAAAAATGATTCGAAGCCTCCTGTTGGTGATAAGAGAAGGAAATGATGACAGAAGGTCTAACCACCTGGAAAGCCAAAGCTGCGGTGCTGTGGAGACCACGGCAGGGCAGAAGCCATCCTAGGTGATGAGAGAAGAATTAGGGATTTATTTTGAGAGCTGGACTGAACCCTTGAATGAGAAGGCATTGTATATTTGGTACAAAAAATGAAAACTACAGAAGGAAAAATGAAGGGAATGCTGTGATTTTAAACATGTTAATAGAACCTAATTACTCACACAAAAAAGGCTTTCCGTAGAGAGCAACAAACTTATAAAATATTGATTTTTTTCTTTCTGCAAAACATTCATTAACAAAGACCTGTTCAGGTATGGGAAAGATTTCAGCAAATCCTCAAGGCTTTTTTTTTCTTTTCCTTTTTTAAAAAGAAGCCATGCACAACATTATTCTTTTAACATGAATACAATTTATCTATGGATAAGATGAAAAAAAAAAACTCCAGTAATATGCCAAATTTTCAGCAAACTTTGTAAAATTGCAGAATATCTAGGAATTATCTGAGCATCTGGAAGCAAGTAAAATAGGCTCCTAGATCCACTCCCAGGAATTCTGATTCAGTGGGTACTGAGTAATCAGAAATATGCATGTTTTATGTTTGTTTTAATACAAACGCCTGATTGATGTGGTCCTTGAACTGGCTTCCAGTGGAAAAGCTCTTGATCAAGGGCTGCTATGCGTCAGGCATTTTGCCAGAGGCTGGACTTGTGAAGGTGAACAAGATGCAGGTGGTCTCTGTGCTCATGAGCAGGGCCCAGGGGTGGCAGACACACGTGAAATAATTTTATTAAATTATAATAAAGTATGATAAATACTCTGAATGTGACCTTCAGAGTGCTATCGTACCTTTGTTAAGGGGATACACTGAGTCCAGAACATGAAGACCTTTCCACGAAGAGATGAAAGATGGTGTAGGCTGGGGTAAGAACCAGATGTTGGCTGGATACTTGGGAATTTTTATGAACATCTCTGACTGATAGAATTAGGCTATTTGAAACTCAGGGAAAATTGGAAATAATCATTGTAATGTGATTTTGAAATTCTTTAACTAGACTATCCTTCCTACATTCTATTCACTTTTAACTAAAAGAAAAGCATTGCTATAACAGAGTTTCTAAGCTATGTTTTATTTTTCCTTTGTTTTTCAAATCTGTACTATATAAAGCCTGGTAATCCACCACCCCCTAACTGAAGCCTAGACAATGATCAATATCAGTTATTCTACTTGTATTTGCCTCTCCTATACTCACCTCTAAGGTATTTATCTCAAGTATTTTTTTCATTTCTTGATTTTTAAAAATAATCTTTGCTCCCAGCACTTTGGGAGGCTGAGACAGGAGAAACGCGAGTTCTAAGCCAGCCTCAGCAATGCCGAGGCACTAAGCAACTCGGTGAGACCCTGTCTCTACATAAAACACAAAATAAGGCTGGGGATGTGGCTCAGTGGTTGAGTTAAATCAACTGGTACCAAAAAAAAAGAAAAAAAACTTTGCCTATAAAAAGGCTTTATAAATAATGTCTTCATTGTTGAAAATATTTTTGATAACTTTGTACTTTGTAAAATCCATGGTATGAAGTCTTTTGTGATGATATGGTTTTTTTAAACTCAGGTTTTTATTTCTGAGATCCATTCATTTTTATGTGTGGGATTTCAGATAATTTATTTTCACGTGTGTATAAAATTCTTTTGCATGGCTATATATTATCTATCCATTTCTTGTTAACAAATAGTTGTGCAGTTCCTAGTTCAACTGTTACAAACATGCAGAAATGGGCGTTCTTCTTTTTTATTTTTATTTCATTTATTTATTCTAATTAGGTATACATGACAGCAGGATGCGTTTTGATTCATTGTACACAAATGGAGCACAACTTTTCATTTGTCTGGTTGCACATGATGTAGAGTTGCACCATATGTGCAGTCATACATGTACCTAGGGCAATCATGTCCATCTCATTCCACCATCTTTCCTGCCCCCATGTTCCCTTCCTTCTCCACCCACCTCCCCTTTATTTATTTATTTTTATAATTTTTTTTAGTTGTTGATGGACCTTTGTTTTATGCATTTATTTATACGCAGTGCTAAGAATCAAAACAGTGCCTCATACATGTGAGGCAAGCACTGTACCGCTGAGCCACAACTCCAGTCCCCACCCGCTTTTGACCAAAGTTCCTCCATTCTTCCTATGCCCCCCTCCCATTATGGATCAGCATCCACTTATCAGAGGAACATTTGTCCTTTGATTTTCTTGGAATTGGCTTACTTCACTTAGCATGATATTCTCCAACTCCATCCACTTACCTGCCAATGCCATAATTTTATTCTCTCTTAATGCTAATATTCTGTTGTGTATATATATCACAGTTTCTTTATCCATTATGTATTGAAAGGCATCTAGGTTGGTTCCACAGTTTAGCTATTGTGAATTGAGCCGCTATAAACATTGAAGTGGCTGTGTCATTGTAGTATGTTGTTTTTAAGTCCTTTGGGTATAAACTGAAGAGTGAGATGGCTGGGTCAAATGGTGGTTCCATGAAATGAACACTTTTGATGTGTCTCTTTGAACATAGAAGCAAGAGTTCTTCTAGGGTGGTGGATCCCACTTGGGGATGAATTTGGTGCCCTCTTACCCCAGGGTATTTAGCAATGTCTGGAGATTTTTTTTGATTGTCATAGCTGGTAGGAAGTACTACCAGCATCTAATGGGTACAGACATGGAATGTTGCTAAATATCCTACAATTCATAGGACAAAATCACAACAAGAATTATCAAGCCAAAAAATATTGAGTGTTAAGGGTGAGAAATCCTGCTCCAGGGTAAAGCTGAACCACTTGTTTCAAAAGTGATAGTACTAAGTTTTACTCCTATCTATAGTGTGTAGGAATTTCAGTTGTGTAATATTCTCATCAACATTTTGTACACTTAGTTTTTGCCTTTATTCAGTGGGTGTAAGATGGAGTCTCATTGTAGCTTTAATTTGTATTATACTGATTTCTAAGAAATTCTTTTATCTTTTTATTGTACATTGAGTTTCCTCTACCATGAAAATATATGCCCTTGTCTGTAATGTTGAAGGTAAAAGCAAAAGTCCTCTAATAAAAAGCAGTCAATAAAGTTTTAAAATAGATAAGATAGAAGCTTCCTTCAGACTCGGGTAACAGCCCCAAGCTATGCAGTGTGGCATCCATGACAGACCTGGGGTCCTTCCAGTTTGTTATTCTCCCATCATGGCATCATATGCCCTTTTGTGTTCAGAGCTGGTCACAGCACATGGGAAAGAAGGAGAGTCCCTAGAAACAAAGTTTTTTAAGCAAGTGAGATGGAAGCTGGACTTCTGGCCACATTTCATTACTAAGAAATTAGTCACATAGTTCACCTATACCTGCAAAGACACTTTGGAAATGTGGACTTTAGCATTCTAGAGATGTCAAAATGCTGAGAGCAATTGGCACTGACTGCTGCTGTATCTTCTGTTTATGGTACATTTTGATGACTGAAATTCCTAATTTATTAGTGTAGTTGAATGTAACATGATAGTGTTTTTTTTTTTTTTTTTGATGAGCACATTTTGTGTCTTGTTTAAGAAAATCTTTATTGACCTTAGGGTATTCCAGATAAATAGGTGGATAGATAGGTAGATAAATATTCATGTATTTATGTATAAACATACATATATTTTAAGTCTTGTCTTTAAGATTTAAATATTTATTCCATTTGCAACTAATTTTTGTGTATGATAGTTTAGAATCCAGTTCCATTTCTTTCCCATATGTATGATCAGTAGTACCATCATTTCCCTTGTCTGTAAAACTCCATATTTACCCATGTGCTCTACAAAGTCACCTTTATGGTAGACAGGCAGTTCTTGCTTTTCACGGTTTCTGTATGTATAAATTTTAGTTGCAATGATTTAAATAATGCAAATCTCCTACTAACATAGTTCAAATTTTAGTTACCATCCTAAACTAACTGTAACTGCATTAAGTACAAACTCTGTTTTCAGTTTTGCAGTTCATATATTATGTGAATAATAGATGCATATCCTGATCAATGATCAATCACGTCACTTGTCTCAGTGTCTTTTGTGATGAGTCACTGCACAACTATTATAGAGTTCATGCCCAGACAACAAAGCATGTGCTTGTATTGGCTTCTTGTTTACCAGTGATGAACCCATGTAGTAGTTTATAACAATGTATAATTGAAAGATGGAACTGCAACAAAAAAGTGAAAAGTGAAAAAAGAAAAGAAAAAAGAAAACGAACATATGAAAGTGAAATTCAAATCTAACATAAACTGAGTTTTAGAAGAAACTCAACAGTCTTAAGGATGTTGACATTGCTGTGATTACAGCCTTCAGAAACCAGTGAGAGTACTTATTGAACACCATGAATGAGCAAAAAGTGGTTGCGATAAAAGAATGAAAGTTTTGAAAAAAAACTTTACATTAAAGGAGTGCTCATATAATTTTGTGACATTGAAAACTGAAGGATAAAATGTTGAAAGCTAATGGTAAATAATTAAGGAGTTTGGCAATTTACAAAGGCACAGAAAAGATGTTTATTCTGTATTGTAAATTATTTGACAAAAAAAGAGGCAAGCAATATTCAATTACTCTTAAGACAAAAGAAATAAAACCTTTTAATTTTTGATGTTTTAAATTACTGGGTACTAAATATTAGTACTACTATTTTTTCATTTTCAAATACATTTTTAACTAACAACAAGAGAGTTTTTTGATGTTTTGACACAAATGTTTAAAAGTCAAATAGCCATTGCAACTTTCCCCACTGATAATTAAGATTTCTTGTCGTGGTTTCTGTTTGCAATTTGCTTTATAGTTCCACACTATTGTGCAGAGCAAGGACTACATGCATCAAATTTATATATACATATGGTCTACGTCAATCTTTTTAGTTGTTTCATAGTCAATTTATCTATGCCAGCATTGATTCTGTATTGACTTAATTAGTACAGATTTATAATAAATGTGAATACCTAGTAGGGTGAACCCACTACCTTACTCTAATTAAGATGTGCCTTTGATATTCTTGGGCCTTTGTCACCTACATAAATGTGATCATCAGTTTGTTGATTTTCTTGTAGAACACTGTGGTGAACTTGATTTAATTACATTTTCATTTATTTATAATAAACTGACATCTCTTCAGTGTCTTCCTACTTATCAATATGGGATGATGTCCTACTTCTTCATGGTGTTTTGCTGTCATTCCTTAAACATAGATAATTTTTCTGTAACTTATACTACAGCTGTTTTTATATTCATTCCTAGATTTTTTTTTTTTGTACTAGGGATTGAACTCAGGGGCACTCAACCACTGAGCCACATTTCCAGCCCTATTTTGTGTTTTATTTAGAGACAAGGTCTCACTGAGTTGCTTAGTGCCTCGCGCTTGCTGAGGCTGGCTTTGAACTCGCAATTCTCCTGTCTCAGCCTCCCAAAGTCCTGGGATTACAGGCATGCGCCACCATGCTGGGCTCATTTCTAGATTTTTGATAGCGATTTGATAATAACTTTCATTGACTAATTTTTTTTTAAAACTGTTCCTTGCTGGCCAATAGAAATGTATTAGATTTTTATATATTTGTTTTGTATCTAAACATTTTTCTCATCTCTCTAATTCCAGTGAGTTTCTGTAATTCCTTTGGGTTTTTAATTAAGTCATGTCAGCTGTGAGTAATAGCAGCTTTGTTTCTTTTTCTATCTCATCACTTTCTCTCTCCTTTCTCCCTTCTCTCCTCCCTTCCTTCTTCTCTCCTCCTCTTTCTCCCATTTTCCCTTCCTTTCTTTAATTTCACTAACAAATGCTGTAATCAGTGATAACTTCTAATTTTCACCATTGAGAATGATGATTGGTTGTGACTTCCTATATTGTATAAACATATCAATCATCTATACCTGAATATTACTGTATTTATATAAGCACATATATGTGAATTTGCTTCTCTCTTTATTCTTGGCTCATGCACATTTAAATATTTGTTTTTGAATTTTATCGATAGCTTGTGTCCCTAACAGGAAATCTTCTCTGCTTTTACTACACGAGTAATTAGGTCACTCACTCATGCTTTCGTTTCTCTACTAGTGTAATTTATATGTGCATAATTCTGTAGCCAAATTGCCTCACAAGTGTACTTTAAAAAGAACATTTGGAGAGTCTATGAATAAAATCACAATGTTAGTACATTTTGTGCTAAAGAGTTAAAGTAATCTTCCTTGTCAATTTACACAGGTAATGGATGGTTTCTCAAGAGTATCGTTGTTAAGTCTGAAGAGGAAGATAGCAGCCAGGAGGTGCTGTTTCCATGCAACAGGTGGGCTGTTATAATTATGCAAAATTATGCAAAGTTACGCTCCCTTAGCCAGTTCATTTCAGCTGTGTGGTCTCAGCTGTTGGTACACGTCAATCCCTCCCTAAAAACCAAAGCTGAAGGTCTTCTCAGGAAACTACTCCCATAAGCATTAATAGTTCTTTATTTGTAATATTCAGCATCTTCCTCTTCTGGAATAAGTATGCTGAGATGAAAAGAGAACTGGATTAGGATGCAGAATAAAGGTTCTTATTTCCATTTCTCAAATACTTGCTAAGATCCTGCTAGTTCTGTAAACTTGGGTGCTTCTTTCAACTTCTCTCAGGTTCAGTGTCCTCATTTGTAAGACAGAAATAATGCTTTATTTCCCTAGTTCATTTGAATCATTTAAACTCAAATGAAATTATGTGCATGAACTCTGAACTCCATTATGCTAAGATGGTATAGTGATAATAAGAGAATCAAACTGCAAGGGCAGCTCTGTGACTTCTTGGCCCAAGTAGCCACAGGTGAATCACTTAAACTCTGATCCCCGGTTTTCAAAATCTTATGATTAGAAAGGTTAAAACTTCCCTACTTACTTTATAGAGTTGATAGAAATACAAAATCAAATGTATCTTACAACAAAATGCACTACTATTTGACATTAAAAAATTAATCAATTAGGTCCCAAGTTTTTAATTCTGCAAGTATAATAAATATTCAAATATTATTTCAAAGTTACCACAGTGGTATATTTGTCACTCAGTTTACCTTTTTGTAGGTGTTCCACATCTGGAATGATGTGACAAAGTGGGATAATTTCTGTCCATTATCAACTAGTCTGTAGAATGTGTTGATCCACTGGTTCAGTCCTTATGCAATAGGAATTGACCACCTGTCATACCAAGAATTGGAATAGACATTGGAGACCCAGCAATAAGGTAGTCCTATCTCTCTCAGCAGGGACCTCATGCCTCCCACATGAGCACCAGTGTTAGCCTAAGGGCCATGGGAGAGACTTGCATATACTGTGAGGACTCAGGGCTCAGGATATTACATCTGTGTGATTGAATGTTCCTTCAATCTGGAGAACTCATGTCTTGCATTTTGTATATTAATTTAATCCATCTATTTATTTATGCAAAATCATGGCATGGAAATTTGGATTTATAGAAACATAATGATGCAGATGAAAATATTTGGTGTCAGACACTATACCAAGTCCTGGATATATACAGATAAAAATAAAGTTCTCCTGTCTTCAAAGAGCTCTCCCTTTATGATTGATAAGAGAGGAAGGATATAACTATAAATGAAGCTGGAGAGCTGGGTTTCCTGGCTTTAGCAGATGGTTTGACATCATTTTTCCATAAAGCTATTTATACTCTATCAGACTCTCAGAGAAGCACATTGGGTAGCTGGCTGGATTTTACTTTACTCTTTTGGATTCTAGGAAATATCCACTCTTTTGAAACTTAATAAGGAGTTGCATTCTCTATGAATGAAATTTAAAACACTTCTCTGATCTTCTTCCTCAACCCAATACACATTCATTTAAAAAGCATGTGTATCATAGTAGTTATTGCCATTTTACAAAGTTCAAGTTCTCAGAAGAGACCTTATATTTTTGTTTTTGCAAGAAATATTTTTTATTACTTAAATAAGAGTGAAAGGAGCAGAGTGATTGTTTTCAGAACTAGATTTTAAACAACTCATTATTAACTAGCTCTGACAACTTCCAGTTTATTTCTTATGTAAAATGTCAGTAATGATGCCTATTTTGCAGAGTTGTTCTAGGATTTCCATGTACATAAAGTACTTGCAAAAACGGCTTGGGATTATTAGCAGCTCAAGGATGGCAAATTGTCATTGTCATAGAAGCAATTGTAAATGTAAGAAATCTTCAGATGTGAGACCAAATATCCAAATGATGCAGGAAAGCTCACTTTTATTTCTAGATCATATATCAAGTACTTAGAATTCTCCAAATAATTGACTAACTTTTGCTTTTTTTAAAAAAATCTGTATCTGCATAGTTCAATGTGGTAGCCATTAGCCACATAAAACCAATTATATTTAAATTAATTAAAATTAAATCAAATTTTAAAATCAGTTATTTTGTTTTACTAGCTGCATATTAAGTGCTCAAATTTGGCCAGCATGCACATAACATTTGGTTCTATATTACATCTAGATAGCTGATATCATATGAAACTATGTTTAATATTATGCAATATAGTTTTATTGCTTTGAATATAATGGTGACTCTATGAGATATAATAAAAGTAAATAAAAGATGATGATTTTTCTAAGCATGTCACATTTAAGACAATAAAGAATCACTCTGAGCAGATGATAAGAGTCATATTCTCTTCAGAGCCAAATTAATTTTATTGGCAAGGTAAAGGAGTAGAAGTCAAAATGGAGATGACTTATTCCTACATTTCTGAATAATTACAAGTCTTGGAAATTGAATTTATAGGAACAAAATGATGCAGAAGAAAATATTTAAGATGATTTATTGTTCAACACAACATCATATTAAATATTGCATACAGATATATCATTGCATGTCATCCTTAACTGAAATATGGCAGTACTAACCATTTTCCTTGCTCATTATCTCTGAAGACTCAGTGTTAGATAAGTACAAAAAGATAAAAGTTTTCTTGCTATTTCATCAGAGGTGGAAGAAACCAAAGATAACATACTTCATGCCTTGTTTGACACACAAGAAAACTGACCCCTCAAGAGTAGAATGACATGCACAACTCATAGAGGAGTTAGCCAAAGAGCTGGGTCTCTGTGTCCCTGCATTCTGGAAAATTTCAATTCAGTGTCTATCAATCTTTTTTTTCCCCCATTATATCACCGTGATCTTGTGTATTGCTCTTTAAGGAAGAGATCTCTGCACAAAATGCTGAGTTTTATATAAAATTATTTTGTCAGAAAATTCTAATTACATTTTGGAGAGTTTAGAAGACCCAGGTTTTACTATCTTCTCAGCAGAGTTTATCAGTCATTTAAATTCAAATCCCATTTTAATTATGAGAATGAAAAGGCTTCTGAGAAAAAAGTTATTTATAGCTTTATTGCAGAGTTAAAGAAAACCAGATTTATTCTGTTGTGAGACTCTCTAAGGTTTACATGTGAGTGTGTGAGTCAATCTTTACATCTGATGTGTGAGTCAATCTTTCATCACTGAGAAAAACAACTTAGAGGAGGAAAAGCTTATGTTGAATCCTGAATGCGGAGGTTTCATGGAGCCATGGACATCTGCTTCCATTGCTTTGGACTGGTAGTGAGGCAGAACATCATGGAAGGGCACAACAGAGAAGTCTATCAGCTCACGGCAGCCAGGAAGCTGAGAGAGAGGAAGAGGCCAGGGAGAAGACATACCACACCCTTCTAGGGTACTCTCCCACTAGTCTTGAAATTGAATTTATAGGACCTACTTCCTCCAACTAAGTCCTGGTAATCCACTCAACCATCATTGAATTAATCCACGGATGATATCAGAGCCCTATGATACAATCACTCCCTAAAAGCCCCAACTCTGAGCCTTGCTGCATTGGGGTCCATGCTTTCAACACACAAGCTTTTGGGGGATATTACAGATTTAAACTATAACAAATGTTTTCTGTATTTCTGGAGAGAAAATCAGAAGAATGTCCATCACAGTGTTTATTTAACTCTTATCAAAGGGTAGGCTTCAAGGTAAAGCCAGAACTCCGCACACAGACTCATTTGATCCTCACAGTAAAACTCAAGTGGGCTCTGTGATACTTCTATTTCACAGACAAGGAAACTGAGGCAAAAAGCAGAAGTTTTTTCCTTTCAAAATATATATTAGTGGAATATATAATTATAATAAATAAAGTTGATGGAATAAGAATTCAGATCAAAACATGTCCAACTCCAGAACTGTCTACCCTACATGGAAACCACAACCACATACATCTACAAATTCCTTCATTGTGGCTAATTTGAATTTAAAGATGTAGCACAAAAAAGAATGTAACACAATCTTTATATTCATTATATGTTGAAATAATCTTTTTGAATGTATGAAAATGAAAAATATTAAAATTCACCTTTCCCCCCTAATTTATTTA